>OZ021731.1:82136694-82571694 GCA_963978545.1 Linyphia triangularis
AATTGTGTCTTAGATACAGGCAATATAGGCATAATGACAAACATATAAATCAATTGACAGAATAGTGAATTCTTCTCTAATATGACCAAAGAGTTTGCTAGAGCAATAATTTTTTTTTATCAAAAATAATTTCGGCCTAACCTTCAGTTCCATAGAATTTTTTTTTTTAAAGCTTTCTAACAAAAAAAAGGGGGAGGGGGAGGGATATTTGTCTTTTTCTCCTTTTGTTTTTAGAAAAGGATTTTGTCTTTTCATTCTTTTAAACTCCAACCTGGCATGGATTGCACATTTAAAGCTTAAACTACATTTCATGTCACAACGTTTTGTCAAAGAATTTTGTCTTATCCCTGTTTTTAAACTCCAACGTGACATGAATTGCACATTTAAAGCTTAAAACTACATTTCATGTCACAGTAGTGACTGCATCTCTGATCTTGTTTTTCCTTGTCTTCCAGGTATGGTTCCAGAACCGGCGAGCCAAATACCGGAAGCAGGAGAAGCAGTTGCAGAAGGCACTAGCAGCGCCCTCTGTGCTCCCCACCTGCAACGGAGCCATGATGCGCAACATCTATCCTTCAGCCACCGTCGCCTCCAGGGGATACCAGTACCCACCACCCAACGCCATGAACACCATGGGCGGCAGGTACCAGCCCATGGCATCCAGCTACCCGCCCATGGGCGCCCAGCCCTTTTCCATGGGCCACGCGAATCCCAACATGGCGGCGGCCATGAGACAAGACGCAGACGATGACTGGTACAACAAGAGCTTTCCCGCGCTGCGTATGAACACAACGCCACATCCTAACCTGTCTTCAGCGCCTATGCTCCAGTATCAGACATAATGACGTCAGAGACGTAATTTAAAGACGTGATGCGTTTATACTAAAGAGACCTCAGCTAACCTTTCTTACTTTCCTCGGGTGCTGGTGATGCTTTATGTCGGACTGAGTCACGGATGTGCGTCTTTTAACATGCCCACTGTTGTCTTGTTTGAAAGACACTGTGCGGTCGTCTCAAGCTTGAAATTGAATGCTTGCCAGTTTTTTTTTAATTTTTTTTTTTTAGGGAAGTGGAGTGAAATGATTTTGGTGACGATTAGGATGATACCACCTGTTTGAATCAACTCTAAATGAGAGTACCTCCAATGGCTGTCGATAAATGTAATGATCCATCTGCATGTATCGACATTTTTCGAAAGACGCATTTGTCAGTAACACATTTTTCGAGTTCATTTATCGCTATACGATGTGTGGTCTCAACCCCTGAAATTGAATTTTTGTAAGTTTTGTTTTTGTTTAGACTTCAGGAAATTGGAATTAAATATCTGGGTTTCCTGACGATCAAGATGATTCCCCTTATTTGAATATCGACTCTATGAGAATCCCTCCAATGGCTATCGATAAATATAAAGATTCATTTAAGTATTTACGATGCTCCATCCATAGACATGGAAGGTATAGATGGTCCAATGATGAGGTTTCGATGATATCTATAAATTGATGTAAAATGAATATGATGGTCTGGAAATAGGTAATATGCTGGCGGTCCATCCATGGATGTAAAAAATTATGATTGTTCATCCATGAGAGTTTACGATGATTATGATCTATCCCTAGACGAAGATGGAAAGTGGTCTAACACTGATCATATTGATAGTCTTTCCAAAGGTGCTGACTGTGATGATGGTCCATCCTTGTGTGTTAAATACGATAATATTTAATCTATGAAATTTAATGTTGAGTACCGTGCATGCATTTGTGTTGCCTGAAACAAAACTTCTTTTAGTGTTCAATAAAAACAACAAGGTAAAAAAAAAACTAATTAGATCACTCCACTTTTGTTTTATTTTCACCTACATTCATTCGAATCAAGTTGCAGGATCACATAAGAGTCCTTTTGGAAACACCATGAGTTTTCTTTCATTAAAACAACAGTGGGCATTGCTAAAGATTTATTCAAACCTTACAAAATAACATTGAAGGGACTAAAGTGCGTGACAGAGCTTATCTTGTACAAAGAGGATAAAGTGAATGTAAGCTCTCTTTATTGCACTGATTTATACTTCTGGACTACTGGTGGATAGAAAGGACTTCAAGCAGGTTTGCAACGACGCCTTCCACACAGTTTATGAACTCCTATCTCCTGATTATATAACCTAGGAGTTTCCTTCTGTATTTAAAATAAAGTTCTTCAAGGAACAAACTTATTTCGGAATCCCATATTTTGAAACGAGCTGTTTGGATTTTGCACATAAGTTTGGGAAGCTGTCCTCATTTCTTGTCTCCTCTTCAAACTTGGAAGACCTACTCAAGTTGTGGAAGGATTAGATGGATGTATAAAATTTTTAAACGTTTCTTCAATTTCAAGATAGTTTTGTACCTGTCGGTGGAAAACTTCACTAGATACTGAATATCTAGTTCCCATTTTTTTTTTTTTTTTTTTTAAACATTAAACGAAATTGCTTCTTTATTCTTAGAAGAAATCGAAAGTGACTTTGTAATTGGAGTGATTCATTTTTAAATTTGCTATGTTGAGTATAATTGCTATACTTGAAAATTGTCCAATTATTTATAAAAACAATTCTAAAGATTTCAAAACATGAATTTTTACGCTTTCCATTGTCAGAAATATGATGTCAAAGATTTTTATTTTACAAAGAAGCTTACATTTGTGACAAACTAACTCATCTTACCTAAAGATTTCTTTCTTTTCTTGAATTTATATGTTCTATAATAAAGGACTAAACATTTTATAAAAAATAAAAAAAACAATCATTAGACATATTATTCTCAAATTTTTTTTTGAAGTTTTTAACTTTTCAACACTGAGAAAACTGTAACGAATGATAAAATTTTCGCAAAACATTTCAGAAAAATAGAAAATGCATGGTTAATTTTCTAACATGTACTCTTACGTACAAATAAAAATTAATTGAAATTTTATAATCCTGAAACTAAATTTTTCGCAGTTCAAAGAAATGATTTTATTCGAGGATTCAATGTAGTTGTTTGTCATGTTGGCTTCTTGGCAAGGAAGAAGAGCGTGAAACTGCAAAGCTTGAATATAACCATTGAAATACTTATTTAAAATGTTAGATGTAATGAATAAAAATTGGTTTCACGAATTTAATTTTGAATGCGGAATTAAAACTTATATATTTAAAAATTAATAATGATTTTCTATTCATAGTATCTCTCGGATCCTTCTTCTTCTACCAAAAAGCGAAACATTTTGAAATGTATAAAAATATTTGCATAGTATTTTTTTTCCAGCTCATAACTAGGTTATTTCCTTATAATTTAAGTTTTTCTCTATCATTTCTAGAGTATAAAAGAACCCCACAAATTTTCTTTCCATAAGGTCCCATAAAAGTTTTTTTTTATTCTATTGACATTTTTCATTGTCATTGTTTATTCTATTTATAAATTATTTAGTAATTATTTTTTTATTTTGATTAAATACTTGATTTTTAAATGTTGATTTGAATTGTAATTACCACAAAATCAGCTATTAAAATGTCTGGTGATTCAAAACAACGCTTTGAAAAATCATAAATTGACGAATTTTTTGTATCCCTCAAGACTACACAAGAGGTTCAAAGTGTACTTCTAGTCATATGTATAAACCATGGCAAAGGAAAATATTTTATTGTTTTCATTCAACACTACAATAAAAAGTTATTCATGTGTCATCTGGATACCACAATTCACATTTGTTGACGTACTTCATTATTAAATATTTAATAATTTATGATTCAAATTTAATCTTGATAGTTTTTAGCCATTAAATTCAAAATAATATTTATCAAAATTGTTACTATTATTTCATAACATTCTTTATTATTTTGATTTTAATAATTATTCATTTAAAACGATTAATTATTTATTATGTATGATATATTATTTTATTTATAAAGGAGTGTTGTGATCCAACCATACGTATGTAACGTACAAGCAATTCATTTAAATGTATACAGGGTGTTCAGAAACTACCGCATTAACTCTGCTTGACAAAAAATAAGCATATTTGGGAATTATTTTCTGAGATATAACTGAAAATTTATGGGTTTAACTACTTTTCAAGGTTGATACTTTTTCGCACAGCTTAGGAAAGAGTAAAGGGTTCGACGCTTAACCCTTGGTTAGGCGCGCGACAATTCGACTCGCGGTTAGTCTCGTGGGGGGGGGGGGGACAAATGTCCATCAAAAAATTCAAATTTTTGTGAATGCCATTAAATTCGAGACCAAATATCAAAGTAAGTGGGTATTTTAATTAAAAACACAACGTTATTGAAAAGCATAAAGTAACAATTAAAAAATATTTTTAAAATAACTTGAAAAAACTGTAAGAAGGCTTTGATCATGTGCTGCCATCTATTGAGAATTGAGATTATATTTGCCAAACGCAAAAATAACTAAAGGTTAACGTCCAACAGTTAAAACATTTCTTATTAGATGTGATTGCATATTTTTCAAATATGACATTTAATCCTTTTAGCTTTTGAGAAAGATTAACAATATTTAAATTTTTTAAACAAAATTATTTCTTATGCAAAGAAAAATAATAATTGTATAAAGATTAATTCCCAAAAAGACTATTTAGGTTTAATAGCTCTCAATTATAATCCTACCTGTACATGCATTTTTCGTTTTTATTCGGAAATAAAATAGCTTGGTAACCTTAACGTAGACCTAGCAAATCAAACATCATTTTACAAATAGATTCAATGATGCTGGTTCATTCATTTTAGTTGCAAATATTTCATTAAGTATTGATTTGAAAAGCCAACTTTCCAATTAAACACAATCGTTTTCGTTTTCGGCTCTTAAAATGTTGAGTTAGTGTGGAGATTTTAGAAAACCCTGTACAAAAATTTAGTTTTTATGATTAGAAATTCTGTGGGAAAAAGCCTCTTAAAATAAATAATGAAAAACATTTCTATTGCAATTTAAAATATTGTATAGCGATCTGTATTAAAATATGTATTTACTACATCTTACTGAGTGTCTTTGTATAAATAAAAGTTCAGCATGTAATTATTTTTTGACACAATAAGGTATTAAACAAAAAAAGTACAAGATTTTAAGAGCTAGGTAGATGAAGATGATATATGACAACAATTTTTTTTTTTTTTTTTTTTTTTTTTGAATAATTGTGGTTAGGGTTTGTGCTGGTCATACTAACTACTACGTAACATTCTAATAAGCATATAATTCACCAAATTTTCATTAAATCTAGTTATTTTCTATCTGCTCAAAGTATAATTGCGTCACAGACCACAGATGTTGACCACCATACATTGGTTTAGAAAGACTGATCCATGTAAAAGATTTGCTCCTAATTTCATCCGTAAAAATCTATTTTTAAAATGTTACAATCATCTTCATCTACCTCTCTAATAATAAACGTAATTAACAATAAATTTATTGAAAATTAAAAAAAAAAGTATTTCATTTACAAGATTTAAAAGAATTTGGCATTGTACAAGTTATCAATCGTATTTCTTGATTGTGTGATAAGTTTATTAATTATAAGCATCAATTAAAATTGCTCCTTATATTTAAATTATATTCACTCTTTATATTTTAACAAACAAAATTTCGTCACTACCTCTACAGATATATATATATATAGTTGATAAACAGATAAAAAGTGCCATTTTGAACAGTGAACTTTTTAAACGAGATAACATTATTCTAATTTTAAAATTTTTAAATTGATATTTATCTTCCTATTAATAGTTTTATAAACAGAGAATTTAAATTCTCCAAACAGTAATATTTCTAGAGCCATTGTTATTATTGCAAATATCTTATGAAACAACAACTGTTTTTTTTTCACCAAAGAATATTAAAAGTATTCTTCGTTCTGTCAAACAAGTTCACAGAGCCATGATTTTTTTTCCCTCCATAATTTTTAAGTTTCAATTATAATATTCATCTGATGTATTTTAAAATGTGTCTAGTCAATAAAATCTGTAAAGTATTATGAAGACTTTTTCCTTTCTCCTTCAGTTTAATATACCTAAGCATATGACAATAAAAGCCCCTTGTCATCATTATTTTAATAGGATAAAAACCTCAATTTCCATATGGGTTTTAATATTGGATCTCCAATGAAAAGAAAATTAGAAAACATAAATACAACGTAATCCATTCTTCATCCGTTGCCACTTTATTATGAGGATTCACACTTCATTCCATGATCGTTGCACCATTTACACAAAGTATGCTGTAAAAAAAATCTTACTTTATCAAAATAATTGTTTTCCAAAGTTAAGGTGTACGTATACCCTACAATTCACCAAAATCGATAAGAATATTCATTTTTTTGTTATTATATAATTATATTCTCTGATACTTTAGCTTTCAAACAATACTAAACATGTGAAATATCCTTAATAGTTTTTAAGTTACAATCAATTATAGGTAGGTACTTCCCCTGTTAGATACCACGTTTTTGAAACTTTAAACCTGTTTTCTGACGAACTGTATTTTGATTATGTCACGCTTTTTTATTCAAACAACGATAATTCAACAACAAAATGTTCAATTTTAATTTTTTTTGTATCATAGTAATCTACATAATATGCTAGATGTTTTAAAACTCAATTATATAATATAGGTTGAGAAATCGATTTTTTAGGGATTTTTAAAACTTAGAATTCTTTGAAAATATGGATTTTTTTCATGTTTTCACACAAAATAAATTGTAAAACAAAAACTCTTCTATATAAGAAACTTAATTGAGTTTCAAAACATTAAGAATAATATTTCGAATGGTTTCCAAGTAGAATTGCGTTTCTAAGTAAATTAGAATTTGATATATCATTGTTTAAAAAAGGTACACATTATCTAATTAAAGTTTAATTAACAAATTAACAAGTGCCAAAATTTGAATTATTATTTTTTTTAATTATTTTAATCATATATTTTCTAACTAATGCAAAAAATAATTGGATTTTTAAACTCAGAATTAAAAAAAATAAAAAATTCTAGGGTATACATACTCCTTAATTAAAAAAAAAAAAAAAAAAAAAAAAAAAAAGAGAGAGAGAGAGAAAAAATTTATAAGCAAAATAATCATCCCTATCAATAGCACAACAACGCGGGCCAATTTCGCTCTGATTAACTAATCTTAATGTAGGCTGTTGTAAACTGCACATTATTGTTGCTGATCTTGGCCAATTTCTCCCAATGCTGGATAAAGTATACTGAAAATTTTGTATTGTTGTGCACAATTTTAAAATTGTAATATTTTTTATAAGAAAGGACGGAGAGCTAAAAAATTATGTATATATATATATATTTTTTTTTTTTTTATTTTTTATTTTTCCCTCAGTTTTTTTTTTTTTTTTTTTTTTTTTTTTTAAATCTATATTTTGGAACGATGCTCGAGTTTAGACAAGGATTGGCCCATCTTCCAAAATCCCTGTTTCTGACATTAGTTAATTCATCTGTTCTACATGGGCATTTACTTAAATTATTTAAGTGCTAACCAATATATGAGGTACTTTCATTTTGATGATCTGCATTGATAATGAAACTGTCGTAAGGTTATTTATGTTCAATTAAGAATTATATTTTCATCAAGCAATTTATTAAGTAAAAATAAGTGTTTATAAAATATTACTGCGCCAGCAACACAAATTCAGACCAAAGAATAGATCGGATAAAAATTTGATAGCTCTTGTAGAATCAGAGCTTTAGTGGTTGTGAACCATTTCCAAAAAACTTATTTCCATCCTAAATTCTAATCAGTCTAATAGAATTGTAAAACTCTACTTTTTTTTTTTTTTTTTTAAAGAGCTACAGAAATCTTAAGTCAATTATTGTCCTTATGCAAAGCATGCAATTAAAGTTCACTTATCCGAACTTCACAGCATTGAATTGATAAGATTTTCAGTAACAACATATTAAGTGCTATAAAAATTAAAAAATTTAATTAGCAATGAACTCGCAGTTTTTCATATCAAATACAAATGTAATTCAACTACAATATGCATCAACAAATATGCGTGTTTTTGGAATATAGTTTCACAAGACAACTTAAGTGTACAAGGAAAAAAATTAAATATCCCTATACAAAATAACATATTTACTAACTATAATTTTATTGCTATATGCAAATAAACTCCACTACATTTTGATGTTTGCCCCGTTCTTCTTCTTTTTTTTTTATGGTATCATATAATGGTAATAAATATTTTCTTTAGTTTTTTTCTTAGAATTAATTTTTTGTAACTACCAATATTTTTTTTTTTAGTGCTCTGAGTTAATACCAGAAATTGTGTTAATATATTTAAAAATACATTAGTTTTTAAAAATATCGTTATTTTGACATTAATTTGATTAAGGATGTGATAAAAATTATCATTAATATTTGAATTACACCAAAAATTAATGCAATGGGGGGGGGGGGGGCATCTGAAATGTTATGCCTATAGTAATCGGTTTTCTAAATCGGGTTCTGGATATCACTGTTACTATAAATAATTATACTGACCAATTTGGTAAAAATGCAATTATTTAGAAATTAAATTTGATAATATATAGTGTTACTATTACCTTGTTTTGGAATTTTAGTAGGGATTTAAACTAAAGGTAACTTTACTAATAAAAAAAAAAACACCTTCAAATCAGTTTTCAATGGGATAAATATAAAAGATCAAGAGGGAAAACTACGTTTGTCAATAGGAATCAATTTCGTTAATAAACGCAAATGAAAATTTGACATCTGATAGAAAGTAAAGTCTTGCTGCCAATTTTATGGGTACAGATCATCGATATAAATAAACAACTGTATAAACTGCTTAACGCTGAGAAAATGAAGCCGTTGCCAGATGCCGTTGGTGGGATAAAAATTACGGATTGACGAGGATTGAAAAAAATTTTTTAGGTTGTACACAGCAAAAATGTAAATAGTAGACCCTAATTAGTAATAATGTGCGCAAAAATATATACTCTAGCATTTTACAAGGTTTTTCGCATTTCCATCCAACTATAAAAGTGAACTGTGATTGGTTAATCTTCCCACCAGCTTCGCAATCCCCGGCGCGTTTTTCTCTTTGCATTGACAATGGAGCAGTCTATTCAGTTGTTTATCTATATCGATGGTACAGATATCGCTTTGCGTAGCAAATTATTGCGTAATGTCTAAATTTCCCTCGTGGTCAATGAGATGACACCCAGATTTCAATGTCGTGGTAAAGTGGACTAAGGTGTTTTTTTCCCTGGACTTTTCATATACGTTAGTCATCTACAGGGTTATCTACTACTGTGGAGGGTGAGGGGGGGGGGGGGGGGAGTAAGTACGTATTTGCTATTTGTAACAATGAAAATTTCAGAGTTAACAAACTATCATAGTTTTATTTCCATTGAATACATTACTAAGGTGTACCATTGGTTATTAAGTTATACAATTCATCGTAAGCATTCTCATTTTCCACATATTTCTGGAATCTTTTAGGAACAGAATTCACAACTCATCTCAACTGGAACATTAGCAAACACTTCCCGGATACTTTGTTCAAGGCTGTTAAATATCCCTTGGTTTTAACTTTTATATATTGTTCCTCAACGCAAAGTGTACAACAGCCCTGAACAAAAGTATCCGGACAGTGTTTGTAAATGTTTCAGTTGAGATGCTAAGAAGAGAGCTGTGGATTCTGTTCCTAAAAGATTCCCTGAATCTGTGGAAAATGCGGATGCATACGTTGAAATGTAACTTAATATCCACATGATACACTTTAATAATGTATTCGATGAGGGAAAAAAACTGTGATAGGTGTTGTTTACTCTTTCAAATATTCATTGTTACAAATAGGTACTGACTTAACAACCATCCTGTACTTAAATGCTTAAATTCTTTATACTTTTTAAAAAAAAGAGTTTTACTAATTTTGAAGTGAGACAGTCACTGACATGTTGGGAGCCCCCCGAGAAATGTGCAAGTGCAAGTGGATGCACTTTTGCAACCCCATTGGATTTTGTAAATTAAAAATAATGTTAAAACGTAAAATCCCCAAGCGGTTGAATTTCTAGTTGTTATTGACTGATTAGTTTGATTAATTTTTGCATAAATGCATTTAGCTTTTAAATTATTTAAATAAAGTAAAATTTACATGCCTGAATACAATCCAACATATTCATGCACACATAAATATGCGTACATAAACATTGGATGCGAAAAATGTTCTAACTTTCTGAGTGAAACTCGCCTATAACAATATTTTTTCCTATTATTACATTATCGTTATACTTCAGGTTGACTGTGAGTTATACTATGACTATATATATAGTCATAGTATAACTCACAGTCAACACAAGTTGAGTGAATTATGGTTTCTCTGGCTAATTTTATCTTAATATCGTGCTGCCATCTACATAGATATTGTATAACTAATTTATACTCGGCTGACTTTATAAATTTGAAAAGTACCTGAATTTTGATTTCACGAAATTGTAATATGATATTAAATTGCATAAAAATACAATTTGAATCCATAACTAATGTAATTTGTGATGAAACAAAGAGCAAATAAGATGCTGGAACGTTTTGCTCAGGGTTCCGTTCTGGGTTTCATCAAAAGTCCCATTTAAAGTTTCAATACTGATCAGCACCATAAAAAAGTAAAAGCTGAACTTACTTATACTTATTTCTGCAATTAATTACACAATTATTTATGGCATGTAATCTTTTTCAAATATTAATTTTTTAGGAATCAATTTAATCTTCTTTTGCACATTAGGAATACATGTAAAAAAATACCATTCAAGTACCATTTTACGTACCACATCTTTCTACAAAAATAATCGTATAATTTTATTTTCATATTCCTCCATATTACATATAATTCAAACGTAAAAATGGTTGCATTTCTTAAATTGCGAAATTAAACACATATCTAGCGTATAAAAGTCAATTATAGAGTCAAAAGTAGACATTTATTTTTAAAACCTAGTCAAATTTGAAGAAAGTAAATGTGTTTCTATTATGTACAAGATTTTTAAAGCATACAACTTTATCATGAAGAACACATAATCGTATGTTTGGTATAATTAAAAACACAATTTTGAAAGTGTTAAAAATATATCTTTTTATTTTTACCATTTGCACCACTATATAACGGTTCATATGATGAAATACAATTTCTATCTACTTTTGAGTTTATAATATCTAGGCTTCCATTAAATATTCAAGCCTCGAAAATGTCACTACCAAGTTTCGATCTCGTTTAAACAAAGGACATTTTATCTGATCAAACAAAACGGCTATGCAATCAAAATGGCTGCGACAATACGACCAAGATAGTCTTTTATACAGAGGTACAATTTAAATATTTCTTTCTTAAATAAGTATGTGGCCTATGATACTGAAGAGCTAAAATCTGGTTGGAAGCTTTTGTAGAACAAATTTATCTTTGTTTAAAAATATTATACTAACTGGTTGGTTGGTTGTTTTCAGATTATCTGGCACCTTCAGCAACACGAGGGCTATAATGCGGCGAAGCATTCGTCATTTGACAAGCCAACATACATTTACAAACACCCATGCCTTACACGGGACTCGAACCAGCAACCTCGCGGTCTAGAAGTTAGCACGCTAACCACTTATACCGTTTGATCGGCCAATTATTTGAGCCTTGACTATATGCTGCAGAATGGATCCTTCCGCGCAAAGATATAGTTCCGGTCAAATCACAACTTTTATATTAATACTGATAACCTGCGAGCATAGTTTTGTATTAAACTTAAATATATGTTGATAACAAAAAGAAAATACACGCTTTTAAGTTTAAATTTGAACTAATATTTTACTTTTATAGCTACGAAAATTATAAGAGTTTTTACGAATCGGCCACACATCGTTCCAATTAACCAATCAGAGCGTAGTAAAACCGGTTCACATATCGTTGTAGCGTATTCATTGAGCTCAAGTAAGCTAGTCCCAATGTATAGACATATGGGAGGTTACATGCAGTTTGTGTATGCGTATTTCGTTTGTTATTATTTATTATTATTATTATTATTATTATTATTATTCATTATATATTATTATTATTATTATTATCATTATTATTATTATTATCATTATTATTATTATTTATTATATTATTATTATTATTATTATTATTATTATTATTATTTATTATATATTATTATTATATATTATATATTATTATTATATATTATTATAATTATTATTATTATTATTATTATTAATATTTATTATATATTATTATTATTATTAATTATATATTATTATTATTATTATTATTATTATTATTATTATTATTATTATTATTATTATTATTATTATTATTATTATTATTATTATTATTATTATTATTATTTATTATTTATTATATATTATTATTATTATTATTATTATTATTATTATTTATTATATATTATTATTATTATTATTATTATTATTATTATTATTATTGTTGTTGTTGTTAAAAAAATAAAAAAAATAATAAAAAAATAATAATAATAAATATTACTATTACCAAAGCGAATTTAATCAAATCATTGAGCTGTTATTTAGCACTTGCTAAAAAACATGCTTTTTTTTTCATGTTTTTTCATAGTTTCAACCTTACGTGCATGCGCAATTTTTACGAAATATTTAATGGTAGGTCCCATAACCATTTTCTGTACCACTTTTCTGAAGCCAGGGTGTTCCAAAGCGTGTAGAAATGCTATCTATTCAGCACCTGGCTGAATGGTGGAAACATGGTGACAGTACAACTGTAAATATTATTCAGCATTTGGATAGCTTGCGTTCCCATAATAAGATATTTTTTTCAATGGGTGGATCTTTACGGTAATGAGGTTGCGGATGGACTGGCCAAGGAGGGCAGCCGTAAGAGTTCAACTGACAGCTCCTGTCTTTCTTACTCGGTTGTTTTCAGATTATCCCTGCGCCGTCAGCAACACGAGGGCTATAATGCACCGAAACATTCGTCATTAGACAAGCCAACATACATTTACAAACACCCATGCCTAACAAGGGACTCGGAACCCGCAACCTCGTGGTCTAGAAGCCTGCACGCTAACCACTATACAGTTTGGTCGGCCTTTCTTACTCGGAATTTTCTTCTCGGATCAAACTGGAAATTAATTTCTCTAGGAGAATGGCATCCTTACATGATTGCAACGCTTGCAACTGTCCTGCTGCTGCTTTGATTGGGGCAAGCAGTATGAAAGATCAGACTGCTCTGGCAAGCCTCCGCAGTGGTCATCTTTGTGCTCTACGGTGTGTGTCAAGCTTTAAAGTCTACCCTCTTTGCCCGAAGTGTAACTTGGTTCAGGCAACTCCTGCTCATGCCTTGGCATGTATTGAATGCCAGAACGACCAGCTTGCACTCTAATCCTGGTGAAGTTCTTGCTCTTCTAATAGCTCAAGAGTTCATGGATTTAATCTAATGATGCCAGTCAATCGTATACACATTAAACATTTTCAAACTATAATTTGCTTTGTTGTCTTGCTTCGCCTTCGGCTTTTCCATCTCCATTTTTTGGGATGAGAACATTTATATTAAAAATGCTCAGTGTAGGATTCGTCAAATCTTGATTGATTCCATCTAAAGCCTGAGAACAGCAAGTTAAAACCTGCCCCTCCGCCCCTCGCTGGATCCGCCAGTGGCTTCCCGCATTGATGGGTCGTAAGAATTAAAAAAATTTCATTTCTAAGTTTTTTTTCCTTTCTTCTAAATCCTATCCCCATTGTATAAACAACGTTACTTATGTTAGATAACTCTACTTGAGAACATTTCTGACGTCACCGCGAACATGCCAGCTCGTGATTTAACAAAATGTGAATGCTGGTTGGTTGGTTGGTTGTATTCAGATTATCTGGCGCCGTCAGCAACACGAGGACTATAATGCGCCGAAACATTCGTCATTAGACAAGCCAACATACATTTACAAACACCCATGCCTAACACGGGACTCGGAACCCTCAACCTCGCGGTCTAGAAGCTATAGCACAGTAACCACTATACCGTTTGGTCGGACAAAATGGGAATGCATTTGTAAAGGTGTATTAGGGTTGACCATATAAGTTTTGGTTGATCAAAACAATGTGCATTCAATAGTTTCATTTAAGCTACTGAACGGTCTAACTAGCGCATTCATTTTCATGTAACTAAAATTGATAAGAAACGGAATCGAGAGAGAGAGAGAGAGAAAAGTGATAAGTTCGATTGAAACGAAAAATGAGATAAGAAACACAATGCTTCAAGAGCATTACGCAGGTACAATTGCTACTACAAGTACGCACAAGGAAACTGACGATTAGAATGACGTTGGATTATCGTAAGTTTTCTCGTGCCATTCCAAACTCTATTTGCAAACGAAACGCGCATAGAAGCAGTGGTTAAGAGAGAACATCAGTCTGTTCCTATAGACCTAATGCTATGCTTTTTCGAGCTCAACATCTGAAAGTGTATTGCATTGAAGCATACGAAATTTTATGACAGTTAATGAAAAAAAAAAATAATTTAAGGCAGCTATATAAGTTAACTTATAATTACTTAAAAATTTGATAATAAAATAATATAACCCATAAAAAAGTTGTCAATATAAATCCTTTATATATGCATTGACAATTTTATATTCTGTTGCAAGCAAGTGCCTTTAGCACAGAGCCCTCTACCCTTGAGCATCGTCCATTAACAATAGATTTTTTTGTGTTATTTTCTTGCACAAGCAAGGATAATATGTAATGTCTATCGTATAAAATTATAATTTTTGCCATTTTGTAGTTTTTTTTTTTTTTTTTTTTCCTTTTTCTTTTTTTCTTTCTTTTGCTCACTTAAAAATGATTGCCAAAAATATCGTCGAACTGGCCATTTTTATTGAGTGAAAATAAGAAAATGTTAAGTGACACCATGATAAGTTTTACTGTAATGACCAATATCATATAGTGTAATTAAAAGTTGCACGAAGTTCCGCACCACTAATTTTTATACACAAAAAACTTCCACCCCCCCCCCCCTTCCCAAAATTGGGATTAACTTTCCGAAATTTAATTTTTGTTTCATTTTTCTTTCGTAATTGAGGTCTTAATTTCGATCAAATCCTTTTTTTCAAAATCTTGGATCTTGTGTGTGCCTGCCGAGCAAATTTGCAGAGGCATAATTAATCTATTTGCCGTCATCTAATCAATCATCTGAAACTTGGCAGATAGATTCGATGTCAATTACAATGCATTCTATTTTATTTTGGAGGTTGTCTCTGTCATTAAAAGATAGCTTTTACACAAGTTTCTATTATCGTTTCGGAATATTAATAAACCAACTTGTCATCCAATCCAGCTGAAATTTTACAGATAGATTTGTTGTCGATAAGAATTTTTTTAGCAATTTGAGGTTCATCACGGTTACTAAAAGACAGCTTTTAGACACGCTTTTACTGTCGCTTCGGATGACTAATTAACCATCTTACGGTTCTTCTTAAATGAACCACAGAAAACACAATAAAAATTGTATTTATAAGGCTTGGTGTATTATTCTGTTCGGTTTTGAACATTGACTACCGAAAGGGAAAAAAAAGAAACTCAAGAAAATGAAAACACTTCTATGTGGAACTTCGGCGAAGGTGATCGAAGGCTATTGTTATCTCTGAAAGTAAAGCCTTTATAATTTTAATCTGATAACACTCCTAGATATAGCTATCGAAATTTGATATTGGTAGAAGAAACAATTTAAAAAAAAAAATTATTCGAACTGTGCCCCATAGGCAGAAGTTTTGATTTTCTTCAAGTAAAGATTTTTTTTATTCCATATTTTTAATTTCAATTACCCACATGTATGCATAGGGTAATAAAAGTATAGTATTCAGTAAAAAAAAAAAAATCGAATTTTTTGTATTTCTCCACGTTTTGGAACGTTCTGATTTCAAAAAGGTGATCCAGAAAAATTGTCTGTCTGTGTGTCTGTGGTCAACAAAACTCCCGAATAAATTGACCTAGGATGTCAAATTTGGTGTGCAGGTTAAAAGTAACAATGAGACCTACCATTAAGTCTCGTCAAAATCGCGCATGCACATAAAGTAGCTGCCATTGAAAAAATCACGTTTTACAATGATTAAAAAAAAACCCGGCTCTAACGATTTTGATCAAAATCATTGTGGTAATGCCTCTAGAGTGTTCCAAACATCCTCACCTCCGAAATTTCGATAAAAAATGCTTTAATGGCGTAAAAAGCTGAAAAACGAATGCTTTCAACACAGAGTTCTCTTTGCTCGAACATAGCTCATCAACGATCGTTTTTCTCCTTTTCTCAGTTTCACTTATAAGAAAGGATAATATAAGAATTACCCAAAAGTACATAAAACTTCCGCCAAATAGGGGATTTTGGCGGAAGTAGATGGTGGACCCATATAAGAATTTCCGCAAAAAATATCGCCAATGAGGCCGTTTTTTCAATGAATGTTGAAAATATAAAAATGGTAAATGACACAAATCCACTTCAGTATTATAGTGTAATTGAAAGTTGGGCGATGTTCCACACCCCTAGTTTACTTTAAAATTTTAATTTAGAGTAAATATAGAGAGCGAAATTAAAATTCGGCTGTATTAGCAATCAAAAAGGTTCTAAAAAGAACGGTTTAAGGAGTTTCTTACATATTTCTAGACCATTAAGCTACGTCTTAACTTCTTTCATAAAAAAACTAAGTGTGTTGGGACATCGCATAACTTTCAATTACACTATAATACTGGTCACTATATTAAATTTTGACGTGGAGAATAGCGTTATTGCAATTTCCATATTTTCATTAATTTGAAAAATTGCCAGTTTGGTGATATTTTTGGCGATAAATCTTATATGGACGAAAAAAACAAAACATGGCCCGAATGGCGAATACTGTCCGATAATTCTTACATTATCCTTTCTTGCAAGTGAAGCAGAGGATAGGAGAAATGGAGCGATACTCAATAGAAGATACATTCGTTTTAAAATTCGAACATTTCATTCGAAAACATTCGTTTGTTAAAGACAAGCGAGGTTTTTTTTTTTTTTTCCTTTTTCAAGTTTTTACACCTATATTATAGCTTTTTTATGAGAATTATGAAGGTGGGGATGTTTCGAACACTTAACCAAAGTAGCTTTCAATAAAATTTAAACAAATGATTTATATGTAAAACTCAATTGTCCCCAGTTGAAGTAATACATGACCATAAAAACTAATCTACATGCAAAACCCATTAAATGTAATCGATGTATTTACCAAATCCAACGTAAGCCATTTTGAACATGATTATCATTTTTCTTAAATAAATGCATCTGAATCTATTGATATCAAATCCTGTCAACTCGCTTTCACTTTCCAACTAAAATCTGCGTATGTAAGGGAATTAAGTTGGATGTTTTCAGATTATCTGGCACCGTCAGCAACACGAGGGCTATAATGCGCCGAAACATTCGTCATTTGACAAGCCAACATTCATTTACAAGCACCCATGTATGGTTGAATATTTGATTAAATACATGCATCAAGCTGCACAAAATAAAAAGGGGGGGGGGGATGTGGTAAAACAAGATTTCATACAATGCCAATGGGTCCTGTCGGTCCCCCTCCTGTCTACGGCCCTGACATAGCGAGTATAGGGAATGATCCTTACTAGAACTTCATCTTAACTGCATAAATAGGAATTTGCTCACATTTTAAGGCTTTGATTGGCAATGTTGGTTATTTTAAAATCTTTTATATTAACTTCGATTTTGCGTACATTCAATCGGGTTGAAAAACTTGACAGATAGATTCGATGTCGATGACTATGCACTCTATCAAATTTTAGAGGTTGTCACTGTCTCTAAAAGGTCGCTTTTACGGAATACTAATAAGTCAACTTGCTTGCCGTCATCCAATCGCGATGAAATGGCATTGAACCGATCATTGAAGAAACTCTTTCCTGTTTCCAAAATTGTTTTATTAAGCTAAATAATAAAATTGTTTTAATCAGAATTAATAAAAGATATTTAGATGCGAGTGAATAAATTCCCATTCATTTTTAATGAATAAATTTTGAAAAGTAGTTTGCCACATATTTTTCCGATAGAGATGCTTTTAATATTAAAAATTAGATTCCAACACCATGCACACGCTGGCAACAGAAACGGCGCTTTTTGTTAATGAATATGAAATTGGCATTGCATATAAAAGATTTATATTAACAACTTTTTAATGGGTTATATTATTTATGCGGTAGGTTACCATTCATAACCAAAACTAGAAAATAACATTTATTTTTGTCGTCAAAATTATCACCAAAGTCGCCAAAGTGGCGATTTTTTTTTTTTTTTTTTTTTTTTAAATAACAGATTGTCAAATATCGCTATAAACGTCAATGTTTTTAAATCATGGATTATAATCACTTCATCACACCTTATGCCGGTGTGATATCGGTCTTTATGGTTTTCAACCTCAATTTAATCACCTGCTCGCACGGCTATTACACTGCATTTTAATGTGAGTGCTTGGAAGAGTTGCACGCAAGGAAAAAAAGAGAAAGAAAAGAGAGGTAGAACAATAGAATGGCTCAAGTTTGGGTGAATAGATGTGAGTAAAATTTTTTAATAATATAAACAACAGAAACAAAGTTTTTAATATAAATCCTTTATATGCATCGCTAATTTTTATATTAATTAACAAAGCGTCGTTTCTGTTGCCTGCGTGTGCTTGGTGTTGGCATCTAATTTTAAATATTAAAAACATCTCTATCATCAAAATATGCTGTAAACTAAGTTTCAAAATTCATTCATTAAAAATTAATGTTTATTTAATTTATGCATTCACTTCCAAATATCTTTTATCTATTCTTTGTTATTAAAACAATTTCGGCAACAGAAATAATTTCTTCAATAATCGGTTAAATGCTATTTCAGCACGGTTGGTTGTTTGGTTGGTTGGTTGTATTCAGATTATCTGGCACCGTCAGCAACACGAGGGCTATAATGCGCTGAAACATTCGTCATTAGATAAGCCAACATACATTTACAAACACCCATGCCTAACACGGGACTCGGAACCATCAATCTCGCGGTCCAGAAGCTAGCACGCTAACCACTATACCGTTTGGTCGGCCTATTTCAGCGCGATTGGATAACGGCAAGTTGGTTTATTAGTATTTCGTAAAAGCGACCTTTTAGTTACAGTGACAACTCATAAAATTGGATAGAAGAAAAAACTAGACGCATTGTCATCGACATTGAATGTGTCTGCCAGATTGCCAGATTGCAAGTTTCAGCCAGATTGGAATGCAGGCAAGTGGCTTATTTAGGCCTCCCCAGATTTGTCTTCCACCGACAAACATGCACAAGCGAAGTTTTAATATAAAGGATTTAAAAAAAAAAAAAAAAAATAATAATGATGATAATAATAATAAAAGGTATTGACCTTCCTCTTCATTTGGGGGTTTAAAAGACTCGGAGGACCGAATCGGAGGTGTTTCTGAAGAGATAGAGCAGGAATATTCCTTAAAGCATATATATTGTTGCACAAATTGTCTGTATATATTG
Source organism: Linyphia triangularis (assembly GCA_963978545.1). Lineage (NCBI taxonomy): Eukaryota > Metazoa > Arthropoda > Arachnida > Araneae > Linyphiidae > Linyphia > Linyphia triangularis. Next base: position 82,156,226 of record OZ021731.1, read on the forward strand.
TAAATAGTGACGTATTATTTCAAAATTCCATTGTAATTTATTTTTATCTTATTTTATTTATTAATTAATAGCGATTATATAAGTTAGAAAAAGGTGGCAACACCTAAAGCAATCGAGAAGTTTCGAGATATTTCTTTTCCGATGAATTGGCTGGAAATTTCGAGAATGTCTCACGCGCTTGTATATAAAAGACTGGAGAACGGGAAAGTTTTCAGATTGACTTCGGACTTCGTTGAAAGCTGATCGCTTTGTTTACCTATTGGAGTGAGCTTGTATAATCGCTGAATTCGAAGTTATTTTTTGTTGAAGCTTGTGTTGAAGCTTGAGAGTAATTAAACTGTTGCCTGTGAATAAATTTTGTGAGTTTTCTGAAGAGAGAATAAATATTTTTATACCGTGAAAACTGTGCCATCATTGCCTCAGTGAAAAAATTCGTAACAATATGAGCTCCGACACTCCCAGAACAATTTTACGGTGGAATGGGAGAAAATTTTAAAAATGTTCAAAATTTAAATACACATATTGGACACAGATAGCTGTATGCTTTATATTGAGAATATAGCATGACCATTTTGGCTCGTATCGGGAACGGGAGAAGGGGAAGACTTCTTACGGCTTGTTTTTCAAAAGAAACTACTCCGTGTTTGTGTTTCGAAATGAAAGAAAACCTTAATAGACTGAGAGGCGACTGCAATTTTTGGACCCCATCGAACATCATTCTGATTTTTTTTATAGAAATTAGAGAAAAGTGAGTAGATTACGAATCCACTGGTCTGCTGTGGCTAAAATGGCCGAAACTGGTCAAAAATCGACTTTTAATAAGTTGAACTAAATCCAATTGCCAAATGAGCCATAACTTGCCAAATAATGAGCATTTTTTTTTTTTTATTTGATAACCCTCACTCTTTAATTATCAATTAAGAAGGTTGCAGACGATTCAGATATCTGGCGACGGTCTACTTGCATCTATTAAAAGGGAGCCAAGTTGGCAATAAACATTACGTCACGGATGATGTAACTGATATCGCCAATTTGGCTTACTTTTAAAAGATACAAATTTTCCAAGCCAGAGATCAGAAATCGCTTGCACTTTTTCTCATTGAAAATCAAAATGCAGGGTTGCCAGACGAAAAAGTTTGCTCTCTTTTTGGCAGGTTATGACATATTTGGCAATCTGATTTTAGTTCAACTCATTCCAAGTCGATTTTTGATCAGTTTCGGCCATTTTTGCCAAGGCAGACCAGTGGATTCCTAATCTACTCACTTTTCTCCAATCTCTATAAAAAATTCAGAATGATGTTCGATTGGGTCCAAAAATTGCAGTCGCCTCTCGGACTATAAGGAAAACGATAATCGACACGAGTCTATTTGAGATCGATCCCGAAACTACTGGCATGCTTGGCGAAAATGCTGTTAGCCTAATGATGGTGCAGTTGGGTGATACATGCGCAGTTCATCCTGTAACCATCCATGATACAGCTCTGTAATACAAATAAGAACTAGGTTGGTTAGTTGTTTTCAGATTATCTGGCACCGTCAGCAACAAGAGGGCTATAATGCACCGAAACATTCGTCATTTGACAAGCTAACATACATTTACAAACACCCATGTCCAATACACGGACACCCATATTCCAATACACGGGACTCGAACCCGCAACCTCGCGGTCTAGAAGTCAGTATTCTAACCACTATACCGTTTAGTCAGTAATTAAAACTATACTAAACTTCAACTTAACTAGACATCACTTAGACGGTAGATCGTGACAGTGCTCATAGGTATTTAATCCATTTTGGCGGAGTGAAGACATAATTCTCGCCAAACCTTATAGCCTTTTGTTCTCTATAAGGTTGTGGTTTGGCGAGCATTATGCTTTCACGCCGCCAAAATGGATTAAATACCTATGAGCACTGTCACGATCTACCGTCTAAGTGATGTCTAGTTAAGTTGAAGTTTAGTATAGGAGTGTGGCAACATCGATCAACTCTCAATTACACTATTATATTGATGTAGATTGGTGTTATTTATCGTTTTTATATTTTCATCGTTCATTTATTTAAAATAAAATTATCAGTTTGGCGATATTTTTGGCTACTAAAAAAAAAAAAAAAAAAAAAATGGCGATTTTGGCGATATACTTTTCGATAATTCTTACATTATCCTTTCCTGTAAGTTGAACAGAGAAGAAGAGAAGAGCGGTCGTTGATTATCGATTTTTAAGGAAAGAGAATTCTGTTTTAAAGACATTTGTTTTTCAACTTTTTTCACCTTTATAGAATTTTTACTTAAATTTCGAAGGTTAGAATGTTTAGAACGCCTTAAACGGCATTACCACAGCGATTTTAATCAAAATGGTTAGAACCTTATTTTTTTTTTTTTTTAGCAATTACTGAAACACAAGATTTTTTAGTTGCGCATGCGTATAAGGATATACTTTTCAATAAGGATACGCATGCGCAATTTTGTTGAAAACCAATGGCCATCACCAACCCCTACAGCAAATTTGAACATCGTAGGTCAATTCCTTTCGAGAGTTATGCTGACCGCGTATATACACATACAGACATTTTTTAAGACCACTTTTTTGAAGTCTGAAGTCAAGATGTTCCAAAACCATCGATATAGATAAACAACTGGATAGACTGCTTAACGCTGGGAAAATGAAGCCGTTGCCAGATGCCGTTGGTGGGATAAAAAATACGGATTGCCGAGGATTGAAAATAAAATTTTGGGTTGTACACAGCAGAAATGTCAATAGTAGACCTTAATTAGTAATAATGTGCAAAAAAATATCTACTCTAACACTTTACAAGGTTTTTCGCATTTCCATCCAACTATAAAAGTCAATCGTGATTGGTTAATCTTCCCACCAGCTTCGCAATCCCCGGCGCGTTTTTATCTTTGCATTGACAATGGAGCAGTCTATCCAGCTGTTTATTTATATCGATGTCCAAAACATGCAAAATGATTAAAAAAAAAAAAAAAAATATTTTAAGCGCAAACAGTACTTTCATTACCCTATGGGTAATTGAAAAGTAATATAATAATGAGCAACTACAAACACGATACCCCGCAAGGTGTCCAGTAGCACGATGTCCAGCTAAAAGTAGTCAATAGCCCTTAACTATTCCTCAATGAATATACAATGTTCTATTAACATCACCCACCCCAATAGTCTATTCCCGCATTTTTTTAAAAAAACGAGTGAAATTAGTTTATACTTCTGAAGAATTTCTTTCTGATTCCAAATATTCAAACAAAAGTCCTTTTTAAGAAAATTAGTTATTTAAATATTCTGAAAAGAAAATGCCCCAAAACCCGTGTCCGATCGCAGTCGGATCAAAACGCTACGTTATAGTTGTGACGTCACGACATCCTTCCGTTTTCTATGGTTATCGTGAGGTTTCTGTCAAATAGTTGGTGTGTGTGACCATGACCTTTTCGAAACGCTTAGAATTGAATAAAAGAATAAGAAAAATGGGGGAAACGTCCATTGAATTCTCTACATCCACAGGCAAACGATTATTTTCATCATTCACCCTAATGTTGAAATAATGTTTCTCCTTTTGTATCAAACTGCGATTTAAACAATTTAATACCACGATGATGACATCTCATTCTACACCTGTAATAAATTCCAAATACTCAGTCTCATTCTGTTTAAGAATCTATTATAATAAAACAACTATCTGTGTATCTGTCTGTCTGTGTATCTGTCTGTCTGTGGATCTGCAGAAAGCTACTTAAAAGTGGAGTAGAGCCCTGAAATTTTCAACATAAGTAGTTTTAGCCTTCTAATTGTATCTATGACAAACAGAATGTTAAAATTTCAATTAGTTATTTTTAAATCAATTTTCGTAATTAATTAAATAAATATTTTACAAAACGATTTCTAATAGGGCTGCAGCTCTAAAATTTTCAACATAAGTACTTTTGGCCTTCTACTTGAACTTTTGAAAAACAGAATTTTAAACTTTTATTTAATTCTTATTTAATTCATTTTTTAAATTAATAAATATTTTACAAAACGATTTCTAATAGGGCTGCAGCTCTAAAATTTTCAACATAAGTACTTTTGGCCTTCTACTTGAACTTTTGAAAAACAGAATTTTAAACTTTTATTTAATTCTTATTTAATTCATTTTTTAAATTAATAAATATTTTACAAAACGATTTCTAATAGGGCTACAGCTCTGAAATTCTCAACATAAGTAGTTGTGGCTTTCTAATTGGATTTTTGAAAAACAGAACTTTAAAATTTCATTTGTTTCTTAATTAATTTTTTTTAAGTATAACAAATATTTTACAAAACGATTTCTATTTAGGCTACAGCTCTGAAATTTTCAATACAAGTAGTTTTGGCTTTCTAATTGGACTTTTGACAAAAAGAGTGTTAAAATATAAATTTGTTTTTAAATTAATTTTTTAAATAAATATATTCACAAAAAGCGACTTCTAATTGGCCTAGATCTCGGAAAGTTTTAACATAAGTTGTTTTGGCCTTCTAATTTTGTTTTCCACAAACACGTCTTAAAATAATCTTAAAGGGCTGTTGTATTATTGTATTAACGGGGATTTTTTTCTTTCTTTTTGTTAACAATTAACAAATTAGTGTTATTAATTAACAAATATTTTACAAAACGATTTGTAATTGGAATACATTTCTGAAATTTTTAACACAAGTAGTTTTGGCCTTCTAATTGGACTGACAAAAAGAATGTTAAAATTTTAATTTGTTTTTCAATTAATTTTTTCACAAAAAGCGACTTCGAATAGGCCTAGATCTCTGAAAGTTTCAACATAAATAGTTTTAGCCTCTAATTTTGCTTTCCACAAACACGTGTTAAAATACTCTTAAAGGGGTGTTGTATTATTGTATTAACGGGGATTTTTTTTCTTGACAAGGGAGAGGCTTCCAATATTAAGTCTTTACGTAGCAATGAACCTTTCAGCGAGTGAAGCGAGCCTATGCTTGCATAGCAATAAACCTTTTAACGAGTGAAATAAGCCTGTGTTCATGTGTCCATGAACTTTCAGCGAAAGAAGCGAGCTCGATTTTGCGTAGCGATGAACCTTCCTGCGAGCGAAGCGCCAAAACTGGGTCTTATACACGAATGACAGATTTCCGCAACGCGAGGCCTCACAGCTCGCTAAAATATTGCACATGTTAAAATTTCGTAGCGAAGCACGGGTATTTAGATAGTATATATATTAATGAAAGATTGTCAAATATCGTCAAAAACGTCAATGTTTTTGAATCATGGATAATAATAATCCCTTCATCACACCATTTGCAGGTGTGATATCGGCCATAAAAGTTTTCAACCTCAATTTAATCACCTGCTCGCGCTGCTATTACGCTGCATTTTGATGTTTAATACACAGCTAGCTAAAATATTGCACACGTTAAAATTTCGTAGAAGCACGGGTATTCAGCTAGTTTTGAAAAAAAATCAATTAAATCCCTTCTAATTCTTCTCTCCTGCAGCCGTACAGATTCAGTTTTCTCTGTCTATCTCTGTATTTGAATTGAATAAAACCATGAATACTAAAACATTGCCTAAACTACTAATTTTGTTATATTTAAATTGCACATTATAAAATATCTATACTTAATACACATAAACTTACAATTAAATCATATCTATAATAATTAAACAAGCTGTGTGTCTGTCTGTCTGTCTGTGGCTCAATAGAAACCTACCTAACCCTTTGCACTCCAGGCCTTTTTCGCGCGGAGGAATCAGCAACTCGAGGCATTTTAGGTTCGGCTGGTGTTTATGGATTTGCTTCATAGAAACTAAACACAGTCATTGGCCTTGCATCGAATTTCCGCATCACACCTAATGGTCCTCTCGTGGTTTGGCATCCAATCGTGTGGCGCCTGAGAGGCGCCACTGGAGTGCAAAGGGTTAAAATTGGAGTAGAGCTCTGAAATTTTCAACATGCGAAGTTTATGCCTTCTAATTTTATGTATATCAAACAGAATGTTAAAAGTTTAATTAGTTCTTTTTTAATTAATATTTCAATTAACTTTTTTTTTACAAAATGACTTCAAATAGAGATACAGCTCTGAAATTTTCAACATAAGTAGTTTTAGCCATCTAATTAGACTTTTGAAAAACAGAATAATAAAATTTAAATTAGTAATTTTTTAATTAATTTTATTAATTAATTAACAATTTGTTTTACAAAACGACTTCTAATACGGTAACAGCTCTAAAATTTTCAACATAAGTAATTTTGGCTTTCTTATTGAACTCTTGAAAAACAGAATTTATAACTTTTGTTAGTTTTTTATTAATAATTAATAAATAAATATTTTACAAAATGGTTTCTAATAGGGCTACAGCTCTGAAATTTTCGACATAAGTAGTTTGGCCTTTTAATTGGACTTTTAAAAAAACAGAATTTTAAAGTTTTATATAGTTATTTTTTAATTAATTTTTTTAATTAATTAATAAATATTTTACAGAACGATTTCAAATAGGGCCACAGTTCTGAAATTTTCTACACAAGTAGTTTTGGCATTCTAATTGGACTATTGACAAAAATAATGTTAAAATTTTAATTTGTTTTTTGATTAATTTTTTTAAATTAATATTTTCACAAAAAGCGACTTCTAATAGGCCTAGAGCTCTGAAAGTTTCAACATAAGTAATTTTGGCCTTCTAATTTTGCTTTCCACAAACACGTGTTAAAATAATCTTAAAGGCGTGTTGTATTATTGTATTAACGGGGATTTATTTTTTGTGTCTCGACAAGGGAGATAGGCTTCTAATATTAAGGCTTTACGAAGCAATTAGATTTTAGTGAGTGAATCGAGCTTATTCTTACGCAACAATGAACCTTCCAGCGAGAGAAGCGAGCCTATTTTTGCATAGTAATGAACCTTTCAACGAGTGAAGTAAGCCTGTGCTTATGTGTCAATGAACTTTTCAGCGAACAAATCAAGCTCGATTTTGCGTAGCAATGAACCTTCCTGCGAGCGAAGCGCCAAAAAACTGGGTCCTATACACCAATGACGGATTTCCTCAACTCGAGGCCCTACAGCTAGCTAAAATATTGCATATATTAAAATTTCGTTGCGAATCATGGGTATATTCAGCTAGTGTTAAATAAAATTTATTCCACTTAAGCTAGTTATAATTTTATATTTACAATGCATATAATCAGTGAAGTGCCAAAATTTTATTCTAGCTTCGTATACCAATGGTTTCGGTTTCGATTCCTGGGTTTTATGAATGGAGGTCCATATTGTGTTTCGGAATCCATGTGTGCTGTAAGTCTCGGCTTGATTAACCATTATTTTGTACTAAAATAGGTCATTGAGCGTACAAAGCAATTTGAACATTAAACTCTATTGACAAATATAAACAATTCATAGCCCGAAAATATATAAATTATTTATTTTCAATGGTGTAACTTTTCGAAGAAACTAAAAAAATAGCAAAAACCGCTTAAAATAAATTATAAGTTAAAAAAAAGTTAACTTTTTATAAAACTAACTAATTTGGTTAGAAACTGCTGACAAATCAGCCAGTTTTTTTTTTTTTTTTTTCCAATTCAAAGAAAATGATAACTTTGGCAACAATTTGGTTGGAATCGCAAAAGGAGTCGAACACTTTTTGTAGTGTCTAAAGTGTTAGTTAAGCCTTCATGCAATCATCAATATTCACGTTCAATGGTTGGCAACACCATTGCTGATAAATAAAGCGTATTGTAGTTACTTTTTGTATTTTATAAAATGCGTTTTAATATATTTTTAATATTTTTTAACACTTTCAAGCACATTTCTTTGTGTTTTTAACGGGTTTGTAGGCTACAGCTTATCACTTCTTTCACCTTGTTTTCAAAACACCAGCATTTTGGAAAGGAATTGCATATTGGAATTAAAATATCTCGATTTTGAATCGTCTGCGTGAACATCCCACAGTTCAAAGGTTGTGTCTCTGAAGCAAGACTTAAATGTTTTCCTTGATGTGATTTTCCTTGATGCTTCCGATAACTCGATCGTCGAACGTAAAGCACCTTCTCATTTGGGGGAACGTCTTTCCCGTGACTCGTCTGTTTTAGCTAGACCGTATCCGAAATACGTTCCGAAGATGTCTCTTGGAATTTATCGTGAGTCGATTTTTCTTCTTTTTTTTTAATTTCATTGTTTTATTATTTACAGGATAAGTTACTTTTCACTGTGGTTTCTAATTTGTTAAATTATCATATTGCGAAATAGTCTAATGATGTAAATATTTTCTCGTAATTTGATAGTGTCATTAGTTTACATTAGTCATTAGTTCTCGTTCATTGAAGTTGCACTGAAAAATAGTGTTGTTCTTCGAATATTTGTTCAAATTTCCTCCGAATTTAAACTACCAAAATACGTACACCAATTTACTAAATACGATACACCAATATGGCAAGATAATGTAGTATTTTCCTTTAATTTTATAGTGTCATTAGCTTACGTTAGTCATTAGTTTTTGTTAAGTGGCACTGAAAAATAGCGTTTTTCTTCTAATAATTAATAATATTTCCTCCAAATTTTAAGTAGTACAATACACTAATATGATGGCAAGATAATGATGTAGATAATGTAGTAAGAATAAGATAATGTAGTATTTTCCTGTAATTTGATAGTGTCATTAATTTATGAGAAAGGGTGGTTTTTTTTCTTAAGACGCTCTGATGAGTAATCAGTGTTTTTCTTCGAATATTTGCTAAAATTTCCTCAAAATTTAAGCCTACAATATATCAATTTAACAGCTTAAACCAATTTAATGCTTATGTAATGTTATATTTTTAATAAGCTAAAGAGTTACACTACGTATTTTGCTTTTAATGTGAAGGGTTTGTGTGATTTTGAGCAGAAATGTTTGTGTGGTTGTAGAATACCTTATTAACGTAACAATTGTAAGTGTATTAAGAACCTAAATATCAAGACAATCTTGTAAACTATTAAATTCAGCCTTTTGTTCCTTCCTAATTGCTTCATTGAATTATAACTGAGAGCGAGAGAGGACTTTTTTTTTTATCAGCTATATATTTGTATTTATAGAAACCTTGTGCAACAGCATAATTAAACACCTAATTTTTTTTTTTAAATGATAAAAGTTCATTAACTAATAAATTAAATTATAATATTTTAAATTTTCCTAAGTATTTTGAATACATCAGGGTTCGATACAGCACTATTTTGCATTGAATTAAATTAGTTTCCTGTGTATGAAATTTTTGCTCAAGAACTTTATATTCTTATACTGTACTGTCACTTATAGCTGAATTTTTAATAATTATTTTTTCACATCTGTATTTTTAATTGGATATTTATTAATATATTTGATGACCCCTTTTGTCTTCCTTTCGTATCGATTTCGGTTCTCCAGCTATAGGGAATGGACGAACCTCTTCAAGAGTTTGGATCATACTGGCTTCATTTATTTGAAGTACTTCAAATTGATAACTACAACTTGGTCTGTGAATATCTTTGTCCATTTCTTGAGATGACAGTTGGTCAGTTACAATTCATGGTCTTCAAAAATAATTTAATTGTACAGTCATATTCCTGTTATTTGCTAATCACAGAATTAAGGAACAATTAAACCAACATATTTTGTTCTATTTTTTATTTATAGCTGAATTAGCTATCAATAGATGTTTTTCGGTTTTTTTTTTAAGAGATTTTTTTAATCATACTAAAAATTTTGTCTCTCAGGAGCACAGTTGACCATGGAAAGTTTTTCTCATAAAGAGTATTTTAAAGCTCTCCACATCATCTTCTTTGCTTTTGACTCTACCAACATAGTGTACAACAAATTTCTTATTTGAAAATTTAAGAAACATAATTATTTAAACCTATTATCTTGAGTTACCTTTCTCCCAATTTATCTCTTGTAAGTTTTTAGGCACATTTATTTACATTAATATCAATATTATCATTGGTCTCACCATGACCCTTGAAAACCAGCAGTACTCGGAAGACTTGCCGGTCGCGCACTTGAGCTGGAACTCCAGGTGGTTCCACAGAGGTTCCTTGAACACTAAAAACAACGGTTTACCAATCAGTGGTAACCAAACACGCCAAGTCGGCTTTTGAACTTAACGAAAACTGCAAGGGCTGCAGAAAGTGCAAGACAGCAAGTAGGCCCAAAAGCTGCATTTGTGTCAGACACATGGCACATGCGCCTATGGTCCGGCTACTGTAATGTGACCAGATGTCCCGCTTTTCACCTCGCTGACCCAATGTCCTGCCAAATTGTTCCGCTTTGCCGTTACAGAGTTCCACCAAAGTCCTTTTATCTTCTTCTGGGCCATTCCATGGTCACGTGTGGGACATTTACACAAGCATTTTACAGATAGATTCTACTATTATAAATCTAAAAAAAATTTAAAAAGAAATTTGATATAGTTTTTATGAATTGCATATAACTCCTTATTTTTTAAGACTAATATGTTTTTGAAAAGTATTAAATTACATTATTTACAGTCTTTTAAGCAAGTGTCACGTGTGGGACGGAACTGAAACATGACAGAAATCTATTTTTGAAGTTAATGGAAGATTTCAGTTAATTGAAACAAATTATTGAATTATTCTATTTTTTTTCATAAAAAGCATACTTTTGTGAGTTATATGCATTAATTTTAATTATGCTACAAATAATTTTAATTTTGTGATCAATTTTTAAAGTTCGCAATAGACCGTCACGTGTGGGACATCTATAAAAATTGTGTGATGTCCCACACGTGACGGTAAACAAAAAAATGAATTGTGGCTTACTTTTTAGCACATTATGGACTTATTAGTTGGAGCAATAAAATAACTATTATTTTTTTTAATACTAAAACAATATTTTATGCAATGTGATTAAATGAAACTTCTAATTCAACTACTTTTCTTACCTTTTATTAACACATAAAATAACAAGGTAATGCACACATAAAAAGGAAAACAATTTAAATTTTTTCATGAAATTTGAATTGGCCACGGTTGTTAACAACTACAGGTGAGGAATTTTTTTTAATTATTTCGTCTTTTTTGTAAGCAATGCAGTCACTAGGAACCGGCCACTTATACATCCCAGGTGTCCCTCTTATTTCATGCATAACTGATATTTCGAACTCATCTGGAGTTTTTCTGTTCGTTACTTCCCCTGGATATGCTTTGCTATCAAACATAACAATTACCCAGTCCCCTTGGCAAATATTCAAATTTTCAGCCTGAGACTTATTGTCGTAAATTGTTTCAGAATCATTTGCATTAAACTTGCAGTGGATTTTTTGGTCTTCCCACCAAATAATATGATATTGTTGTATTCCAGGAACGTTTGACACTTTTTCCCAAGGCTTGTATGCTTTTATTTCACTCTTTATTTGTTCTTCAGTTAAAAAAAATACTTTGGTATTTTTCACAAGATTAGATGCTAAATCAGCAAAATTTTTCGCTGATTGTATGACGAGTCCACTTTGTGACATCATTTTTTGCCTGACTAAACGCTTAACATTTCCCCCCACACCATCCACTACACCTTTTCCATGAGAGGTGGCGAAATATTTCCATACGAAATCTTGATTATATTTTTCAGCAAGCAAATTAAGTAGTTTCACCATATACTTATTTTTAAACTCTGATGAGGGTCCATCACTCCATATGACTTCCTTCTCAGGGATATTTTCAGGATTATCATTTGCAGAAATTTCACTGTACAGCAACTGAATACAGGAAAATATGGTGTCTTTATCTTTACTCGTTGCGTCAGAGCAAATTATGTATGTTTTGCATTCATTTTTATAGACACTGCTGCAGTGAATAGCAAAACAGTAGCTCTGCTCCAGAGGGCACTTTGAACCTCATTTTGATACTCGCATGAAAAAGACATAGCAAAGTCTATTTGCATTATTCTTGTTGTTTGATTACTTTTGTCTTTTTCAAATTCTGCATGTTGGATTCGTTTAATGTGCACATGCTTCATCATAGTTGGAAGATCTTCTATCATTTTCTCATGCAGTGCTCCAATGCAGGTTTCTGTTGTTGTAAGTTGGATTTTATTTTGAGTTTTTTCCCATTCTTTCCAAATCACAGTTGTGGCAGGACCTGAAGGTTTGGATAATAGTTGACCATTTTGGCAAATAACACATTCATTTTTCCAGCATTTGGAATCCAGGCTTGTATTACAAAGGCAGTTTTCCCAAAATGTATTTGAGTACTCGTACTTTAAAGACTTCAGTTTCAATATAAAATTTTCATGTGTTTTACATTTGCACTGTTCTGATGGTGTGTTTTTCATGAGAAGGACATTCTTGGGTCTTAGGCTGCAAAATTTTGAGAAGCATATTTCAAAAGTAGGATTTTCTTCCTTAAATATAGCAAAGGCTTCTTTTAAAAACATTGTCAAATAATGCTTTTGAAGAACTTTCTTTTTTCCTTCTTCCCATACACAAATGCTATCTTTCATTCCTGGACAGGTGTATACAATGTCTGTTCTAAAGAAAAAACTTATAACTTTAGAGTAATCTGTAGTACTTGGTTTTGATTCTTCCATCTTTCTGTCTAAACTCATTCCAACACGTTTTGTCAATCCATTCATAACAGCAGCTCTCTTTCGAGGAGATTTGGGAAGTGCTCTAATAGTTTTTAGTACTGCTTTGCTGAAAGTTCGTGGAGAGTTGTAAGCTGAAGTACCTTCTAAAGCATCATCAATGTTTTTTTCCCTTTTCTTAGCTCGCTGAATTCGTTTTCTGTCTCGTTCATATTTCCGCAATTCCAGCTTTTCTAATTCATTCATTTGTTTCTTCTTCTGAACTCTTAAATTGCAAAACCTCTTGTTTTCTTCAATCTGGAAATTTGGATTATCCACTTTCTTCTTTTCCCTCATTCTTTTCATCCTTTCTGAACTTGAATGTCCCTTCTCTTTATCCATTATTAACCTGGAATATAATAAATAGTTTAAGTTGCTATGAAAATGTAAAAAGCTATTTTCGTAAATTGAATGAACAATTTTAGAAGTCATATTTTGCATTAAGTTTAGTGTTCAAGAAAACTGTATATGTTATTTTTATTCAAAAGGATTGATTTTTATTTAGTATTTATATATTCTAACTAACCTTAAATATAGTGAGTAACTTTTGAAAATATGAATACGAGAACCATTTTAGAAGTGATATTTTGCATTGAATTTAGGTTGAAAAGAGCTATAAATATCATCTAATATAAAATATTATTGAGTTTTATGTAGTATTTATCAACTTGAATTAGAAATAAAAAAAGTTAATCATCCTTAGAGTGTTTTATAAAAACTTCTCATTCAAAATGTCACGTGTGGGACAAAAAGTAATCTCTAAAATTTCTCATTCTAGTGAAACCTACATAAATTCAATAGATTATTCAAAGAAGACTGATTAATTTATGTGTAAAAATGAAACATGGAAACATAATAGCATTTTATTAAGTTTCTATTGAAAAAAAACCATCTTTTCTGTCACGTGTGGGACATATATTTGACGTAATTTAACTTATTTATTTCTTATATACATAATTCAGTAAAATTTTTCAAATAGTAATAAAATGAACAATAGATACTTACTTTTGCTGATTATAATTGATTAATTGTTCAAAATGAAGTATTTTCAGTTGAAGTTGATCTAAGCCTAAACCTCTCCAGCTGTACACATGGTCAATCTTTAAGGATCCTCATTTGACTCCCTGTTGCCACTTCTTAAAAACAAATTTCTTGAAAAATTCTTTAAATTTGGTTAATTTGATGTCTTAACTGTTAAATAATATGAGTATTAATATGAGGGAAAAAAGATAATTTTTTGCTCATTTAGTACCACTTTTCATGGAATGGCCCTTCTTCACATTCACTACAGCCTCTTACAGGCCAAGGCTGTCTCTCCAATCCTTCTCCATCTGACTCTATCCAGCGCAATAGCCCTCCATCGGTTCACTCCCATCTGTTCCAGGTCTTTTTCAATTCATCTGGTGGATGGTCATCCCCTTTGTCGTCTGCCTTCTATATTTGAAAATGTAATTTTTTGGTTGGGGATGCATTATCATATCTATATTGTTGTGTTGGTGGGTTCGAAAGATTTGAAGCCAAAGCAGATCAAAACTTGCAGAAATTTATTCCAAAATAACTCTTCACAGTTCTCTTACAGCTCCAGAACTTCTCGTTCTAGTAGACACAATACAGCTCTTTTCACATCAATAGAGCACAAAACAGCAGTTAAAAACTTGACAACCCAACTGCTAAATCGCCGCAAAAGACAATGCAATACAGTTCGCTTTAGAACTACTCGAAATGTTCACTGAGACTCAGTAATTCAAGTCAACTAATGGACTCAGCTAACAACTAACTCCATCACCCGCTCTCCTGAGCTTTTATAGGGGAGAAGAACATAAGTGAAACTTCTAGAGATAGATATTTGGAGAACTTTCCAGATCGTAGTCGAAAAGTTCTATACATGTACATGGGGACCGAAAATATCGCCAAGTTTGGCAACATTTGGCGATTTCTTGCCAAATTTGGCGATTAAAATTAGTCGCCAAAACCGTCGCCAACTTGGCTTTACCTCGCCAATTTGGCGAGATTGCCATTACCGTAATGTTAAATGCTCTGCTCCTTAAAACTCGCTTCCCAGAGTTACCTCTGTAAAACTCGTTATCAAGCATCAATACCCATATTGCAGGGAAGCCAAGCTCAGATGAACTATTGCACTGCCTTATGCGAAATGTACATAAATTTTACTATTTACAAAATTAACACTACGAAATATTTATAAATATACAAAAATTCATAACAATATATATGTCTGAGCCATCTAATACAAGATGGCTTTATCTCGCCAATTTGGCGAGATTGCCATTACCGTAATGTTAAATGCTCTGCTCCTTAAAACTTGCTTCCCAGAGTTACCTCTGTAAAACTCGTTATCAAGCATCAATACCCATATTGCAGGGAAGCCAAGCTCAGATGAACTATTGCACTGCCTTATGCGAAATGTACATAAATTTTACTATTTACAAAATTAACACTACGAAATATTTATAAATATACAAAAATACATAACAATATATATGTCTGAGCCATCTAATACAAGATGGCTTTATCTCGCCAATTTGGCGAGATTGCCATTACCGTAATGTTAAATGCTCTGCTCCTTAAAACTCGCTTCCCAGAGTTACCTCTGTAAAACTCGTTATCAAGCATCAATACCCATATTGCAGGGAAGCCAAGCTCAGACGAACTATTGCACTGCCTTATGCGAAATGTACATAAATTTTACTATTTACAAAATTAACACTACGAAATATTTATAAATATACAAAAATTCATAACAATATATATGTCTGAGCCATCTAATACAAGATGCTTTTACTATTCTCATTATATCGGGTTCGCCATATTTTCATGATTTAGATTTCATGATTATGTGCGATTCTCCATTCGTTATTTTGTTTTATTGGTCCAAAAATTTCCCTTAAAGTTTTTCTTTCAAAAATAAGTAAAAGGTCCTCTTCTGCTTTATACAGTGCCTAGCATTCGCTCCCAGAAAGGCAGTGTTTGTCTTATGTAGGCTTATTTTAATGCTGATAAATTTAGATTTAAGTTGGTTTCTAAGCCTATTGAAAATCCTTCTAACCGAAACAAAAATGTCATCAGAACTTGCAAACTAACAGAGTAGGTAGCTGATGAAGTTTTTGGATAGAAAAACATGCTAACATGAAACACTGCATCCTCATCCCTCTTTATAGTGGCGCATATTCACCACTGGAGTGCTCTGTGCAATAAGCGCCTTAAGACTTTGTCCAACCTGAAAATGAGCATTAAGGCGAAACCGTTTGCAAAGTATCGTTGAGGTGGATAGCATTGAAAATGTGGTTACATAAATGTCAGGTCCTGTACAGGGTTCCCATGGTCATTAAAAGTGCTTAATAATTTTGAAGTAGTTTTCAAGGCCTTGAAAATGTTTAGAAGTGCTTAAAAGTCCTGGAAAATGCTTAGAGGTCCTTAATTTTTACGAATGTTGTGTGCCTAACTGCCAAATTTATGAAAATATAACTCAGACTTGCTATCCCCTCTTGACCGCACCGTATCAGAATTCTCTGACATATTTGTATTACGCATGTGCCAACTTGTAACTTTTTTGGTAGAATATACTTTATTAAAAATTTATCTATAGACATGATGCCTGAAATTTTTTTTTCAAAGGTGCTATTATCTAAAAAAACTTTCTCGAGTAAAGTAAAACGTAGCAGAGTCGTAGAGACTCGGTATCGTTTTGAAATAATAACTTTTATTTCATACTAAAGTATAACTTAAAACCAAGTGCATACTAAACATTCGAGATGTATTCTTAAATACCATCATATATCGAGGTGCTTGATAATAAAGTGCAAGGTAGGGATGAACTGCCTGAAGTGGACATCCTGTCTACGTTATTCAATCATCCCGCAGACGACCGAAAAAGATCCGCAACTTATTGTTGAACATGAGATACCTAACGAGAGGTCCTTAAAAAACATTATTTAGGTCCTTAATAGTCATTGATTTTCATTCTGCGATTTGAGTGGGAACCATGCATGTAGTACGTTGTAATCTCCTTATATCCTGTCTGTACCTCTATGTATGTATTCACAATAAAGCTTTGTTAGGTATATTTTGGACTCCCTGTATTTTTATTTTACTGATAGTATAATATATCTTTATTTTTTTCAGTATTTAAAGTCGTCCGCATCGTCGGCTTGTTCCTCCTTGCATCGCACATGACGATTGTCTTTTTGTTTAGTGGATTATTTTTCAACTTTCTTCAGTTTATACTGTACAAAGCCCTTTATAATACCAACAGAAGACTATACAGACGGCTCAACTACTTCTTAATTTATTGGTCGTGGACGCGTAAGTACTTTTTAAAAAAACTTTTGTTTAAAATGCTTACAAGCACGAAGAGCACTCCATTTAATATATTTACTTGTTCCTGCACAGTTCTTACACATTTTTCTTACTAATTCTTAAACATTTTTAAAAATTGATTAATAGCATGAAACATAACTATTTAACAATTTAAAAAATTCTTGCCCAATA
Organism: Linyphia triangularis; assembly: GCA_963978545.1. NCBI lineage: Eukaryota > Metazoa > Arthropoda > Arachnida > Araneae > Linyphiidae > Linyphia > Linyphia triangularis. The sequence goes on from OZ021731.1 coordinate 82,173,305, forward strand.
AAGTAGCCATGTAGTAAGTAGTGATATCCCAATTAATAAAGAGAATTATTTTATCCCAACTTTTAATATTTTATAAATTTTGGAATTTTGAAAATCTTGCCCATTGAATTAAACATGGCATACTTCTAATACCATCTTTACCCACAGGGCAAACTTTTATGGGCCTAATTTTGTATGTGGATTTTTAAAATTGACAATTACAAAATCAGCTATATGCACTTTGAGTGATTTTGCCAAAAAAATTAGTTCTCCATACTTCACAACTTTTTAGTCCTCACAACTTAAAGCTAGGTATTTTTTTTTTCTCTCTATTAAATCATTTTGTGGTAAGGAAAAGAAAAAAAAAGAAAATTAATAACAAAATTGTGATCTCAACTCCATTTTGATACTTGAGCCGCATAGCGGATTTAATAATTGGATGACTCGTATGTGGATACCGTTAAATGAAAAGCTATTTCTTCATATCTGAATATTAAAAAAACTACTGTGTTGTTTTTTAAACTCACATTTCCCTATTTTTATATCCCTTTATCCCATTACATGCCGGATTAAAAGATTAAAGAAATAGTTCATAAATTTCTATACAAAACCTTCCTTTACAATATAACCTGAAATATATAGCATTGTATTGCCGAATGTCTTTTTTTTGTGTGTGTGTGTATTTTAGATCTAAATTAAGTGTGGCTATTTTTAGATAAGAAATTTCCATCACTAGCTGGTTTAAATTTTTATTTATTTAAATTAGTATCAGTTTTCAGTGTTTGGACTTTCATATTTATATACACAAAGGTTTGTTATTTTTTTTATTATTATTATTAAAAGCTAATTTCTTATCAGTATTTAGTCTCTGGTTATCTTTGGCTGATGCATCATTCTATGGATGTGTCTTCAAGTTATTGTGACATAGCAGTAATGATGGGATAAGATTAGAGGTCGGCGATATATCGATACGACGATATTTTTTTTAAAAATATCGAATATAAAAATATTGATACAAGTTACCGATATATCGATATTTTCAAACATTTTTAGTTTTTTGATGATCGTTTTGTAGTTCCATGCTCTTTTTTGATTTTCTTTATTCGCTTTTCAAAAACTTCAAAACTAATGTTTGGACTTGGCAGAGAAACAGTTAAAATAGCACCCTAACCCAAAAGAAAACATAATGTAATGGAAAGAAGAGATCATTTATTAGTAGTCATTAACATAGCGTCGTCTCTGTTGCCAACGTGAGCCTGGAATTTGCATATAATTTTATATATTAATGACTGCTATGTTAATGACTACTAATAAATGATCTTTTATATATTAATATATAAAATTATATGCAAATTCCAGGCTCACGTTGGCAACAGAGACGACGCTATGTTAATGACTACTAATAAATGATCTCTTCTTTCCATTACATTATGTTTTCTTTTGGGTTAGGGTGCTATTTTAACTGTTTCTCTGCCAAGTCCAAACATTAGTTTTGAAGTTTTTGAAAAGCGAATAAAGAAAATCAAAAAAAATCATGGAACTACAAAACAATCATCAAAAAACTAAAAATGTTTGAAAATATCGATATATCAAAGACATCTCTATCGGCAAAATTTGCGGTAAACTACTTTTCAAAATTTCTTCTTTAAAAATAAATGTGAATTTATACATTGACATCCAAATGTATTTTATTTATTCTGATTGATAATATAATTTACTTATTAAAACAATTTTTATAATTTATTTATTAAAACAATTTTGGCATGATAATTCACGAAGAGTAAAAATTTGCCCTGAAAAACTTTGCTTCTGGCAAAATTGAAAATCAAATAAAAATAAATCGTGTATCGATATTTTATCGATATATTTTTCTATACAACGATATAGTATCAATATTTATTTTGATTGATATTTCTGACTTCTAGGTAAGATACATACTTGTAATTTTTGCTTCTGTTACAGTATTTTTATTGTTTTGATTTGTTATGCGCATGTTTGTACATAAGTACTTTTGGGTTCAGTTTTATTGTGCGTGAAATCTATCGAATTTCACTCCCTCTCCCTACTTTTTTAGACAGATTATTTAAAAAATATTTTGTATTTTATCCAAAAGGTTATTCCAAAGATAAAAAAACAACAACACTGTAACTGACTTAAGAACAGATTCTTAATTGCAGTACGTTTGGTACCAAATGAATAGCATAAGGCCAGAACATTTTTTGTTTGCTTCCTGTAACCCTATCTACTCTAAAATTACACTATAAAAATTCTGACCCTAATGTTTTTTTGTTTAGACTTTTTAAAAAATGTAATTATAAAAAAATAATAACACATTCATTAAAACGATCAATTGGTTATGATGTCTCAACAATCGCATAATCAGCCGCTAAACCTGAAGAAAAATTATAGATACCCGCTAAAATACCCAATTTGGGTAAATACCTGTGTATATATCCAGGATATTGGCCTACAAAAATATAACCAAGTATTTTACATCACTGTTTACGCATCTGATCAATTTTAAATCTAACATAAACACACATATAATATTTCTGTTAGTGTATTTACTAAAAATGTTTAGCAAAAAAAAAAAAACTTTTTCTACTTACCTATCCTAATATTTTTACCAATGTTACCGGAAACTGACCTTTTTCTCTTTTTGGCCTAACTATAAATTATATGGGTTGAATTATTTTTCTGTAAGTGACATTGCTTTTAATTTCAACTTACGTTAGAAATAATACATGTATTATACTTCTTGCCATTGAATTGTTTAGTCAGTAATTCAATATTCTTTTCATGTGTTTCAGAAATCCTCAGTATTTACGAATGGCGATCGAATTCCTCGTGCAATATGTATGGAGATCCAGAACATTTGGACAAGTTTGGGAAGGAGCACTGCTTGATTGTCATGAATCACAAATATGATATTGATTGGGTTATCTGCTGGTTTATTGCTAATAATCTTAAAATGTTAGCTGTAAGTATATTAGCTTTATCTTTGGATCATGTAGTTTTTAAAGTAAATGAATTTTTTCAGTAATTAAGTATGCCTGACTTGTTACTCAACCTATTATTATGGAAGGACATTTTTAAATTTATTTTGGTAAACTTTAAAAAGTTTTATAAAAAAATGCATGGTTAATTTATTTATACTCTTGCATACATACAGTATCAACTGTAGCAAAATGAGCTAAAATGTGGAATTTTGTTATACATCTATTCATGCATTCAAAAAGCCATATATTTCTGATCTCAAGATTATATATTTTTTAGTATATTATGATATGTTAGGATTTTATGTTTTCCATTTTTTAATTGGTAATATTTAAAAAACTTTGATTGAATTTTTTATTAAATCTTATGAATTTTTCTCAACAATTAAAGAAAAAAAAAAAAAAAAAAAAAAAAAAACTGACCCATTGGAACAGTTTTTAATATAAATCTTTTTTGTGCAATTGCAACTTAATTAAGCAATTTTTACCTCAGATTGAGTTTCCACAGTGTTTTTCCTCTATCTAAACATCCATTTTGTGCCATTGAGTATCTTTTTATTTGTTCTTGAAACTGGATAGAATGCATTGTTATCAGCAACAAATTTATTTGTCAAGTTTCAGCTTAATTAACTGGCCGCAAGTGAAAAATTAGCCTTTTAGCCTCTAGATTTTGCTAGTCCCACACAAACAAAATAGAAGTTAAAAAATTGCTGTATTGGGATTGACAGGGTTTCCGCGCATATGGAAAGTCAGGAAATGTCATGGAAAGTCATGAATTTGGACATTGGGTAAATTTTGTCTTGGAAAGTCATGATTCTGAGCAAAAAAATGGTCATAAATCATGGAAATATAGTGAATTTCATGGATTCCTAAACATTTTAAGTAAAAAATGTGATGTCGTAAACGTCATGATCGCTATTCAGCTCATTGAAAATTCATCTATGTTTTTTTTTTACGGAAACAACGATCACAGTTAAAAACCTCGGCCAATGAAAACATTTCTGTACTCCAAATTTGTGACATCGTATAAGTAAAGTGTCATAGGTAAACATTAAATTTCATAATATGAGAACTGAAATGAACAGTTTTTATATGCTTGTGTTTACATTTTTTTTTTTTTTTTTTTTTTATGTCTTGTGTTTTGCATTATTGATATCAAAACATTTGAATTTTGGTTATATAATTTATTATCATTGACTTATTCTTTCTTCAAATATTTCTTTATTATTTAAGATTGGTTAGCTTTTTAACACTGAAATATCAAAGAATGGAAAATTATTTTTCCCTTTTTCTTCTGATTTGGAAGTTATTGAAACGAGGATTTTTTACTTACTTTAAAATAAAACTTTATAAAAAATCATTTTATGGTACATTGATTTACTTACTATGTTCGTGTTAATAAAATTCATATAGGTTGTTATTATAATTATTATTTGTTATTTGATTTCTTGAGTCATGGAAAATTATTTGCTTCTGTCTTGGAAAGTTGTGAAAAGTCATGGATTTGTGACACTTTATTTTAGCAGAAACCCTGGATAGAGTAAAAATTCTTAAGACAGTCTTTCGATATAGATTAGTTCTTTTGAATGACTTGTTCTTTGTAAAGAAGCAAAATTAGTTTATTTTACAGCTTAGACTAGCTGCTTCTGTAAGAAGCATGTTTACATTACTTGTGAATGCTATAGGTTGAATAAACAGTGACTCTATTAACATTTAATGAACTTATATATATATATAAAAAAAAAAAATGAGAGATACAGGCATGAAAATCTTCCGAGTTTCTGCGAATTTCCTTTTTTTCCCCCCTCCTAAGAAGTTCTGCTTTTTCAGCATTTTTTTTTTTTTTTTAAATTTCTAGTGGACTTAATAGGGCTTTATCAGACTAAACTTTCTTAAAACAATCTTTATATAAAAAAATTCTGGATGCACCACTGTTCTGTACACCCATTAGTGTACAAATATATTCGTATTAAGTTCTTTTTTTAGTTCAAAATAATGCTGCATTTATATTTTCCTGTTTTCGACTGTTTTCACCCCTGAAAATAAGAAACCACAATTTTGTAATGCTTGCATACATAAATGTTAAAACGGTAATTAATCAAATAGCTCCAGAACTGCTACATCAGGGTTTCCATAGACCTGGAAAGTCCTTGAAATTTTTTTTTATGAAATTTGGTCCTTGAAGCTATTTAAAAAAAAGGATGAGTCTCTTGATAATCCTTGAATTTTTACGGTACCACTGATAATCTCCGCCTCTGTTTTCTCCTTAACACGCATAAACATTTTTTATTGACGCCTTCGAGGATGTCAACTTTGCTGTGTATCGCATTACTAGACCATAGGATTGATTCATCTAGAAGTATTAGAAAAGAATGCAATGGCACATTTGAAAGTTAATGGTAAATTTTTTTTATTTTTATGCCTAAAGTATGCAATTTTATAGACCCTTGAATTTTCTTTAAAAGCTCCTTGAAAGTCCTTGAATTTTTTTCTTCAATACGAGTAGGAACTTTGTACATTTTAATACTTACTTCCTTAAGTAAACCAAAGCAAGTAAAGAAAAAACCTATTAGCTAAGAAAATGAAAGGAAATGTTGTAAAGTACATGCATCTATATTTGTGCACCTTTAGATGGGTTAAGCTTGTTTTTTCTTTTAATAAATCGTATTTTATATTATGCTTGAAACGTGCACTGCAGTAAGTAGCTTTATACAAGGTTCTCAAGGTCATTAAAAGTGCTTAATATTTATTAAACGGTTTTCAAGGCCTTAAAATTACTTGAAAATGCTTAAATGTCCTTAAAAATACTTGGAAAATGCCTTAAAATGTCCTTAAATAATAAATGGTCCTTAAAAGTCTTTAATTTTTGTTACTTATCTGCACCACACCAACATTTTTGGTATATTTGTACTAAGCATGCATCAACTTGTAAATTGTTTGGTTCATATTTGCAGATTGGTGGAGTACAAATCAAATGGTTTTACTTACACAATGTACTTTGGGAGATGAACCTGTGAGATTTGTATTTACGTTTTGCGAGCCATAAAATTAAAGACCATCATCAAAGTCTGTTTATAAGGCAAAATGCAAATCGTGAGTGAAAGATTTTGATATTAATGCTATGGGCAAAGCAGCTGGAAAAGACGCGATGAACGAAAATAAATTTTCGAAAGTCCTTACAAATATTTAGATCCTTAAAAGTCCTTGAAAAGTCATTCATTTTCAGTGTATGATTTCAGTGGGACCCCTGTTATAAAAATTACAAACTTTTTTCTCAATTGTTTCCAAACTTGCTAATCATTGATCAAATTTGTAGACTTCCCTGCTTCAAAGTTCCGACACACTTCTCCCTATTCTAAATTTCCCTGCTTTTAAAATCCTTGTAGCCTGGCAACATACCCTGAATAAAGTATAATTCTTTTTTAATGCAAATCGCTATTCAACTAAAATATCTCTCGCTGATTCTGAAAAAAAAGGAAGCTAAATCAGATATTTGTATTTTTGTCTGTTGCAGAATGCCAAAACCTGTGCCAAAAAGTCTTTGCGTAACATACCTGTGATCGGATGGGGATGGATTTTCGGAGAGATGATTTTCCTGGAAAGGAATTGGGAAAAGGACAAGCTCACTATGGGGGACAAGTTGGACAAACTTGCCAGTTATGAAGAACCCATTATGGTAAACTACTTTCTTGTATGATCGTAATTGTCCACTTCTGCATAGAGGCATATCATTTTTTACCACCCCATTTCTATATTTTAAACTTGACTTTTAGAAAGTTTTTATTAGATTATTATTATAATATAAGTATAAAATAGTTTTTTGATTAGAGCAGTTGAATCAGAAGGCTGTATGGTTCTATACTTTATGTATAAAACTTTCTATACTTTATGCATAAAACTTTCTATACCAGTGATTCTCAACCTTTTTTTTGTCGCGGCACACTTTTAACGATTTCAAAATTCAGCGGCACACAAAGGAAAAGATAAGTTTAAAAGTTGTTTACTTTACCTACCTATTATAATACACTGTAATACACCTATTATACACTGTGTAAAATAGTTTATGATAAAAATTGGGAATGTAAAATAAAATAATATAATATGTACTACAAAAACAACAGTACGTTTATTAAGGAATTACAAATATACATTTCTAAAATTTGGCGGCACACTTTAAGAATTTGGTGGCACACAAAAGTGCCACGGCACAGTGGTTGAGAATCACTGTTCTATACTTTATGTATAAAACTTTCTATACTTTATCTCTGTACTTTATGGCTGTACTGTATACTTTATATACTCTTGAGAAAGTATATAAAGTACGAGTTTTTTAAAAAACAATATTTTTTTTGGTTAATTCTTAAAGATAATTTAAAAGTAGAACTTTAACTATGTGTATACTTAGATGACTGCAGTTATCTTGTTATTAGCTAAAGTGCCTGGCATTGCCAAGGTTCAAACAACTGTAGTCTGGTGCAGCTAGTACAATACAGTGCAGATTAGTTCAGCCAATTGCAAGTTATGATCACAGCCCTTTTCCCCCTGTATCCTCGTTTTCACCATCTTAACTACCTAACATGGTAACGAAATTGTTCTAGATAATCTAGATTAGTAAAAAAAATATACAAAAAAACCCAGTTTTCAAATCAGTTCAGTAGGTCTTAAGTTATTATCATACCCCTTAAAGGGTGAAAAAGGGGAGGGGCAGGAGGTCTCAAAATTTCTAGTAATCCTCTTGTTTCGCAGATTAATGTGCAAAGTTTCGTTGAAATCAGAATAAAACATTGCGGAAGGGCGATCTCAACGAGTGGTCAGAAAAACATGTTTGAAATTTTTCCATAAGGCAGTTTCTATGCAGCTTGATATCATTCTCCGAGTATTTTGAGAGGGAAAAAAGTTCAGACTCAACAAATCTGTGTCAGGGCTTGATTCGGATGGTGAAAAACATTTTTTTTTTTAAATTCTCCCTTTTGTATCCGTAATGCCTCAAATATACGTAACGTTCACATTTTAGTATAAATTAAGGCAGTGTGGCAAGTCAGGTCTTTTTTGAGGCAGTCAAACACATTTGTTGAGTATATGATTTGGAAACTCAGAGAGAGAGACACGAATAACTTATTCTGACAAGCAGAAGGCGATTGAATGAATATGTAGCGTCATCAAAGCGAGCACTGTGAACTATCATTGTATTGAACTTTGGGAATAGTACTGAGCTTAGTAGAAATCAAAATACCATGGGTGTGTGAACTATAAAACCGTCTGTCGCAAGAGCAATCAATACTGAATATTAATTATGGTACTCTTTTAAGAAAATGCTGATACAACAAATCTCAAATGTAAATGAAGTCGAACATGAGAAAGAAAATGAACATATGTGAAGGGATTTAAAAAAAAATAAAATATGCGCTTTGAAACGAGAAATTAACTTAATGTCGATTCTAAAAGAGATTGTTATTACATATAGATGAATTCCTTTCCTTAAAATTTTTTTTATATAAATTTAATTATATTTTAACTGTTAAGTTTATAATTTGTGTTTTGGTATGCTCATAATAATAGTTCTCAAAACTTGCAAACCACTTATTTTTCTTTTAAGCTCCTCTACTTTTGCGAGGGCACAAGATTCACCAAAGAGAAACATAAGGCCAGCATGGAGTTTGCCAAAGCTAGAAATTTACCACAGTTGCAGCACCATCTCTGCCCCAGAACGAGTGGCTTCAACTTCACTGCAAAGCACCTCAAAGGGAAAGGTACTTTGATGTAGTTTTGTAAAATAATATTAACAGTAATTTAATGTTCAGATTCTTTTAATCACACTTTATTTCATACAATCCGTTTAAATTTTAAACACCATTTGGGAAGCAGGAAAAAGAAAATGTTTTCCTTCACTGTGTGTTTAAAATAATACTGTGTGTAAAAATATAATTATTTGATGCTGGTCCTTCATGGTAAACCAAAAGTTATATTTTCAAAACAATTAAATATTTCTAAATGAACCTCATTTTTTTTGAAAAAAACTACTATAATTTCTCAATTTTTCTTTTACTGGAAAATTTTTTCAGAAAATTACAATTATTTTAAATAATTCTTTTTTTTTTTCCCTTTGCAACATAATAAATCATAAAAGCATAAATTTAAAAGTTTCAATAGTTTTTGTTAGTAAACTTGTAAAAATAATTTATTTTATCAAGTGTACAATTCTGGAACATAATTAAAAGTTTCCTATACTAAAATACAAAACACGTTCAAATAATTATTTATGTGTTGAATAGTTCATCATTTATAAGCCACTTTAGGAATAAAAATTAAAAGGTCAATGCATTACTGAAATTCTAAGTTAATACTGAAGTATTGAAATTGATTCACATATTGGAAAATTGTCAGTAATTTACACATCACTGCAAAGATTATGAATTTAAATTTTGACTCAATATACTAGAATTAGTGGAATATATTGGAAAGATATTGTGAAGGCAAAATTCTTAATTGCTTTTGTTGAAAAGATTGCCGGTTCCGTCCTTAAGATGTTAAAAATATATAACCATCTATACCATGTATTTTATTTTTATGTCCATTAATAACTGCCATCAAAACAAGTCTACAAAAAAAAAAAAAATCCATTGCATTTTAATGTTCAACGGTGCTGTTGTTGAAGTTCTATGTTAAGTTTTTACTTAAAAACTCAATTCTTGTGTTGTTTTAGACAGGAGTGAGACACCATGTTGAGAATTATCACTTAAATTTTTGAAGCTAAACAATAATGAAATACACTCAACCTTACTTGTCAATTGAAGAATAAACTTTATATATGAAGGGCTATGGCAAAGAACGATCAAAGTAAGTTTCTCTCAATTCTCCACAGTCCGAGAGGCGACTGCAATTTTTGGACCCCATCGAACATCATTCTGAATTTTTTATAGAAATTGGAGAAAAGTGAGTAGATTAGGAATCCACTGGTCTGCGGTAGCAAAAATGGCCGAAACTGATCAATAATCGACTTGGAATGAGTTAAACTAAAATCCGATTGCCAAATATGTCATAACTTGCCAAAAATAGAACAAACTTATTCGTCTGGCAACCCACTTCATTTTGATTTTCAATAAGAAAAAGCGCTAACGATTTCTGATCTTTGGCTCGGAAAACTTATAACTTTTAAAAGTAAGCCAAATTGGCGACATCGGTTACGTCATAAGTGACGTAATATTTTTTGCCAACTTGGCTTCCTTTTAATAGATGCTAGTAGACCATTGTTAGATAATTGAATTGTCTGCAACATTCTTAATTGAAAATTAAAGAGTGAGAGTTACCAAAAAAAAAAAAAAAAAATGTTCATTATTTGGCAAGTTATGGCGCATTTGGCAATTGGATTTAGTTCAACTTATTAAAAGTCGATTATTGATCAGTTTCGGCCATTTTTGCCACGGCAGACCAGTGGATTCAGACCTACTCACTTTTCTCTAATTTCTACAAAAAATTCAGAATGATGTTCGATTGGGTCCAAAAATTGCAGTCGCCTCTCAGTCTACCAGGAAAGGTGATTTCAAGTCTCAGGGCTTGTACCAGGGTTGAGGTAAATTCTTTCTCAGAATCTCGCGTACCATGGTATTTATTAGTCAGAGGACTCCATGTGATTAAACTAACCTTTAAACCTTGCAGATGGCAGGAATACCTCAGTTTCAAAAAAAGTGGACTCTGATCGTTCTTTGCCATGGCCCTTCATATAAGAAATATTTGGCAGCCTAATGACTCCTGACAGACGTGTCTGCTCTCTCTCTTTCCGGTTCACAAGAATATTCTTGATATATGAGTGAGGGCATCGCCAGGAAACGATTGCCCCCTGGTTAGTTATTTGCAAGTGGCATTTCCGACAGCAAGAAATCTATTGGCTTTTGTGTATCATCGTTTTGAAAAAAATTTCATGATCTGTTATTAAGTTTCATAGTCAAGATTATCTTGTTTCATTACTTTTTTAACACGTTGATTGCCACTTCAGCCATCGGTGGCTGGCACTGAACTTTGCGTTTAGGCTGCATCAGTCACCGTACCACACCAGTAACTGACAGTGTAAATTATTGTATAAAACTAAAAAATTTACATTGTTTTAAATAATTGCTGAAATTCATTTAAAATTTACTTAATTTTTATTTATTTACAAGATTGTGCTTCTGAACAGCGCATGGCCTGACAAGGATTTCTTTAAAAATGCACTTGGCGCTCAACGTGTTAAATATTCTTTCATGATACAGAGTGGCCACAGAACCTGGGAATGTCACCAACTTTTCTAATCCTGAAAAATTCGGAGAATTTTTAAAAGTTTCACGAAAATCAGGCCCGATTTCCCAGCACTGTTCTGAAAATGTGTTTTCCTCTTTCATCCGTATTTTGGCGCCATTGTGGTGGTGATCGTTAGAAGCTTAATGTTACAGAATAATTTAAACTTTTCATTACCACCAAAATTATTTTTAAAAAAATTGACATATTATCTCGTCAGCGTACGTTTTCAATTTGATCAGGATGTCTACACATGGTTAAACGTTGGGGAAATTTCAAAAAATGTTTTCCCATATAATCACGGAATTTTATAGAAATCTATTGGAGAAATATCAGGGAAATTTTTTCTGAATTTTTTGGGGACCCTGTAGAAACTATCTTAAATGTGCTATAAATACGTATCTTAAATATTTGAAGAATTGGCTTCAATTCTTATCTTCTGTCCTGCAGTTCCCGTTATCTATAACGTCCAGCTGGGGTTTCCGGAAACCGAGCAAAAGCCCACCTTTGCCAATTTGCTGAGAGGTTACAGCTTTACTGCTGACTTGTTTGTGGAGAGCATTCCTTTGGATAGCGTCCCAACTGATTCCGATGAGGCCACGTCCAAATGGCTGTATGGGCTTTACCAAAGAAAAGTAGGTTTTTCCATTGTTGGATCAACTATTCAGTTACCTTGTATATTGAAATTTCTTGGTGTGTTTTATGAAATTTCTCATGAAGAATAAAGTGGGCATTAGCATAAGCCGAAAATGCAGCAACAACACTGCAGACATATTTAAAACTGTTTGGGAAAAACTAAGGTCTTTTAAATTTCAAATTATTTTAAATATTTTAATGTTCGAAAAAAAAAAAAAAAAATGCAAGCTGACCTTTGTATTTTGTTTATCATACAGTCAATGTTTATTAAACCAAGCAAATTAAGTTTTTTGCGTTGTAATATATTTCAATGTTTTCAGTAATGAGGGAAATATCTAAAACAAGGAATAGATCATTCTTGAAATATCAAGGCATTTTTTGCTTTATTCGAAAGTAAAAAAAAAATGAAAAGAAAGAGCAAGGAGTTATATTTTATGAACAAATTACTATGAAACTTTATTAACAAATTCATGTTTGATTAAAGAAGTTTCTTAAATTGCCCTGCACTGATAACCTTATATTTGTGTGACATTTTATAGAAATCATTGTTTTCATGTAAATTTGTCTTTTTAAAAATTTATATTTTCATATTTATTTTTAATTTGAAGGCCTGAAAAGCAAAGGGATCCTAGTGACTTTTCATGACTTTTGGGAACTTTAAGTTTAAAGTTTAACTACACTTTAAAGTTTTTCATTTGTGTTAAATTTGTATGGAAATTATTTGTTGTTCAAATACTAACCTCTGGAATGAAGGTTTCACTAGTTTTCGTAGAATTAAATATAAATAAGAAACTTGAATATATATTTTCTCGAAAGTTACGAAAAGTCACTTAGACCCCTTTGCTTTTCAGACAGTATCATAAAAAGTTGTATAATAATTTTTTTACACAGTCAAATCTCGTTAACGTGAGGTTGATGGGGCCTCTGCAATTGTCCGCGTTAACCTTTTACTTTGCGTTATCGGGGTTTGACTCTACTTTAAATTTTTTAGTTCCTCAGCACACCAAACTATTTCAAATTGACTATGTCTAGATTTTCTGGATATCAGTCTCCTAATGTATTCATAAACATACTGAATTAAATTACGTATTTGAATTGATTATATTAATATTTAGGACAAACTCATGGATGATTATTTCAAAACCCAAAAGTTCCCTGGTGAATGCAGGAAGATAACGAAGAGCTATCGTACACTGGCCAGCTCAATCTTCTGGGCCATCTCTTTTGGTATACCTTGGGCTTACCTCATCTTTAAAGTCCTTACAACTGGAAACATGTTCTTGATATCAATCATTACCACAGTTTTTGTTATATGTAAGTAGACTCTGTTTGTTGTTTATTACATCTGGTAATTTTTTTTTTTAAATCCATGCACTACCAAAATGCTACTTATTGCCATAAAATCTATTTTGTAATGAGATATTTAATTATATTTGTGATCTAGGCAAGGATGTTAGAGCTGCATTAATTCCGCCGAAGTTCGTCAAACTGACTATCCAGCACCATAATCTTTTTTCAGTTAAAATTGCGCCGAGCTGCACCAAAAGATCATATTTTTTTTTGGCTTTAAAAAAATACTTAACTAGAATTTTGACTTGTAATTGTTCGTTCATAATACTCTAAAACATCACCAACAAAGCAATGAAGAGTGTCACAAAGGTATTCGTCATTTTTGCCCTTCAAGGGCGTTACTTAAAAATCTTTCAATTTGAATTTTTAAATAATTGATCGTTCCTTTAGGGTTAGCTCATGTGCGGAAAAGAATTCACGCTTGAAAATCTAATTTCTCAAGTTTAAGTTTTCAAACTGTAGAAGTAGTTCTTTCTCGAGATCAGCCATATTCTCTTGTGATATGCTTTCTATATATATATATGATGGAAATTAATTTCGAAAGAAATAGGTTGTTTGTCAAGATTATAATATCATTTAACTAATTCTTCTATACATTAACTGTTACAATCTTCCTTTACATTTAAAGATGTATTCCTTTGAAATTCAAGGAACAGATCAAACTCTTTCACTATAATCTTTGATTTGTTTAATTCTTTATAAAATATTGTAATTGCTTTTTTTTGTTTTGTTATGTAGCTTGAATATTAAGAAAACTCTGTATTTGTGTTTATCATTAGCTTAAATTTGTTTAGTCCACCTGTTAGGCTGGGTGGTTAATGTTGTGGCCTTGCATGCTAAAGGTGCCATGTTCAAATCCTGGGGTGTGACATGGATATTTGTTGTGGTTCAGAATCCACATTAAGCTGTAGGTCCTGACCTGATTAATCATTATTGTTCACAAAAATAGGTCTTTGAGCATGCAAACCAACCAACTATAAATCTGTTTATGAGAAGTAATTATCCAATTATATTTACTGATGTTCAATTTAATATTTATAAAGTTTGAAGTATTTCTTGTAGAATTTATTTGTAAAATAAAGCCTTGTCTAACATGCTATAAAAAATTACACTGCTCAAAGGCTACTCAAATACGAAAAGAACTTGTTAATATTTAGTTCCGCAGTTAGAGAAAATGACAAGTGAAATTATTACAAGTCAATTAAAACACAGTCGAGTATTGAGAACTGGTAAATTGGTAAATGTTTTAGAAGGTTTTTTCAAATTATTGTAAGGGAGAAATTTTTTTTTTGCCGATTGTAAATGCCTATCCTATAAATATTCAGATGTATATTATGCCTCTGCTCGTGGATATTCTCGATTAGTTAGTATGATTACCATTTTAGCAGAGCTTGTTCAAATCTCTGTTCTTTAAAATTTACTTTTGTACAATTATGTTTAAAAAAAAAAGGTTATAAAAAAATGTTCAAACACACAGCCCTAGGAAACGGAACATTTGCTGTGTAAATATCTGTACTACTTGTGACCTGTTTCTAAAATAATCATAATTTTCTGAGTGCTTTAATTTTATTTCTAGTAATTTCCGTCATGTACTACATGGTGAGGGCAACCAAAGCCGACAAGGGTTCGTCGTACGGCACAGACAAGAAGTCCCCTGTAGTAGCCAAGAATGGCTCCCTTAAAGTAAACGACGCCAAAGATATCGGTGACGGCCCTTCGGAAAACGGTGCGAAATCCAGTGAAGAGAAAATCCCCCAAGATCCAGCATCAACCAACAACAACTTATAGTCGGAAAAAATATAAAGTTATTTGTAAGAAGCTTATCGCACTCCGCAATTTTTGAAGGATATATATTTTATAAGGAATATTTTGTGTACGGAGAGCTGCACACTTTCAGCGTTAGGGGGTTGTAAATACTTGATTACTCCTACTCACATACACCCGTGTGGAATATTGTAGCTCCTCGGAGCTGAGTTTTTGAGAGATTTAAGTTTATCAGTGTCAGACCACTTTTGGTGTCCTTCCTCCTTAACGGTGGTTCTCAATCTTGTACGCATCTGTACTCTTTGTACTTGATTATGTAATTGATCGATTCACGGGATGCGCATAAAAATATAGCTCTGTTATGAAAACTAATTCATTCCCCTAAATCCTAAAATGCTGTACTTTGTTAAAGAAACCAGTTTCGCCAAAATGGAGCAGCTGTACTATTACACCTGCACAAGTGAAATTGGAGCTGAACTTGGGGAAACATTAATTCTCGAATTAAAAAAAGTATCGGTGAGAGAAAAATGCGATTTTGTATTTTTAAACTAATATATTCACTTTTGTATTTTTAAACTAATATTTCTATACGAAAACAAGTAATTAAAATTGTAAATTTTATGGATTTTTATAATTTTTCTTACAATTGACTTTACAAATAGAGAACCATGTGAAGTGTACTCACAAAATTCTTACCAAGCATTCTTAAAGCGTACACATACTACATGTTGAGAACCATTGCTTTAAATAAAAAGATAAAGTACTTGCATAATAACTCAACCAATAGAATTTGTCAGTTATAGAATCAATTGTTAACAAAAATCACATGGCAGCTTTCAGATTGAAAAATTATTGCACTATTTTTTCTAAAAATCTAGTTTTGTAAGTATTACTCCAATAACATTTCCAAACTATACATACATTTAATGAAGTATAATTAAATTGAGATTGGATGTGCGTAGTCTTTTGATCAAAAATTAAATATTCAGAAGCTTCTAAACTGATTTTAAAAAAAACTGAAATTCGGTGTTCAAAGTTGTGGAAATTTGGTGACTATTTGAAAACTTTTGAAAGACTTGGGGTTAAGTTAATATGCAAGTACTACAAGGGCGTGTGCCAATATTTCACAGTGTCGTATTTCTGTGGAATAATTTGTAAGTTTAAGAATTTTTAACATTTTGAATTTTTAAATGTATGTATTTTATTACCATTTGGAAGTACTTAAATGGACTTTTCTATCCAAATGCTGCGATGTAAAATATCGATGTAAGTGTTGCGATATTGTGTAATTTAAATAACCCTCTTGGCACAACCTTTTCAGTGGAAATGGTTTATCAATCTATTCTTTCTAAAAGAGATGTTTACATATTTAAATAACTGTGATGTAATTTTTAGATATAAATAGTGTGCAATTCGGTGTGTAAAACTCTAAAGGAAGAATTCTTTTTCAGTGTATTTAGAGCATTTTTCGATGTTGTTCTGGAGTCTTCCTTGTCAGAATTCACGTAATTATGTTATTTGAACTTGAAAAAAACTATTTTTTGTTCTACTTAAATTTCTTTTTATTTTTCAAAACACATTCTGTGTAAGTGCCTTAAGAAAAATTCACCAAACCATTAAATTAAATTTGAAGTAGTATCTTTGCCATTTTGTAAACGATTTATTATTAAGGTAATTATTTTCATGTCTGCTGAAACTCGGCAAGATTTTAGTATTTTTAAGCTTTTTGTATTTTTTTTTTCCTGATAGTCAGTTTTCAAGATTTTCATATTTGTGGTGGTTTATGTGGAAATTTTTGATTACAAGACTGAACCAAGTTGGGATTGTCCATATCCTTACTTTCTTTTGTAAAGTATTTGAAAATTCAATTACATACAATTTAAAACTTTATAACATACTATTTATATTTTATGAACCACTAACTTATTTGTGACTTTAAGCTATTCTGTGTTGAACTTTATTCAGTTATTTATGTAAACTAAATTCAGTCGTTCAAATTACTTGAGTTTTAATTATACAACATTTTTTCGAACGTTGTTGGCCAAGATAAGCATTTCACTATAATGTAGCTCAGTATTTAATACCTAATACAAACAAAGCAACATAATGTTAAGTCAATTATAATACATGCATTTGTTAGAATATTTTTTTTTTAATTTGAACATAACTATAAATAGCTGCATTTTATCTTTCCTTTTTTTTAGTTTTAATAATTATCACACCTGGAAACAAACATTTTATTTTAAAAACAGTGTTTTTTATTTGTACCTAAGTTATGTTTTTACATATTAATGAGAAAAAGCATTTCCCATTAATTTTTCCTTATGCTGTTACTCTTTATTTGCAATTTGAAAAATATTTAGCGTTTGGATTTATACCAAAATATCCATATTTTCTACTTAATACAGAGCATTAAAAGGATCTCTCTTTTATGATGTAAAAATCATTTTCTTGCACTTGTCCAGTTTTTCATTGCAATATATTTTCTTGGCTACCTAATAAACTTATGTAAAAGAAAATCTTAGTATTTATCTTTTTTATTCACATTTTGATTGCTAGTTCAATAAAAATAATTGTGATTTACTGTGATTAATAATTGCATGACACATAATTTCCTTTTTTTATACCAGTAACAATGTATTTTATCTTAAGTATGTTTATGCTAACTATTCCATTGCTGTGGACGAATTTCTCTTTAAATTAATTTAATTTTGAGAATGTGTTTTGAGCATTTTTCTGGCGTTATTTTCTGTTTTATTTCTTTTAAAGTTAGTTTTCAAAGTGAATGTTCAGTCTTCATTTGAGAGGGAAAAATTTGAATAGTAAAATGTTTTGTCACCCAACCTAAGTAAATGTATATTTCAAATCTATACCGTATAATTTCATCAATGTGTTGTGACTTATATACATTGTTTTTTGGATCCATACTAAGCTTTTAATTTCATTAATTAACTTTAAAAAAAAAAAAAAAAAAACTTGAAATGGAAAACCATGTAATGCAGTTTAAAAACATTGGTACATACTTTCTCTCCCTAAAAAACCTCTTCTTATGTTAATTTCTCTTGATTTGAAAAATAAAAATATTCAGTTTAAAGTTTTCAAATGTAATAGACAATGTTTTAATTCAAGTTTTGGTTGCATACCTTGAATGTTGTATACAGGCTTCCTACAGTCCTTAAAACATATTTGATGAAATTTGGTCCTTGAAAGTCCTTAAAAAACAGGATAAGTACTTGAATCTTTAAGCGACCACCGATAATCCTTGCCTTTCTTTTTTTCTGCCTCCGTTTTGTATTTTTATGTCTTAAGTATGTAATTTTAAGGTCCTTGAATTTTCTTAATAAGGTCCCTGATTTTTTTTTTTTTTTTAACAGCAGTGGTAACCTTGTATCATATTTATTATCTTGGGCATGATACAAAATATTCTGCTTTTCCGTAGCTTATAATATGTGCTCATTTGTGAAAGGAGAAAAATATTAATGTTTCAGCTACGTGAAAAACGCCAAGCAAAATAAGCTTGCTCATTTTGATTTTGAAACTGTAATTTTCAATTTGGCAATCCTGGAGGAACGCAATATTTTTTACCTAATTTTTTCTACACAATTTGCAGTTATTCTAATATTTATTTGTTTCATCATAGATTTTAACCCACTGACGGTCATGGGAATGGGCGAAATTCCCCAGTTGTTTTCCCTGCAATAATTTTTAAATCATATTTCTAATTCAAATACATAATTTTTTTAATTATTTTTTATTTGTTTTGTTTTAGATAGGTTATAGACTATCATCCTTATACAAATATCAAAAAAATGTTTTATTTTAAATTTTATTTATAAATTTAAAAATGTTGTGTATTGCTGGAAAAACTGGGGATCCTATGACGTATATATACGTGCATGACCGTCAATGGGTTAAATAAGTTATTACTTTAATAATAAAATAAATTTACATACCCTAATAAAGTTAAAAGCTTATTTAATATCAAGATTTACATCAAACTAAAATTGTTACTTCCAAGTTCTTTAAATGTTTGTTTTATTACTGTGTTTTCATTTCATCGTAATTATTTTGTTTTTTTTTAAATTGCGACCAAGACATGGTTTTCCATTTCAATTTCTTAAGTCTTGAAGTAAGTGTATTTATCAACAACATTTATAAGCTTATAAATGTAATTCGAAATCTTTTTCAGTAGTTAAATATTAACCGATTTTAAATTGTATTTTTCATACATATTCATAAGTATCAAGAATGGTTTTTCTTGAATTCAATTTTAAGATTTGAAATAATTGTCTATTGGGTTGAATTTTAAAAGTTGTCTTTAAAAATAATTCTGTGTGTTGATATATTTGTGTTGATTCTGCTAGATAGAGAAATGTTATCTGTGCTGCTACATGTAGTAGAGATAGTTCTTCAATGTTTGTTTTCTAATGAAATTTTGCAATGTGCAATTTTTTTACTCTGCCCAGGCAATTTTTTGTCCAGAAATCCTTACATTGAAACTTTTTCATCCATTAAATACAAATTGGTGAAAGGTATTTTTAAAGTTTATAAAATATAATATTGTTTATAAGTCGTAGTATAGTTATATATCCTATATATTTTTGTGTAAATTTAAGCACAAAGAGGTGCTGTCCCATAAAAAAAATATGTAAATGGTCTTGCCAATTGTATCGAAATTTCAATTATTATTAAATTGGAAAAGAGTTTGTGCCAAATGATTAATTGGAAATATAAATTTTGTAACATGTTTAATACTTTAATGTACTTAAAAGAGATTGAAGTTCTGGAATGTTGCCAAAAGTTTGACAAGAACGTCTGTTTCTAAATACCATTGTTAGCAAGTATTTGAAAATTTACATTGCAAATAGTTTTTTTTTTTTTAAGTTAGTCAGAATTGAAAATGAGACGATAAAGTCATTTATTTGAACTCTATTCTTTTTAGAATTAGTTTTGATTCTGGCTCTAAATATGAAAAATAAAATTGTTAATAAGCAACATGATTTAATAGAAACCTCTATACGAACATCCAAAGTAATGTGTATAAAATTGAAAAGACATACTACTTAGCAAAATTCCATTAATGAGCTTTATAAGTAATTTTTTTGGGGAAAATAATTAGAAGGTCATTTTATATAATACACGTTTTTTTAAACAAAATATAGATTTAACTTATACACAATACAAATGTGTCGTGTTTATAGACATATTCCTCTAGATTTCAACAATTTCCAAAAAACAAAAAATACTATGATTTCGTGTAAATCTAGTAAAGTTATATACCTTTATAGTAATAAAAAATTCATTGGTCTTTACCGATGTTTTTCTATAAATTTTGAGTCAGACATTTAAAAAAGAATGTGTAGTTTTTGCCAACACGTTTATTTTCTACAAATTTCCGAACTGGTATTTACACACAATATGCATACATTTTATGTTGAGACTGTTTCAGCAAAGAATGACGGATTTATGAATTTTAAAATTGATGTTTAAACTGTTTCTCACATATCAAAATTAAGAGTATTTTTTAAAGAATATCAAGATCCAAAATAAAATATAGATCGATTTAAAAAAAAAAGATGTAAAGCTCACTTTATAAAATGTATGTTTAAAAATTACTGTCAGAAAGGCTTTGTTTTATTTCTCTAGCAGTTTCTTTTTTTATAGATTGACTATGTACTTTAGTTTATCTCCCATTTGTAAATTAGCTTACACGAATTGCTCAGTCATCTGAAAGCTAATACTCCCATACTAGTTTAATGATTTGTTTCTCTAACATTTATTTTTGAAAAGAGTAAATTTGTACTGAAATGTTAGTTTTTGCTAGATGCAAAGTTTGTTAGTGCAAATATTTTTCATTTTTATGTGTATTGCCATCATTGTAATGGAGTATAAAATGTGAAATAAAGTTATTGTTTGACAAATATGTATCTAATACTTTTTTCATTTATATTATTGTCCGACTTGTAGAGAACTAAACAAATTTGAATGCGATATAAGAAGCTTTTTAATGTTGTTTAGCCTTTATGGGATTGGGCAATTCTCTGGAGCTGATGCACGAAACATTGTCCTTTTAGATTTTGTTTGTGTGTGGGTGTGTATGTTGATAGCGGGCAAATCTGCAGAGACCTAATTAACCCTTTGCTGTCATCCAATTAGGCTGAAACTTGGCAGATAAATTTGATGACAATGCATTCTATCAAATTTTGGGAGCTGTCACTAAAAAGTTGCTCATACGGAATACTAATAAACCAACTTGCTGTCATCCAATCGTGCTGAAATAGCATTTAACCAATCATTGAAGCAACTCTTTCCTGTTGCCAAAATTGTTATAGTAAATAATAAAATTGTTTTAATCAGAATAAATAAAAGATATTTGGATGCGAGTGCATAAATCCTGGAAGACATAGAAAGCTGAAATTCGAATGGCTATAGGCTACATGAATTTGGAACGGAAATACCTTAAGAGTCGCAAAAGAGGATTCCAAAATTGCTATTTTGAAGCTTTAAAGGATTTAGAAAGATGACATCTGTAATTTAGATAATCTACAGACAACTATGGTGTGTGGAAATGTTTCAGAATGCCAAATAACTCAAGAATACATTGGAACACTACAAGAACACGTTTTTAAGCTCAGATGACTATACAATTTGGATTCAAATAGACTATGCCACAAATATATTTTGAAACTCAGGAGATCAGAAACGCCTTTTTGTGCCAAAAGAACACATGTTCACATCTAGTATTTTGTAACCTATGAGACAGAAAGCTTACAATTGATGTCTGCATCTTTGCATAATAGACAATTCACACATTTTTTAAAAACGAGTAAAATTAGTTTATATTTATGAAGAATTTCTTTCCGATTCCAAGTATTTAAACAAAAGTTCTTTAAAAAATTAGTTATTTAAATATTAAGAAAAGAAAAAGCCTGAAAACCTCGTCCGATCAAAACAATCCTCTATAGCTGTGACGTCACGACAGCCTTCCATTTCTGCGGTTATCGTGAGGTTTCTGCCAAATTTTTGGTGTGTGTTTGATAGATAATTGCTATATCCCATACAGGTTGGGGCGATTTGCGAGAAACTTGCTTTTGCTGCTGCATTTCAAACCAAGTTGTTTCAGATGAAGTGAAGTCACATTCGCTACGAGCCGAATGTATCGTTTTCCCCGTCAAAACTAACAAGTGGACTTTGGTTGCAAATTAAAAAAAAAAAAAAGCACAGTGAGGATAAATTTTTGTGTTTATGGCCTTTTCGAAATATATAAAATTGAATAATTTTTTATTTTTTTTTAAATGCGGGAATGGTTTGTTGGTTGGCAAATGTTTGATCTAAAGGTCGGTTTCGAAATTTGGAATTATAAAATTATGTTCAACATTTAGTCATAAATTCTACAACAGGCCATATGCTATTAGATGTAGATAAATCAAAATATGTTACACTTTCTGTGCTCCTTTAAGCACTATCAGGGATGCCAGTTTTCCTCCTTTTGGAGGATTTCCTCCTTTTTGGTTTTTTATGTAAAATTTTCCTCCTCTTTGTCCTTGTCTTGAGGATCCACATTTTTCTGATCTGAACCAGTTCATCCTGCAAAAAGTATACTTTCCTCATATCTAAACAAAAGATTTTTCCTCTTGCCTCCCCTTTCCTCCCAGATTTCTTCACTAACTCCTAATATTTGAAATGTAATTATTATATAGTATGAGAAATTTCATTGTATCTTTTAAAATTATTGAATCATCCTTCCTGCATACTCTTTTGTTGAATTTTTGTGTATTCCATCCGCGAGCTTTTTCAACGAATTTTTGAATTTCCTCCTTTTTGCTCTCTGATCACTCTCATCCCTGAGCACTATACAGAACTAAAAAGCTGTAAGGCACCCAGGGGTCTATGCAGAAGGAAATTTGGGTCTGCTTACTGACCCTTCACAAGATTCCATGTTCGAAAAATGAACCTTTCAAAAAATTCTATGTCAAAAAACAGCCATCTTTTATTGAGATAGTATTTAAATCGTCTAGGAGTAGATGGATATCATTGAAAATATTTGTAAGGTACCAACTCAATATTAAAAGTGTTTTCATTATTGCATGAAAGTTTCTCAAAATTTATAAAATTGGAAAATTTTTACAAAATTAATTTTTTTCCACAAAAATAGGACCCTGTAAAAAAACACCTGGATAGATCACCGGAATATAACAAACACTTTAGGTAAACACTTATTTAACGTACACGAAATACTTATTGAAAATTCGATTTTTCTTTTAATGTTATGCAAATGAAAATTATTTCCGAGAAATATATGGCACGATAAAAATGTGACAAAAAATTGTTTAACGACCTATTGCAAAACTGCACTGCACGTGAATTCAACAGGGAAAACTGAGTGCATCATTTGGATGTTCACTAACTGAATCGGTGCTACAATAGATTTGAGAGTCACTGTCAATCAAATCTATTGTCTTCCTATTCATTAGCATAGCTTCAATTCTGTTGTCATAATAGCTTCAATACTTGCATCTAATTTTAAATAATAAAAACATTCCCAACAGCAAAATGTGTGGCAAAGTACGTTTCAAAATTTATTTATTAAAAATGAATGTGAATTTATACATTGTCTAAATATCTTTTATTTGCTCTGATTAAAACAATTTTGGCAACAGGAAAGAGTTTCAACAATGATCGGTTAAAATTCTTTTACTTACGCAATGCAATACAATGTTGAATTGACTGGTCCACACTCCATAATGATTTATGCAATCAAGTGCAATTATCTTTTATTTATTCTAATTAAAACAATTTTAGCAACACGAAAGAATTTCAACAATGATTGGTCAAAATTTAACTTTCAACGTTACAGAATGAATCAGTGAGTGAGTAATAAAGGTAATTTATAGTAATATGTGATACAAATTAAAGATGCTATAAAATAAATTATGAAATAGTTAAAGCTATTGTAAAAGCTCATTTCGTTATTGTAAAAGCACATTGTATTATATAAGAATTATAGTTCTGGCTGGATCACTTTGCATCCACTGAATAATTTATATCATTCATATTATGATGCTTTCAAACAATTATGACATATTTTTATTATGATAGTATGTATATTATGATATGATATTTTATGAATATAGATTTTTCCTGACTATTCAGATAAAAAAAAAATCAAATTTTGATATTTGGTGATGCTTTATTTATATAAACCACTGTTTAACTATTGAAGTTACTTCATACAATTTGAAGGCTTAAAAACATATTTTTAATTTCATTGCACTTGCATAGTACATATAAATAATGTATTTAACATTGATATAATTTAAAAGCTCTGTATGTATGTTATGAAATGCCTGCATAATTGTTTGAATTAAACATGCTTTTACTAAACATAAAAAACAACAACAATTTACTGCTTAAATGGTGTTAACAAAATCAATGATAAAATGCCAGGTACAAAATAAAATCTACATAGTCTACACAAAAATCACAAAGTCTTTAAATTAGAATTAAAGACACTGAATGTTTTCATATGGATATAAATAACACAAAAAATATCTAGTTATTTGAAATTATTCTTAGACGATTATATTTTAAAAAACACAAAAGTAGGAAATTGCAAACATATATTTATTGTTGAGTATATTTATATATTTCTATACCTACAAATATTTGCAAAAGCGCAGAGTGGTAAATATTATGTATATGCTAATTACATACTACAAAGTAATAAGTTGGTAAATAAAAAATCCACAAATTTCATTTTGTAGACTACATACTAAATGGAGGGATAGATTTGAATTTTCATTCTGCAAGAACAACACAAGAACCAAACAGTGCCAGACTATTAACTCATACAAAAAAATTTCAACTTTTGTATAAGACACAAACGTATAAATATTATTACAACGTTAACAATATACTTTAAACTCTCTTTTTTTTTTTAGTTTTCTCAATATGGCAACATAAGAATAATATCTTCTTTTTCAGTCAACAGGAAACAAACCTAAGCAGATAAGTTATTAAAATAAACTATAAAATTTCACAAAATATCCTATAATTATCCCAGAAGCAAACAAAACAAGATAGTCACAGACAGGGTGGCCAGAAAATTCAGGAAAAAAAGTTCCCTGATTTCCCTGACAGATTTCTAAAAAATTCCCTGATATTAGGGCAAACTTTTTTCAAAATTCCCCAATTTTCTTAGGTTTTCCAGATGTCTAGACACCCTGATCAAATAGAGCATGTATTCTAAGGAGATAACATGCAATTTTTTAAATAATAGTTTTGCTGGTAATGAAAAGTTTAAATTATTCCGTAACATTAAACTTCTAATGCTTTACCACTACATATCTCCATGTAAATAGCGCCAAAATATGGATGAACGTGCCTTAAACAATACAAAATTTCCCTGATTTTCATGAAATTTTAAAAAGTTCCCTGACATTTCCCTGATTTCCAGGTTTTCCCGGTTCTGTGGCCACTCTGATAGATGTCATGCACAAAACAGTAATTTCAAACAAGAACCTACAATCCATAAAATGCAACGTTCTTATATGCCCCCACCTTACTACTAACAGCTAAAAAATTTTTTTTTTTTACAGACTGCTTTACTTTCTACACTATGAAAGCAGATGAAATTTTTTAATTATGGGAGCCAGACCATATTGTTAGCTCAAATGAAAAATGATCGCCTGTAGGTATTTTTTTTTCTCCAAAGGTAATCAAGAAAACTTTAAAAAAAAAATATTGGAATGTTTTAAGGATATTTGATCATTTTGTAAACATTAAAAAGCGAAAGTAAAGGGAAAGGTATAAAATATATTTCACTGGGAAATTTTATCATCAAAATTGCACATGCAAATCATGTCTAGTTAAAAATGCTCCAGTGATAGCTTGCTCAAAGTATACATTAATAGTTCTATATATCAAGTAATTGTAACATGCATTCACAAATTTTGTCGTATTTATTTACAGGACAACATTACTTGAGCCGTGAGTATACGTTGTAGGATGGATCCTTCTGCGTAAAGATATAATTGTGGACAAATCGCAACTTTTATAGAAATAACGAGCAACCATATGTTCGTATTAAGCTTAAATATATGTTGATAAGAACAAGAAAATAAGCACTAAACTTTAATTGTTTTACTTTTCTAATAACAGATACCATAAGAGTTTTAAAGAATCGGCCACACATCATTCGAATCAATCAATCAATCAGGGCGTGGTAAAACCGGTTCACACGTCCTAGTAGCGTATTCAATGATCTCAAGTAAGCATGTCTTAATGTAGAGATATCTTTCTATTCTACTCATAAAATAAGCAATGGTCTATTTTGTTTCTTGCTAGATGCAGACTACAACAACTGCATTTCACCCCCTTTAAAGAATAAATACTTTATAAAACACCAAGATACAATTAATAAATGAACACATAACTATATAAACAATAAAAACTTTCATGTATAAAATACAATGGAATACATTAAAAAATAGTTCACTACTAATCTCATAATCTCAGGGATCTGTGAATAGGATCAACAGTGTAATACAAAAATATATTATGCCTCTACAGGCAACCTATAAACCATCAAAACAAAATATGCAGAAATAACTTATATTTTGTGACCTTCAAATATTGTGTTAAACATGTAGGTTTGTAATTTTATAGCATACTAAACTGTTGGCTATATTTTAGCCGTTATTGAGATTTTTTTTTATTTTTCAATGAGAATATGCAATTATTTCTTTGTACCTTTGTACTAAGTATTTCTACACAAAAAAAAAAAAAATAATATCTATACTTAAAATTAGTAAAATTAGCTTACTTAGTAAATAATATATTTTCAAACATTAAAACAATCAAAATTTAAAACTTTACTTTTGTACTTAGTGCAATGATGTATGGATCATACATTCAAAACACAAATACTTAAGATTCAAAACTCTGTTAAAAATACAATCTAAAATAATTAATCACATAAGTTTAAAACAAAAAATCAATACAATTTCACAAGAGGTAAAGGAATAAACCTTAAAAATAGTCATAAAACCAATGGTAAATCATTTTAAACTCTTAGCCAAGTAAAACTAATATTTTTAAAGAGTAAAGTAAAAATATACTAAAAGGAGGAAGTGCAATAAAAATAAAAGACCAAAATGCTGTTGTTTCATAAAACTAAAAATTATAGCTTTCCTTTCAATTTTTGTACGAAATATATTTAAACTTTAATTTAAACTTAACTGATAAATATTATTTTGTAGGTTTTAGAAACTTAACTGAAAAAAAAATAATAATAATAAACCAAACAACTCTAACCATGCAAGTTGAATACTGTGCCAGCTAGAAAACTAAAACCTCTAATAGTTACAGACCAGTGTATAATTACAATATTATGACTATTTTTATTAAGTGCGCATTACAATTAATCAAAAGATGTTGCTTAAAACACATTAAAATCACTGTCTTATGCCGTATCTAAATCGTTTTTTGAAAACTAGATTTACCCATATTCAATAACACATTAAACACAAAAATGTTGTATTTTTTATAATTTATCAATGTATTTTTTTTTAAAAGAAAATTAGTGCTACTATTTCAAAATATAAAAGCCACTTTATGAAAAATGACAGAACTACTACAAAACATAAAAATTACTTTCACATAACAAAATATTTACCTAAGTTATAACTAATTATTGATACAAAGAAAATCACCTCTGCCCAGTAAAGGGTTAACATCAGTTATGTATTAGGGCACCATATATACATGTTAGTTGTGGAATGGCACCCTATAGAAATATCATATTACCCCTGCACATACTTAAAAAGCACACACATTGTTTTACAACTCCAAAAGTGCAACAAAAGAAAATAAATAAAAATACATTCCATTTGTACGGATGATTCTAATGATGTTGATGACTGGCTTTTATGAGCGAAGCGAATATGCTCCCTTTTACTTCTTGAAGGTCTCTCGGGTTGCCGACTTCAGCAACACGACCAGCATCCAGAACAATGACTTTATCAAAATTCAGGACGCTTTGGACACGGTGCTGAAAAAAAAGAAGGTACTTAGCGGATCTTTTTTATTATAATTGTACGAGAGGCAACTGCATGTTTAGGTACCTAATCGAACATCATTCTGAATTTTTTTTATAGAATGTAGGGAGAGTTTGTAGATTACCAATCCACAGGTCTGCCGTGAGGGGAAATGACAGAAATTCGGCGAAAATCAACTTTGAATGAGTTGAACGAAATCCGATTGCCAAATTTGCCATAACTAGTCAAATAATGAGTATTCTTTTTTTATGTGGTAACGCTGTTAAATTTTTAATTTAAGAAGATTTGCAGACCATTAAGATATCTGGTGATGGTCTACTTGCAACCTTTAAGAGTGAGTCAAGTTGGCGATAAATAATATGTCACTGATTGCGTAACTGATGTCGCCAATTTGGCTTACTTTTAAAATGTGCAAGTTTTCCAAGCCAGAAATCAGAAATCGTCAGCATTCTTCCTCATTGAAGTGAGGTGGGTTACCAGATAGAAACTTTTTTTTCACTTATTGGCAAGTTATGACAAATTTGGCAATTGCATTTAGTTCAACTCATTCCAAGTCGATTTTTTCCTAGTGTCGGCCATTTTTGCCATGGCAAACCAGTGGATCCATAATCTACTAACTTTCCTACATATTTTATAATAAATTCAGAACGGGGTACCTAAACTTTCAATGGGGTTCCTAAACATGCAGTCGCCTCCCAGTCTATAAGGTAAGTTGACAAGTATATTGACAAAATATTATTTTAGCTATGTCAGGCATAGTAAAGCTCCCAAGCAAAAAAAAAAGTTGAACTTCATGCAAATGCAATGAAAACCAGCAAAAGATGTAAAATTTAAAAAAAATGTCAGAAGTCAAACTTCAAACAATTATACTATATGAGGACAGTTTGAGAAATCTGCGTCTTCTTAAAAAGGTAGAGCTTTGACTGTATTCTTACTATTGTGAGTTTAATTTATTATTATCTGTGGTGCAACTTTCATGAAATTTGCAGACGAAATTTCAAGTAATTTGCGTTTTATCGGACTCAAAAGCAGATATGTAACGTGTCTGATTTGGTTATGGATAAAAAAAAAATTCAGGTGATAATAAAACAGTGCTTTTTAAGTGAAAAAAAAAATTAGCAAAACTGAAAAGAACAAGAAAATATATTTGGACACGGCTTCATCATGTGACAAGGTTCACAAAATTACATTGTGGCTGTACAAGCACAAAAGGCAAATCGCACCTTGGACGTCTAATTGAGGTAAAGACTGAAGAAATAGTCATCAAAATATGATATCGTGTTAGAAGACCAAAGTGTGAATGTAAGTGAGATAACTAAGGTAAGTATTTCAAATGAACTCGTAGTTAATATATATGTATAAATATTTATGTACAGTCTACCCGCGATAACTCGAAGTTCAAGGAAATGGCCCAATTCTTCGAGTTATCCGAAGTTCGAGTTATTGGAAGTCATTCAGAAGTTATTTTCTTTTACATTAAATTGTCTTGGGACCTAATGAAAACTTTGAAATAAACGAATATTCGACTTATGAGACTTCAAGTTATCGTGAATTGTCTGCATGAAAAAGTTATCAGCAAGATGAATGCTGTGATTGCTGACAGTTCATTGCTACATTACAATCTTCTAGCCCAGTTAATTTAGAAACTACTTTGAAATTTGGCGAGTAGGTACGAAAACGATCACTTCATGAAATGGCGTAAATTAAAACCCCGAAATAGCGTCTAAAATATATTTTATTTTATAAATGAAAATTAAAAAAGCAAAAAGACTATTGTTGCAGGTGAAGCCACTGCAAAGGCATTGATGTAAGGATTTTAAATAAATAACAAACTATATTAGACGCCATTTTCAAATTTTTAATTTATGTCATTTCATTAAGTAATCATTTTCATACCTACTCACCAAATTTCAAGGTTTTATATCAAGTAGTTTCTAAATGAACTGGGCTAGATAATTGCAATATAGCCGAGTATAGGCAATGACTAGGACTTTCTTTTAACATCTTACCCAATAAAATTATAGGTATAATTCGAAAAGACTTTGAAACTTAAATCTTTGCTCGCTTTGTGAATTGTATCTCAAATTTAGCAATGATAATTACCACGATGGAGAGGACGGTGCTGTCTTTGTAGTATTCTGCAACCACATTTTGCAAGATCTGGTCTGTTTCGGGATCTAATGATGAAGTAGCTTCATCCATCACAAGAATTTTGGACTTTCTTATGAGTGCCCTAGCTAGGCAAAACAACTGAAATAGGGAATTGAATCAGACACGATTGAAACATCAGTGATGTAGAGTAAGATAAAAGTACTGTTATATTATAGGTGCAGTTTAAAATCATTTGGAAATTTAAAATTCTGTTGTAGTAGCATCTAACTACTAAATGATTTTCAATTGCCTTACTAAAAAACTTTCAAATGCTGTAGTAACATATAACGTAACACTAAGAACTATAAAATAAAAAAAGATAAAAGACAAACAAATGACAATATTCTTACTAAAACTAATGAATTTTGACCCTCTGCGAGGGTCCATATAATATTTCCTCCATTAATATGGAAATGCAATGGTTGAACACTAGTAAAAGGATCTTTAAACTAAGATCACTACTAGTCAGATAACATAGACAAAATTTTATTTATAACTACTCAACACAAAACCATAAAATACATATTTTTATAAATTTGATTTTTCAATAGCGAAATTCTACTGCATAACAAATCAACCTTTGGAACTAGTGCATATAGTTAGAATATCATTATTAAATCTAATAAAATATAATTTTTAATGTTTATATAAATCATTATGTGTAATAGTCAGTTTTTGATCTTCCAAAAAAAATAAAGAAAAATCTATGTTATTATTTATTAGCTGTTAATGCTCTATACACTATTTCATACATAAATAGACAAATAGACTCAGCTATAAGACTTTCAAAGAACCATGCATTATCCATACAAACACATTATACAATCAATTAGATGAATTTATAAAACATTCATAAAATAATTAGCAACATTATAAATTATTTACCAAAATATTTTATTAAGTTTAGATTTCATCTAATCTATTAAATAATATAAAAAGAAGAATATTAAAAATGTGTACAGTAAAAGAAAAACCAACATAATAACTTGCTAAATAATTGACGGTAATAAAATTACTTTTTTCAGAAGTTAAAAAAAAAATGAAATAAAGTTAATGTTTACCTGATGCTGACCCGTACTCATATTTGAAGCTTCGTCAGACACTTGAGCTTCTGTAACATATATTAATCTCAGAATTAACATAAGAATCAATTAAAAAAATTAAGATTACACAGGGTGGTCATAATGAAACTTCCCTGATATCTTGATCTCTAGCGGCCTATTCGTTAAACCAATCGAAACGAAATTTCCGATACTGTTATTTGAAGATATCTGCTCGAGATTGTGATAATTTCAAACAATGGAGCTCTCATGGTTAAAACTTCCCTGATATCTTGATCTCTAGCGGCCTATTCGTTAAACCAATCGAAACGAAATTTCCGATACTGTTATTTGAAGATATCCGCTCGAGATTGTGATAATTTCAAACAATGGAGCTCTCACGGTTACCATGAAATAATTTAGAAATTTTTGAATGACAACACCCATTTCTTTCATTTACAAATTGATTAATGCATTAAAAAATAACAAATGGTATTAGAACGATACACGTATGATGAAAATTGGTTAAGTAAAACATTTGCAAACAAGAGCATTGTACAGGACCAAAGTGTCAATGTACCTCTTCTCTGTGTTTGCAGTCATTAGCTCATTACAAAGGTTTTTTTTGAAAATGTTTTACACCATCGATTTTTGTCATACACATATCGTTCGAATGCGATTTATGGTTTTGAGCTGATCAAAGAACTGAAAATTTAATAATATCATTACAGCATTAAATTTCCCCCTATCGTAACATTAAATTGCACTATTTAAGTTGTAAATCAACAGCTAAACCTTTCCCACCCTTCTACTGTAGGGAAACAATACAGTATATTCATTGCAACACCAAATAGTATTCTTAAGGAAATCAAGCATTGTAGAAGCATTCGACAGTACCTAATCCTCCAGGCATTGCTGCAACAATAGTTTTCAGCTGTGCAGCATCTAGGGCTTTCCATATATCTTCATCAGAATGTTCCTGTGATGGATCCAAGTTTTCCCTATTCATAAGAAAATATTTATAATAAGAGATGTTTCTCTATAAAAACTTATACAACAGGAATAATTAATGAAAAACATTCATTAGTGTAGTTTGCTGTATTGCAGAGCAACTTTTATTATTATTAATATATTTTTTTTTTGCACAAGGCGATAAAAAGTTCCTTAGATAAACCATTAATTTGATGCAATTAGCAAAAGATTGAAACTCAAGAGCAATCAACCTTTTCTGCCTAAAAAAAATTACTAAAGCTATATTTTTCTTACTTTAATATGTGTTTTAAAGTTCAAATAAGTGTTTGACTTGTTTATAATTCTTAAATATTTTGTTAACAAGATAATTAAAAGGCACAGATAAAAGAGGCATAGTAAAAAAAAAAGTTTAAGAAAATGCTGATTTGCTCAAAGTAGAGCAAAACTTTTCCTACCAATTTATCCATTATCCAAAGCTTTTGTCTCCAAAATTAGGCTAACAACACTTGAAATTACTCTATTATCCTGAATACCCTTCAAATGCAATAACATATTTGATAATAAAATAAAAGATACCATTGCTTACGATTTATACAGATTTCCAGATCTCATGCAACAGTCTTTACTTATTAACCATTAATTAAAAATAATAATACATATCTTTACCTTACAGTCCCTGAGAAGATGACAGCTTCTTGGGGTATTATGGACAGACGAGATCTCAAAATTTCAAGTGGTATATTCACAATGTTGATTCCGTCAATTTCTATTTTGCCAAACATAATATTCACCATTCGAAACAATGCCATTATAAGCGACGATTTTCCACTTCCAGTTCTACCACATATGCCAACCTATTTAAATTTAAAACATACATTTATATATTTATACCAAAAGTTGAACATAATCAGAGGAACTTTGTAAAAGCTACAAAATTGCACATAGAATTTTTTTTTTTTTTTTTTTGAAAAGTGATAATAATAGGCAGGTGAGTATAAATTCAAATACGATTAATTAAAGCATTCGGCTTAAATAAAAATTGACTAGCACCAGTACATTGATATTCATAACTGTAATACAAATTCATTTTTTAGCTATTTGCTTTTAAATCTTTTTTCCAAGAAACTAGTTCAGGGTGGCCACAAAATTCAGAAAAAAAAGTTCCCTGATAATTCCCTGACAGATTTCTAAAAAATTTCCTGATTTTATGGCAAACTTTTTTCCAAATTTCCCCAATTTTCTTAGGTTTTCTAGATGTCTAAACACCCTGATCAAATAGAACATGTATTCTAAAGAGATAATATGCATTTTTTTAAAAAATAGTTCTGCTGGTAATGAAAAGTCTAAATTATTCCATAATATTAAACTTTTAATGGCTTCCACTACAAATCTCCATGTAAATAGTGCCAAAATATGGATGAACGTGCCTTAAACAATACAAAATTTCCCTGATTTTTATGAAATTTTAAAAAGTTCCCTGACATTTCCCCGATTTTTTCTAGAATCAGAAAGCTCCTTGACATGTCCCTGATTTCCAGGTTTTCCTGGTTCTGTGGCCACTCTGTAGTTGGAGTTTGAGCTTGATGAGTAAACTTACACAACTTATAAGAACCTTTGAAAAATAAGTTTAAAATATAAATGATTTTTTAGTGTCTAGAGGTTTTTTTTATTATTATTATGTCCTATTATCTTTTTGTATTCAAGACATTATATATAGAACAAAGCAATAAATTTTAGCAAAACAATAAAATTTAGAAAGCTTATTTTGTGATTATAATGTATAACATTTGTATACATACTGATAACGTTAAGCTCGCTATTAAACAAATAAAATAATCAAATTAGGTTACTTTTTCACCAGGTTTTATTGTGAGTGTAATGTTCTTCAGGATTGGGTCACTGTTAGAATCATACTTCATGGTAACGTTTTGAAAAGATATGGAACCATTCTCAGGCCAGTTTGAAGGAACATCTGAAATAAAGATGAAATCTTTTATAGAAGAATATACCAAACTGAACATTTAAAACATGCACTGCATTCACACATTAAAAGAGGATAAAAATATAAAACATAAATGCATGTATAACCTACAAACACAGTGTTTCATGTTAAGCAATAAAACAGAACAAAACATACATTGCATTGACATATTAAAAGAGAATAAACAGATAGAACACAAATATGTGTATAGCCTAAGAACAATGTTTTTTAAAGCAATATTTAAAACAGTAGTTTGTGTACAATTTTTTATTTACTTAAAATAGTGTTTACCAATCTGCAGTATGCTGCTGCCATAGCAAAATCTTTCCAAAATATTGTTTAATACCTATTGTCATTTTTATGATTATCAATTAATGTTAATGTAAAAATATTTCCCTTATATCTTTATAATCTATCAAATGTTCTACTCGTTTAATTTATTTATATATTTTATTTCTGGTATTTTCAAATCATACTTTGAAGCACGACAATTTCCAGCATGCTTTAAAAATTCTTACAGTATTGATCCTTTTAAACTATGACACATCATATTTGATCACATACAGTCATGAAACATGAAAAGTTTTTAGATTTCTACTTTTGGTAGCTGGTTAACATTTTCCCCCAGAATGCTTATCAACAAATTTCGAATTTTTTGGCATTTATGAGTACCCTTGAAGTATAATTTAAATAATTAAGTATATTGTTTTTTAATTTTAGCTTTTATTGTTGAAGTCATTTAACATGATTCCAAGGACGACACAAAGAGTTAAATAATGTGAACCAGAGTATCAAAATGTCATCTTACATTCATAACTTCTATCCCTTTAAATACCTCAAAACTAGATACTTAACAATTTAAATCCTTCACACAAAACTTAAAGAGAATGAATAAGGTTTTGTATTAAAACATTAGATAACTTGTAATAATGGAGCCAACCATAAATCTTAAAATTAAATTTAACATATTTTTACAATATTAGTAAGAAAAAAGGTTCAATGTATTTATGTTAACCTAACAAGTACAACAGATCGATATTGTACACAAAAATTCACAGTCTTTTAACAGCTTTGTAATGAAACCAATCATAAAATCTTGTAGCCCAAATTTAATCCGATTCTTAATCTTATGTTCCAACTTGACATACTTATATAATGTGGATGACAAAGCAATATTCAATAATGAGATTAAATAAAAACAATATTGATTATTGCTCTTAATTTACAATGCTGGTTCTTGCTGGAACGATGTAGTAGTCAAAATGTTAAATGGTTGAACTTAGGTTTGACTATAATGTTATTTTAGCTTTTAATTATAGAGTATTTTAGCCTAATAATATTAGAAATCTTTATTACCACACATACCAATAACAGGAATTTTGCGAAAAATAACACATTTTTAACTCCCTAAGAGTTCCACATTAATGTACTGTATAAAATCAAACAATCTTTTTGGATAGAAATCTGATTGAATTCAAAATAAGAAAAATTACATTATTGTTTGCAGATGGTTGAAATATCATTTACTAAAATATCATTTACTACTCATATAATTTACTAAAACATCATTTACTAGTTATATCATATAATTTATTAAAATGTCATTTACTAGTTATATCATGTAATTTACAAAATATAATTTATTAGTTATATCATATAATTTACTAAAATATCATTTACTAGTAATATCATATAATTTACAAAAATATAATTTACAAGTTATATCATAAAATTTACTAAAATATCATTTTCTAGTTGTAATTACTAGTAATATCTTTAGGAGGTCCATCTTCGGTGGGTAGTTTCGAGTAGTTTCTCACACGTTCAACAGCGCTCATGTACATTTCAGTACTTGCCAAGTTCCTCACAACCCAATTTAAGTAAATTGGCACCTGAAATAAAAAGTATGCAATTAATTAATCAATTATAGTTGAAGGGCAACGGAAAAGAACGGTCAGAGTCCATTTTCCTCAAGTCTCCAGAAAAGCTGATTTAAAGTTTCAAGTATCAGGGCTTGTACTAGGGTTGAGGTAAATGGTTGCTCAAAATCACTCTTGTCATGATACTTGCCAGAGGACTTTGTGTGTGGTTAAACTATCTGCTATAATTTTGCAGATAGCAGGAAAATCTTGATTTTGAAAAAATTTGACTAATTGATTTTTGCAGTGGCCCTTCATTTTTGATGAGTCATAAAATATAACTCCCTATATAATATACAAAAGAATAAATTTGGAAAGATTTAATATTCTCTGAACCTAAAAACTTTTAGGGAATATTTTATATGTTTTCATATCAGGCAAAGTGCAGAATGAAGTGCTCTTCCGTTAGACGGGTACCAGTTGGAGCCAAACATTAATGTTTACATCTTTAAATGATCTCCAAGCCTAAATATTGTTGCACAAATTGTCTGTATATAGTGTAAATAGTGATGGATTATTTTAAAATTCTATTGTAATTTATTTTTATCTTATTTTATTTATTAACAGCGATTATACAGGTTAGAAAAGGGTGGCAACACCTAAAGCAATCGAGAAATTTCGGGATGTTTCTTTTCCAACGAATCGGCTGGAAATTTCGCGAATGCTCTCTCGCGCCAAGTATAAATAAGACTGGAGATCGGGAAAGTTTTTAGATTGACTTCGGACTTCGATGAAAACTGATTGCTTTGTTTACCTATTGGAGTGAGCTTGTATAATCGCTGTATTCGAAGTTGTTTTTGCTGAAGCTTGTGTTGAAGCTTGAGAGTGACCGTTGCCTTTGAATAAATTTTGTGAGTTTTCTGAAGAGAGAATAAATATTTTTATACCGTAAAAACTGTGCCATCATTGCCTCAGTGGAAAAATTCATAACAATATTTATGGTTTATAATAGGGTTTGTTATAGGAATTATAAATGATTTGAAGGTTGTTAGTTTGGAAGAGTTATTATTGCAATTTGGAGGTTTCT
Source organism: Linyphia triangularis (assembly GCA_963978545.1). Taxonomy (NCBI): domain Eukaryota; kingdom Metazoa; phylum Arthropoda; class Arachnida; order Araneae; family Linyphiidae; genus Linyphia; species Linyphia triangularis. The sequence continues at coordinate 82,210,449 of OZ021731.1, forward strand.
ATCTGGTACCCGTCTAACGGAAGAGTACCTAGATTGATTTTTCTGTATCAACTTAATAAATGCTCAAGAAAATTTAATGAGTCTTCATTTCTAAGAAAGCTGTCACAGATATAAGGAGGGAGTGCATATTACATACCAAAAGAGTATAAGTCATGGACATTCCAACAAAGGCCTCAGAAACATCTCCATATATAGATGCAAACATAGAAGATAAGGTAGCAACAAAAAGAATGAAACCTCCCAAGTAATCCTTGAAAAAAAAAAGTCCACATAAGTTAAATTCATGCATTAAAATATAAATTTGTATAATTAGCATAACAAATTCATAACTTTAGCCACAAATGGGTATAAAATAAAAGCATTTAAGTAACAACAATTACATTTCTGGGTTTGAAACAAGTTGAAAGGTGGGATTTAATATAAGCTCTGCATAATGATTTGGTGAAAAATTCGCTGAAAAATACTTACAAGCGAAATGCCCAACCAGCAATTGGAGCAGTTGACTAAGATGAAAGCTGTGTTGTTAACATCGATGCAAGTCATGATCATATCTGTGAAACGAGATTCAGCTCTGCGGAAGATAATCACAATAAATCAATACATGTTTTTAAATCTTTTATATTACTTCCCGATTTCATGTGTTGTCACAATCAAGACTAAACAAGTAAAAATGACAAATGATAAGGAAACCATTGTCAAGGAAAAATAAATTCAAATTTAAACTAATGAGGATCAAAATTTTGAATTGGCAAAGCCTGAGGAGCTTAATCATTCAAATATACTTTGATGCGTTAGAAGCAGTTTAAAAACCAAATTATTGACAGCATTGGGTTTTTAAAAATCTATTGAATAATTTCCAAAAAAAGTTTTAGAATAGAAAAAAGATTCAGTAAATAATCCAGGATATCCAAGACTAACAACAAAATCATGTTTTTAAATCATTTATATAATCCTTCAATTTTATGTGTTTGGTGTAGGCAAACATTTGGAGGTCTAATTAATTCACTTGCACTCATTTGATTAAATTGAAACTTTGCAATTGCACTGTTTGCCAATGACAATGCATTCTAACAAGTTCTGGGGGTTATCACTAAAAAGGTCATATGTTTCTATTATCACTTTAGAGGACTAATTATCCATTTGCCAACACCTAATTGAGTTGAAACTTGGTAGATAAATTCGTCGTTGATGAAAATGCATTCTATTCAGTTTTTGGGTGGAAAGAAAAAAAGTTAAGTCAATGGCAATGAAATAAATGGTTTTCTTTGTAGTAGTCAAGCACTGTTAAATCTCGAACTGAGCTCAAAATTGCTTAAATAAGTTGCAATGTCGCATAAAAATTCGCAACATATATAAAGGATTTATTTGAAAAACTTTGTTTTTATGGGTTACATTTTTCTGATAGAAACTTACCTAAATGCCCTGATAGTAGACAAGCCACATACTGTCTCTGAAAAATGAGAATAAACAGGAGACTTGGTTATGCAGTCAAGCCTTTGCAGTTCCCTAACAAAAAAAATATTTTAATAAATATCATGTATAAAATACAATTTATCCCATAACACGATAAACAAATATAGTAATACACTTTATAACTATTATAGTTTTTATAGTAAAAAGTATAAGTAGATATTGTTTTCTACAATATCATTAACATTGATTGGAAATCAACACCAAGAATGTTATTTTTATCACAGTGAAATAAACAATAAATAGAACATATATAACCTATAAATTAAAATTTAATCACCGACTACTGTATTCATAAAATGACAAATGTTCACAAAGGTAAGGTCCAGAATTTCAACGACTCAGCAATATAAAAGAAACAAAAAAAAAGAAAACAAAATAAGAAATCTAAGTAATTAAAAATTAAGCAATACTTTATATAGATGAGTAAGGATGCAATTAGTAAAATTAGTTTGATTAAACAAAGAAACAAAACAGCAATTAAATCTAAACACAAATCTGCTCACCTTGATGTGAAACGAAAAAAGTGTTGTAGAAAATAATAAATAGCAGCAACAGGAATAACAACAATAATAAAATAGGGTGTTACAATCATATCCACTACGATGGCTGACAAGCAAAGTAAAATGAACCTCAAAAGAATAGGAAGTGTAACTGGAATTTTCTGAAAATAAAACAATCATATATACTTCAATTCAGGTAATACTTCTTATGAATATTGAAAGGATTAAAAACTAGGGGTTGTCCCAAAAATTAAAGTATGGATTCATACTCGCATAATGTTATTTTTAAAATGTTAGGTTAAAAAAAATTATACATATATTTTTCCTATTTATGAAAACTAATATCTTACTTTATCAATGGTGCTCATGTCTGAAGAAAACCTGTTAATAACTCGCCCCACTGGGGTTGAATCAAAGAATCTGGAAAAACAAGAATTTATTTGTCTTCATTTAAGTTTATTAAAATACGCAGAAATTCCATGTACTCGGTATGTTACAATCTTTTAGCACAGTTCATTAAGAAGCTACTTTGTATAAAACCTTGAAATTTGGCAAGTAGGTACAAAATTAAATTAATCGCTTAATGAAATGACATAAATTAAAGACTCGAAAATAGATTCTAATATATTTTATTTTATAAATGAAAATTAAAAAAAAAAAGAAGAAAAGAGTATTGCAGGTTGAGTCACTGCATAGGCACTGATGTAAAGATTTTAAATATAAAATAAAATATATTATACGCTATTTTTGAGATTTTTATATTTATGTCATTTTATTAAGTGATAATTTTCGTACCTGTTGTATTTCGTACCTGTTGATAATTTTCGTACCAAAAATTGCAATGTTTTATACAAAGTAGTTTCTAAAAGAACTGGGCCAGAAGGTTGTAACAGAGCGAATATAGGGAATGATCTTTACAAGGACATCCTCTTAACATCCTATACTAAACTTCAACTTAACTAGACATCACTTAGACGGTAGATCGTCACAGTGCTCATAGGTATTTAATCCATTTTGGCGGAGTGAAGACATAATTCTAGCCAAACCTTATAGCCTTTTGTTCTCTATAGGGTTGTGGTTTGGCAAACATTATGCTTACATGCCGCCAAAATGGATTAAATACCTATGAGCACTGTGACGATCTACCGTCTAAGTGATGTCTAGTTAAGTTGAAGTTTAGTATAGTATGCTGAAATATATTCATAATTTTATCTAGAAAAAAAGGTTTGGTAATTTATTTTTTAATGTATTTCAACATTAAGGTACAAGCTTATATTTTATTGTCAGCTAATTGCTTTAAACTGTGAGGCATCTAGCACATCTTTTTAAAATATCGCAGTACTGGATAATTAGGCCTGCTTTAAAAAAATAACTATAAATTTAGTTTATCTTTCAATTAAACTAATTTTCTGTTAAAATGTTGTGCATTTGTTTCAAGCATCTCTTATACGAAAGTAAAAATTATTGATATAAATATGTTGAATTGATTGAAAAAATGAATAATTGTAATTTTAGCCCACACCAGAGATAAAATCACTTTGAAAATAGTTTACTAAAAGACTTGATGGTGCTATAGATATTATTTCATAACAATAAGTCCCTTTTGATCTATGACAAGCAGTAAAATTAAGAATGGTTTAAAAAAAGTAGCTTGTGCAGAAACAAAATGAGACACTAAAATGTTTGTTTAAAAATTGCAAAAGAATTTTTGTTAAAATGTGTAAACAAATTATAAAGGATGTATATTTATATGGAACATTTCAAATAAATAACAAGCAAGTTAGAAATCAGTTAAAATTGCATAGTAAATTAAACACATTATACTTATTTATTTCTTAAAATAGGAAAAGAAAATATTACATTTTTAACTTCCCTTTCTTCCTAAATTGAAAACTAACATTTTTTCAACATAAAAATAGAGAAAGTGTAACGAAGAATTCAGAAAACTTCAAAGTAAAAACTGGAAAAGTTTCCCATGATTTAATAATCGACAAAGTAATTAATAATTATAAAAAAAAAAAATACTATAGATTTACTTAACGTATTTTATGATTTCTAAAATAAATATGTTCCATAGTTAAACTACACAAAAACAAACATAATAGGTTGTTTTTTTCAGAAATAAAGTAAATTTTGGTACTAATATTTAATTTATATACAAATAATATAAATTAATGCTTTGTATGAATTGCTTACTTCATGGGACATTGGACAACATTGAGCAACATCCTATTGTGCAATACTTTAACAGCTTTGAGAGAGGTGAGCTGCGCTGCTAGATTTGTAACAAATGCCAGCACAATACTAGCGCCAGAGAGAATGGCATAAATATGAATATAATAGTTGATTTCTCCAGCCTGAAAGAATAAATACCTATTAGTAATATGTAAAGAAACATAAAATAAACTTTACACAATATGCAAAGAGCAAAAGTATGACTATACCAGGGTGGCCAAAAAATTTAGGAAAAAAAGTTCCCGGATATCCTGAGAGATTTCTAAAAAATTCCCCGATTTTATGGCAAACTTTTTTTTTAAACATCCCCAATTTTTCCAGATGTGTCAATCAAATAGAACATTTATGCCAAAGTGATAATATGCCATTTTTTTAAAAATAGTTTTGGCAGTAACGAAAAGTTTAAATCGCACTGTAACATGAAACTTCAAATGATTACAACGATTCTCCGGGAAAATGATGCAAAAGTGTAGATGAACAGGGAAGCATACCTTCAATACAATAGAAAAATACCAATTTTTGCGAAATTGTAAAAAATTCCAACAGGGTTCCCACTCAAATCACAGAATGAAAATCACTGACTTTTCAATGACTTTTAAGGACCTAAATAATGTTTTTAAGGACCTTTGAAAATTTGTTTTCATGCATCATGTCTATATATAATTTTTTAATAAAATATATTCTACCAGAAAATTTACAAGTTAGCGCATGCGTAATAAAATAGGTCACAGAATTCTGATACAGTGCGGATAAGAGGTGGTCACGCGGGGATAGCAAGTCTGTGAGTAGTATTTTTATAAAATTTGCGGTTGGCACAACAACCGCAAAAATTAAGGACTTTTAAGCACCTCTAAGCATTTTCAAGTACTTTGAAAACAAGTTCAGAAATATTAAGCACTTTTAATGACTTTTAATGACCGTGGGAACCCTGTCCAACATTTTCTTGATTTTCAGGTTCTGTGACCACTATGTAAAAGAGTTACCATGATCATTGACTGACACGCTCCCTATGTAACAAAGCAAGTTAAATTTTGATCAATCATAGTTGAAAGTCTTTCCTGTAGCCAAAATTCTTTTAATCAAAAAAATAAATAAAAGATACTTGGACGTGACCAAGAACATGCTGACAACAGAAACAGTGCTATGTTAATGAATAGGAAGATGATCAATTCGATTGATGGTAATTCAAATATATTATAGTGTCGATTCTATTGTCAGCGAAGATCCAAATAATGCATTCAATTTCCGTGTTGAATTCATGCACAATGTAGATTTCAAGAGGTTCTTTGTGAAATGTTTTTTTTTTTTTTATCATTTCATATCGATATATATCAGAAATCATTTTCATCTGTCCAAAATTAAAAGAAAATTCGTATTTTCATTAAATATTTCGTGCCTATTTAAAGTGTTTGTTATATTCACTTTACAACTTTCTAATCATATATATTGTAATAATAAAAGTAAATTATTAAAATAAACATTTCAAAGAAATTCTTTTTGTATTGCATACAAATCGAATTAATTCCTAAAAATATTAAAATCATTAACTAAACATCAAGTAATAACCTAAAATACATGATTTTCTTTTTTATTAAAATAGAAATGAAAGTTTAGTGAGATGAAATGAATCATAAATCAGAAAAAAGCAGAAAAACACGAATGGAAAAAATGATTTATAAATCTTGTGGAACTGTTTTTTAAGGTTTGATAGAAAAATTCACTGATTTATTGCAATTTTTTCGAAAATTTTCTGATTGATCTAATATTTCTAGAAACATGATTTATCTTGTTTTCCATATTTTCACTGTTAATAGAAATGAACTAAAAATATAACCATTTGATTTACAACATTTTTCAAAATCTCACTGTTAGTTCCAGAATTGTTAAACTTCTGTGTTTTTAATATTTTAACTTTTGATGGATACTGTGCATAAATAATTCAACCATCATTTACTTGCAAGTTTCTTTATAGAAAATCACTAACCGTTCATATCACTGCTATAGCCATAAGCATACATAATTAACTCTTATGCAACAAATAACGGTACTCTTCAGTTAGACGAGTAGCAAATAAAAAAGGTCAAACTGCAGCAATAATTCCTCCACACTAAAAACCATCAAATTATTTATAGTTCCTATAGCAAACCATTATAGAGTTTTTATAGTAACTTTATAAGAAACTGTAAACATTTTGGCTTAAAGATACATTTATATATCAATTAAAGGGGGTCTAGGACTCATAAAAAAAAAAAAGTGAGAATTTTTTTAATTTTAATTTTAAAAAAAAAATAAAAAAAAAAATAAAAAAAAATAGATATTTCTGAATAAAAGAACATAAAATTTTAGTTTCTATCATTAGTAGAACTTGAAATTTTGAAGTTTTTGCTACATGACAACTGTACCTTGGACGTACTACCTTTAAAATTTGGAACTGTTTCTTTGGGTGATGGCTTCTTGTCCCTTTTTGAGTTTCAATGGATATAACTTAGAAACTACTTTTTATAAATGTATGAAACTTGCCACAACAGGGTTCCCACTCAAATCACAGAATGAAAATCAATGACTTTTAAGGAACTAAATAATGTTTTTAAGGACCTTTGAAAATTTGCTCTCAGGCATCATGTCTATAGAGAAATTTTCAATGAAGTATATTCTACCAAAAAAAGTTACAATTTGGCGCATGTGCAATACAAATGTCAAGAGAATCCCGACATGGTGTGGATAAGTGGTGGTCATGAGGGGATAGCAAGTCTGAGTTGTATTTTTATAAATTTTGCAGTTGGACAAACAACATCCATAAAAATTAAGAACTTTTAAGGACCTCAAAGCATTTTCAAGGACTTTTAAGCACCTCTAAGCATTTTCAAGTACTACTTTCAAGGCAATGAAAATAAGTTCAAAAATATTAAGCACTTTTAATAACTGTGGGAAACCTGCACAATGATTTTACATTTATATTTCTTTAATTTGTCTTCAGGAATTGTGTATTTTGATTTAACTTTTTTTTAACAAGTTTTTAAATCTTATAGACTATGGGTTTTATACAGTTTTTGCACAAAATATTTAAAAAAAAAAATTCTAAATATTTATTGAAAAAACATGAAGACAACATATATATGATTTAAAGGACGTAATATAATGCAAAAATAAAGTGATTTTTTAAAAAAGTTTTTTAAATATATCAAATTTAGGAAATTGTCAAAATTTCAAAGTTTTTTTGTTTTTTTTTTATTTTTTTTTTTTGAAAATTTAATATAGTTATTTCAGTTTCAAAGCATCATTCAGTACTGCATAAAAAATTTCAGAAAAAAATATAATTAAAAATAAAGAATTTAGAATCTTGGTTCCCATTAAAAGTGTAAACATTTAGACTTGGCGCCAACTGGTACACGTCTAACTTAAGAGTACCCAAATAACAATTATAAATAAAGAAACAACAAACCTCAGCATCACTTATCCCATCAAGACCTTCCAAGCTGTCATTTTCCACTCTCGTCACAGAGTTTTCGGACCAAGCAGACAGCCAAAAGTCGGTCCCCATCTTCATGGCCTGAGTAGCAACGATGAGGAAAATAACCAACAGGGCCAAGGGTAATGTGCATGCCCTCATGTACATCAGATAAACCTGTTTTGAGATTTTACCCTTTTCACGCTCTTCCTCTTTAATCAACTTCCCGTCAGGTAGTTGGATTTGTTCACAACCATGGGTTATTTTGTCTGAAATAAGCCATTGGATTAAATAAATATATTTTTCACATATATTGGTGAATGATAAGTATTGGTATAGTGACTGAATCATGCTTGGTAAAACAGTTTAATTTAACCCTGCCATTAACAAATTAAAAAACAAAACAAAAAACAGTTGTAAATTTTTATTATTACTAAAATTCATGCCTACTGTTAAAACTGTTGAAGTTTATTAAAATATCATGTCACAAGCCCTTAAAATGTCATACTTGAATGTAACACCAATGAGATATTTAATTTCAGAAGTGATTTTAAAAACTTGCCTTTATTGTAATAATTTTAAAACCATAATATTTTATAAGTCATTATTTCTATTTTGAACAGTCATTATAATAAAATACTTATTAATCTTTTTTTCAGGCACTAAGAGTTTTCCATATATTAGTTTTGTATATATATTTGAATTAAATTAAAAATGATTTCTAATAATTAATGCTCCAGTAAAAAAATTTTATGTCATAAATTGTTCTTTTGAGTGAAATTAAAACCTTATATTTAGAATTTTAATGTTGAATTAATTTAAGTACTTGAAATTATTTTGTGGTGATAATATATATGGGGATGATAAAAAAAAAAAAAAAAAAAATCTCTAATTTTGAACAGCCATTATAATAAAATACTTATTAATCTTTTTTTCAGGCACTAAGAGTTTTCCATATATTAGTTTTGTATATATATTTCAATTAAATTAAAAATGATTTCTAATAATTAATACTCCAGTAAAAAAATGTTATGTCATAAATTGTTCTTTTGAGTGAAATTAAAACCTTATATTTAGAATTTTAATGTTGAATTAATTTAAGTACTTGAAATTATTTTGTGGTGATAATATATATGAGGATGATAAAAAAAAAAAAAAAAAAAAAAAAAAATCTCTAATTTTGAACAGCCATTATAATAAAATACTTATTAATCTTTTTTTCAGGCACAAAGAGTTTTCCATATATTAGTTTTGTATATATTTCAATTAAATTAAAAAGGATTTCTAATAATTAATGCTCCAGTAAAAAATGTTATGTCATAAATTGCTCTTTTGATTGAAATTAAAACCTTATATTTAGAATTTTTATTTTAATGTTGAATTAATTTAAGTACTTGAAATTATTTTGTGGTGATAGTATATGAGGATGATCCAAAAAAAAAAATCCAGTCACACAAAAACAAAAAAATTAGTAGACAGTATCTTCAGAAATAGGTTGACGAATCTCAGTTATGAAAACAAGGTTCCAACTGATATCATAGATTAAAAATCAATGACTTTTCAAGAACTTTTAAGGACCTGAATAATATTTTTTATTGACCTGCAAAAATTGGTTTTATATGCATCAGGTCTTTAATGCGTGACTTTACAGCTGCTTTTCACAGAGCGTCAATATTAAAATCTTTCAAGCACAATATGCATTTTGCCTTATAAACAGACTTTGATAATGGACTTTGATTTTTTTTTTGGCGCACAAAACGTAAACACTAATCCCACATGTTCGATATTCGTCTCACAGAGCACAGTGTGTAACTAAAACCATTCGATTTCTACTCCACCAATCAGTAAATATGAATTAAACGACGTACAAGTTGATTCACGCTTAGTACAAATATACCAAAAAATTTTGGTGCGGTGTGGATAAGTGACAAAAATTAAGGACTTTTAAGGACCTATAAGCATTTTCAAGTACTTTTAAGGCCTGGAAAACCAGTTATAAATAATAAGCACTTTTAAACAGTGAGAACCCTATGAAAGCATGTAACATGGCTAAGAAACTTTAAACCGAGCAAACTTAATAAAAAATAAAAGAACCCAAAACAGTTTACCATCTGTATCTTCATCAAACTCTTCTTCATCTTCCTCCTCAATAAGGTCATCAGTTCGGGTGGATATCCTCGAATTCAGCCTCGAGGGAGGACACTTCCACGATCTCCTCACCACGCTCGCAGAGCTCGCGCTTGAACGGGATCTCAAACTCTCCATGGATTTCATGCGATTGAGGAGCCTGTGCCCTGTGTCCGGATCATCTGGGTCTGCTATGGCTGGTAATGGATCGTCATGGTCACCCCAGTCATGGCAGGGCAGGGGACTGGATGGATCGTGCGACATCTGACGACTCAGGGATACAAGTCGGGCACGAGGTTTGATGTCCTGTAAAAGACTTTGTATTAATTAAATAATACGAGAGTAATTCCTGTTTTAAACCCTTTATATTAAGTTCAATTTTGTGTGTGGTTGAGTATGTCAATGGTGGATAAATATATGGAGGTCTAATTAACCCCCTTGCCAACATCCAATCAGGCTGAAACTTGGCAGATAGATTTGATGTCAATGGCAATGCATTCTATCGAATTTTGGCGCCTGTCACTGCTACTAAAAGGTCGCTTTTAAGGAATACTAATAAACCAACTTGCCGTCAACCAATCGCACTGAAACTCTTTCCTGTTGCCAAAATTAGTTTAATAAATAAATAATAAAATTGTTTAGTTAGAATAAATAAAATATATTTGGATGTGAGTGCACAATTTACATAAATTTTTAATCAATTTTGAAAAGTAGTTTACTGCATATTTTGCTGATGGAGATGTTTTTGATAATTAAAATTAGATGCCAACTCCAAGCACATGCTGGCAATAGAAACGGGGGCTCGGTTAATGAATATAAAAATTGGCAAAGCTTATAAAGGATTTATGTTCAAAACTTTTTATGGGTTATTTATTTCAACCTCCATTTTAGTAGTAATAAAAATCATAAGCTGGGCGACCATAAAATTCAGGTAAAAACGTTCCCTGATAATTCCCGGTTAGATTTCTAACAAATTCCCTGATTTTACGGCAAACTGCAAATTTCCCCAGGTTTGCCAGATGTTTAGATATCCTGATCAAATGGAACATGCATGCTAAAACGATAATACACCAATTTCTTATAATAGTTTTGAAGGGTAAGGAAAAGCTTAAATTATTCGGTAACATTAAACTTTTAACAATTACCACCTTAATTTGCCAGGTAAATGGTGCTGCCAAAATATGGATGAACAGAGAAATGTACCTTTAAAACAATGATGGAAAATGTCCCCGATTTTTTCCAGAATTATAAAGCTCACTGACATTTCCCCGATATCCAGGTTCTGTGGCCACTCTGATGAATATTGGATAAAATAAAGGTACTATATGTGAAAATAGTTGGACTCGACTGTTACTGACAGTAAAAAGCCACTTCTACTACACATTCTAATTTGTGGTGGTAAATGTATATTTTATAAATATTCTAAGTAAAAATCTTAACTAGCAAAGAAATAAAAGCTGACAAAAGTGACAATATTTAGTAAAAAATTATATCCTGTAATGTTAGCAACATTCGTGAACATAAACTTTGACATGAAATAGAAAAAAATATATTGCACAGTTGAAATTTGTTTTGTTTTTTATTGATGAAGTTGCATTACCAAATGCATAACCATTTGATTAGTAGTTATGGGAATGGAAGATAAAAATCAATTCTAATTTGAATAAAATATTAAATGGGATTATTGGAAAAGTTGTTTCAGCAGTCAAAATTTTTGCCCTTGTTGGCTATGCAGTTAATATAGCTGTAAAATGTTCATTAACTTTAGAACCTATATAGGGGAAGGGTCGTTTAGGTTGTCATATTAAAACAGAACTACTAAAAGTGAAATTTTTAAAATCATCAATTAGCAATTGCATCCCTGAATTAAAAACCAACTGACGTTTATAAACATCCAGGTTAACAAAATAATAATCACTCAACCCTAAAATTTATTTTAATATTGTATTTTATATATTTAGCAATAGAGTATTCATTAGATATTTTGGAAGTTTTTAGGTAAATTGAAAAAGTGATATATAAAAAAATATATGAAAAACTAAACGTATAATTACCTGTGTTGATATAGTTCTGTATAATGTTTGTCTCGATAACAATCTAACAAGTTTATGTCTTTCTTTAGAAGTGCCTTCTGCTGAATTACTGTCTTTTCCATGCAATCTCTTGGGTCGTTTCAAATTAAAGTTTAAATTGTTGAGAAAAGACTCAATTTCTTTGGGTGGTCCTTCTTTCTTAATTGTTCCACTTTCCATTAAAACAACCTAGAGAGAATTTTTAAATACACAAATAAAAATCATGGTCCAACAAGTAAATATGCTTTTCCTGAAATGCATTTGTGAAACAGATTAATACACATAAGGGAGTATTTTAGTAAGTATGAAGGCCAAAATAATGTATTATGAAATAAAATTTGATATAAAGTTTATGTTACATAGCAAACTTCAAAAATACTTCTCACTATTTTTAATTTGCAATATTTTGCAGCTCTTATTACTTATTTTTAATCAACATTTAATACATTCCCTTATAATATAATTTACTTTAATATTGTGTGTTTGTTTATACATAATGAAATTTTACTCTGATTATGAGTTAAACTGATGTAAACAAGTGAAACAAATTATGTAATGAAAACATTAAATAAAATTTATAAATTCACAGTCAGTTATATAAATTCCAATATTAAGTATAAAATTTAAAATATATTTTTATATTATTTTATATTATAAAAAAAAAACCTATCAAATTAGGTCAAAGCTAACCTATAAAATTTAATTTAATTATAACTATATGTACTAGTGATTTTTAAATAAAACAGGTAAATAATCATAAGCAAATTCGACTAATTAGTGGATTACGATCCTTTACATATCATGAAGTATATATGTCCCTAAGTTTAGTTACATAAACATAATGTATTTAAATTATAAAATGGGTTTACCTTGGTAGCTGAAGAAAGGAACTCTAATTTATGAGTAACTAGTATAACTGTACGATGCCTTCTAAGTAACAGAGTTTTAATACCATGTTCAAATACATAAGCCCCAACATGGGCATCTAGAGCCGACAAGGGATCATCCTTTTAAACAAAGTAAAATATTAGACTCTTCAATACACAAATCATTTTTAAAAGAATTGGAAATACAATAAAAAAAAATCAAAACAACTGTAAATTTAGAATAAAATAAATTTTTAAAACTTTGCATCAACAAATACTACAACTGTGAGGTTGATATAGTAATAATAATAATAAATAATAATAAATAATTATAATAAATATAATAATATTAATAAAGAATCTCAAAGGAAGATCAACATTTGTATTAAAACATTTTTTACATGATCTTATTTTCCATTGCAGTAAAGAGTACCATTGCTAGTGTAAAATATTCCTCCATTTTCAAAACAGATTTAATTTAAAAGTAAAAACTTATAAAAGTTGTGTCATATAAGAAAATATAAATAATAGAAGAAAACATGAATATATAGAATGAACTAGAATATTGTTTGCACTTGATAAGTGAAGGATTACGGCAAAGAACAATCATAGTCCGTTTCTCTCAATTCTCCAGAAAAGCTGATTTAAAGTTTCAAGTCTCAGGGTTTGTATCAGGGTTGAGGTAAATGGTTGCTCAAAATCTCATGTACCCCGATATTTATTTGCCAGAGGACTCCATGTGGCGAAATTATAGCCTTGCAGATGGCAGGAAAAACCTTGATTTTGAAAAAATTTAACTCTGATTGCTTCTTGGCGTGGCCCTTCTAGTGTGATCAAATGCATACATATTGAATATCCATAGAATGTACGTGAAACTTAGTAAGTGTGTACAGTTTTTATGTATCACTCAAATTTGAAGGTCTTTTTCAGTTATATAAAAAAAATTTTAATCATAAAATAATCATTCATGCTAGCTTAATACATAATTTCATTGGACAAATTTAATTTTTGCACCAACTAAGTCTCAATATCATCAGTAATAATAATTTTTAAAAAAAATAGTGATGTTAGCAAAGTCTAGAAGAAAATATAACAATTACATCCCAATATGCAACACTTACATGTCTACAAGAATCATCAGTAATAAATAAAATAGTGATATTTGCTAAGTCTAAGAAGAAAAACATTATAACAATTACATCCTAACATGCAAACCTGCTTGTCTACAAGGATGGTTCTAATGCAAAAAGCATCAACAAAAATTGCACTGCGGAATTTAAAAAGTAAAAAGAAATATGCATTAAATTTCTTTCACTAGTTTTTGAAACTGTAATCAGAAAAGAGTTACGTAATAATATGTTATTGAATGATTTAAAAAAAAGATTTCAGGTACAAAGGTACATTCTCAAATATTAAATATATATATTTTGAAGGAGATGAAACAAATCCTTTACATACCAGAATGATAAGTTTAGCGGGTGAATAAAATGCTCTAGCCAATGCAATTCTTTGCTTTTGGCCTCCACTGAGGTTGAGGCCACGCTCTCCGATTTCAGTCATATCACGGGCAGGCAAAAGATCAATGTCGGGCTGAAGTGCACAGGCCTGGGTCACCTGGTGGTACCTGCAAGCAGAACATTTATTGAGATGAGGATATGAATATAAGGTTTGTATTTAATAAAAGTGAGAAATAAAGAAAAGAATCTTTATGTTCCTAATCAAAATTATTTAATCTGACTGAGATAAAATTTTTGCTTTATTTTCATTTGAATAACATTACATAGGTAGCTCAAACGCTTTCAATACTTTTTCCAGGAATATATCGAGACACTGGTGTGTGGCATCCCGGTTGACTTTGTCAAGGATCTTGTTGCAAGCATTGTAGGAGCTACAGGAAGGCCAAATGTGACATCTAAGATTTGCTGTACCAGGGAAACATTTTTGACCCTGCCTTGATGTATGATTCTTAATGCATGATTTACATGAAAGCTAACTTGGTGCGCCAAATTTTACAAAAAATTGTTGTGGTCGAAATAAATTCTGGTCCTCTTTTAATATTTTCAATCATATTTTGAACTCAAAAAAACTATAAACTGGTTTCAAATAGAAGCCGTTAAGCAACTATAATAAATCTCGAAATGACCTAATATTATATTTAAGGGAATTTCATTTTGGTTGATTTTCTGTTGTGCAATTTGAGGCTGTAGAAAGTGGTTATCAATAAACTTTCACCCTAAAGATGAAACTGGATTTTTTGCTTATTAATCACAATGGAAAATTGATTACATATTTCTTAATTGTGTGTTTGCTTGGTTGTAAAAATATTTTTAATGTTAAAATACACTGATGATTAGTTTAAAGACAAATTTGAAGCCATCTTAATTGCAAAAGTCGAATATCCGACCTACTGAAACCAATTTATAATCATATGCTTAGTTGTTTTTAAGAAATCTAAAAAGTTACTTTTCATTAACAATGATTTATCAGATGCTCAATATTATTTAAAATTTTATGTTAGACCATGTATGTTTGAAGAAAACTCCTTCCAATAACCACTGTCAATAAATATCAGGGCACCATCACCATTTAATTTTTTTTATAGATATCGAAAATATATTGTGCTGCTTTGGGCCTTGAATTACATAAGCCAGGCCTTGATAATTATGAGTGTGTATGTAACCCTGCTACAAGTTTTTAATCCTGGTGTGGAGGTACCATGTATATTGTAAAATTATATAAAAAAAAAAGACACCCTCAAGACGAAATCTGGTAAAACACATTCTGTAATATTTATTGTAACACGTAAAGTTTGTCTGTAAAAAATAAAAGTCAATATTTCAACTAAACTCTATGATAATTTACTTAAATTCTCAAACTGGTACTTGTGCATGATTTGAAACTCATCCTGTATATAGATTCAGAAATAAAATTGAAATATTTTGTCACAAATATTACCTCCTTCCATCATAGGGCTGTCCAAAAAGAATGTTTTCTTTTAATGTTGCATTCATCAGCCATGGTTTTTGAGGTACATATGCAACAAGTGGAGAACTAAAAATAATATAAAAACATAACTATTTTAAAGCATGCTGATAAAAAATATCAACTTATTAAGAAAATTCAGTTTAAAAGTATTAGCACACTATTGCATACGCAAATAAAAATAAACTGAATGAACTTAATGATAGTTTCAGATACATGTAATAAATTTCTTTAGAGTTTAGTTTTTATTAAAACACATTATAAAGTCTTAACCATAAAGGAAACATTCATTAAAAACTTCAAATATTTTAGCTTCTTTTTTGGAAACAACTAACAATAAATAAACAGTATTTTTAAAGGATTAGTTGCAAATAATTTTCTGTATAAATAGAAGGCCCATAAAGTAGTTTTAGAATTTATCCAACATGTTATTAAACACTAAAATTTTAATGCAGAATTAGTGTCTGTGCATGATTTTAAGAAAATTTGTTGATTAATATTATATTTTAATAATGCTAAAGAGGTAAATTGCATTAACATGGCATTGGAAACCTTATTTTATGCGAAGCAGTTTATTTCTTACTTACATTTTTTATTTTTTTTATTTAAAATATAGAATAATGTATTTGTGTAAAATAGAAACATTGCAAACACAATTTTCTTCTTCTTTTTTTTAATCTAATTATTTGGGCATAGACCAAAATAAGTATTAACCAATAGAATTAAAAAAGAAAGCAACCTTGCAATTTTTTTTGCTATCAGATTACGATTTTTGCAATTTGTAGAACATCACCTTGATTTTTTACTGCGAAATCCCTTACTTTCTGTGACAATGACATGATGTTGCAGATTTTCTGCTTTGGGAAACCTGACCCCCAACAATATCAATAAACAAACTATATATGTTATTTATAAGGCTACATTTAACTATAAGTTTCTTAAAAATTAGTTAAAATTACAATAGCATATCAACAAAGTTTTATCTTTCAAAAATAGCATAAACAAAGAAAAGTTATTAATAAAAACTATTAACAAAATAAAACAGTTAAAAATATATTTAACCTATTCCAGTTGACTGATCCACTTAGTGCATGAAGTTCTCCAAGAATTGCAGATAAAAGAGATGATTTACCACTTCCAATGCTTCCTACAATAATGGTAAGTCTTCCTACAAAATACAG
This sequence comes from Linyphia triangularis, assembly GCA_963978545.1. Taxonomy (NCBI): domain Eukaryota; kingdom Metazoa; phylum Arthropoda; class Arachnida; order Araneae; family Linyphiidae; genus Linyphia; species Linyphia triangularis. Next base: position 82,227,333 of record OZ021731.1, read on the forward strand.
GAAATAAACAATATTAATAAAATTGTCTTATATTTTTACTTTCAATTACCCATGTTAACATAAGATAATGAAAGTATTGTTTTCGATAAAAAAAATGATGTTTTAGCATTTCTCTATGTCAGTGATTCTCAACCACTGTGCCGCGTCACTTTTGTGTGCCGCCAAATTCTTAAAATGTGCCGCCAAATTTTAGAAATGTATATAGTAAAAATTATAATGCTTTTTTTTTTACTATATTGAATTATATGAATATTGTATATTTATATATTGTATATGAATATTGTAAAGAAGATTTTCACTTTCACTGCTTCGTTACAAAAAATTCTCTGAGTGCTTGTCTCGTTTTTGACCTATTTTTTACTCTAGTTTTTTACATACAACCCCCTTCAGGTGTGTGAGTGTGCGTCTTGTTGTCTGATGTTTGGAAAGCACATATTATTACAATTTTCTACATCTTATTTGTGTGAATTCGGATTTTCAGTATTAATCAACATAAAAACAAAAAAAAGATCGAGACTATTAAATGTAGAAGACGATATGAGAGTAGCATTGTAATTTTTATGACCAAATATAAATGAAATTATCAAAAAACATCAAAATCAAATTTCTCATTAAAAGTATTCTTATTATTCATTTGTAATTAATCCCTTAATAAAAGTACTGTTGTTTTTGTAGTACATATTATGTTATTTTATTTTGCATTCCAAATTATTATCATAAACTATTTTACACAGTGTATTATAGGTAAGTAAACAACTTTTAAACTTATCTTTTTCTTTGTGTGCCGCCAAATTTTGAAATTGTTAAAAGTGTGCCTCGACAAAAAAAAAGGTTGAGAATCACTGCTCTATGTTTTGGAACATCCTAATTTCAAAAAAGTGGCCTAGAAAAAACGTCTGTCTGTATGTACGTAGTCAGCATTATTTCCGAACAAATTGGCCTACAATGTTGAAATTTGGTGTATGTGGTAGTGGTAGCCATGGGACCTACCATCAAGGCTTTAGTCAAAATTGTGCATGCGCATAAGGTTGAAATCATAAAAAATAACGTTTTTCAAAAGTTGCTAAAACGGTTCAAATGATTTTGATTAAAATGTCTGTGCTAATGCCTCTTAAGGTGTTCTAAATGTCAACACCTCTGCAATTCATGTAGAAATGAGATAAAAGCATAAAAAGTTGAAAAACAAGTGCCGTAAACACAAAGTTCTCTGCCCTTTTTTGGCATCGTCCTTCCACGATTGATTTTCTTGTGATTCAAACATAAAAAAAGGATAGTGTAATGTTTATCAAATAGCATCATCAACTCCAGAGTTTTGGATTTTTTTTAATCTATTTATTTTGACATTCTTTAATTTTTAGTACATGCAAAAATTACTACCAAAAATATTGCCAAACTGGCCATTTTTATTTAAATCAAAACATGAAAACGATAAATAACATCATATAAAATTTGAGTGCAATGAGCAATATTATAATGCAATTTAAAGTGCTCCATCAACCTACTTTTCATTGCAAGGTTTTCAAAGATATGCAAATTTTATAAATCTTAGACCTATCCTACAGATAATGATTCAAAGTATATGAGGGGCCAAACTGTACTAAAATGGTATAAAGACAGCTGTAGTATGTGTTGTAAAATGTTTAACTTTTTAGATGGCAATGCCAATACCCAAACTGTCATCCTATTTATATCTACAATTTGTTTCAGAAAAAAAACCGAATGTAATAACAAAGCAACATATTAGAATCTAACATTGGTTCTATAAAATCCATACAAATCCAAGTATTAAAGTGTTACATGTAATTTTTAAAAATAGTTTTGCAGATACATTACTTTTGCATGAAAATTTCTAAAAAGCAGTAAAAATCTAATGTTCTCATAAGAATTAATACTGTAACTAAATTAAAATTTTTTTTTTTTCATTACTATTGATTTACTAAATTAAAAAAAAATAAAAAATTAAAACATGCCTAACTTAAAGCAGTTTTTAGAAAACAGATTTTACCTGCAGGTATTTGAACATTGATATCCCTCAGGCTTGGCACAATATTTGCAGTGTCATACGTAAAGTACCCCTTCTTGATTGAAACTAGAGTATTCTCTTCTGATGGTGGATAATTGTAGAACTCAGGAAGGAAAACACCGTCTCCATCTTCAGATCCGGAGAGATATCCTTTGCTGTCAAATGAATTTTCCTTCACATGCAGCTGCAAAATCAAGAAGTAATCCTCAATTAAACAGGGTTCCCACTCAAATCACAGAATGAAAATCAATGACTTTTCAATGACTTTTAAGGACCTATGAAAATTCGTTTCCTGGCCTCATATCTATATTTAAATTTTTAATAAAGTATATTCTACCAAAAAAGTTAAAGTTGGTGGATGCGCAATACAAATATGTCGGAAAATTTTGATACGGTGCAGATAAGTGGCAGTCACGCGGGGATAGCAAGTTTGAATTGTATTTTTTATAAATTTTGCAGCTGGACAACATCTGTAAAAATTAAGGACTTTTAAGGACCTCTAAGCATTTTCAAGGACTTTTAAGAACCACTAAGCATTTTCAAGCACTTTCAAGGCCATGAAAACAAGTTCAAAAATATTAAGCACTTTTAATGACTTTCAATGACCGTGGGAACCCTGTTAAATGAAACATAATAAGGTCATGAAGATCAATACAGAGGTCACTTAAAATAAGACAAAATAAAGTATTGAGGTATGCAACTTAATATTTTATGCAGTTAAATGCAATTGTTAATATGTAGCAACAGAGTGAAATATAGTCGATTTGTATTTTCAGGTAAACAATCATAATAAGAGAATAAATCTGAAATTAGAATAATATTGTATAATTGCAGTTATATCAGTATAATTTAAAGAATTTAATTTTTTTTAATCAATTAAAGTGTTAGACTGTTAGTTGTAGTATTTTCATATTGTATAAAAACTTCTGTCAGTTATGAGAAATTTACTTAACCATTTTGAAACACAAAGAAAGTAACAGTAGCTTCCCATTTTATGTGTTCTCTCACATCATAAAGGTTAAATAATAATTTCAAAATATTACTTCGATTTTAGTATTAACCGCTAATTTTTCCTCACTGGTACTTTTCTCATCAAACTGCTGTTGATTTTAAACTCTACTCGTCATCTTTTGTTTGCTTTCAATACGGCTTAATCAACTCAATAATAATTTCATTATACTAAAGCATGCCCCCATTTTTGCACATTGTTATATACGAGCTGTAAACTAATTTAATAATTTAAATTAAACTAAGAAAACAACTTGTAAGTTTCCGACATACATAGAAGTGAAATTAAAAGTATTTTGGTTTTTAAATGATTTTCAAACTAAATATAAAAGCTACACATATTTACCAAAACACTTCCACTATCTGGTACAAACTCCACTCTGGCATCAGGAGTATCGGAATCGTCTCTCCAAGGAAGGGTCAAGTCAACTTCTGGAAGCATTAGAAAGTCGACAAGACGCCTAGTGCTTACCTAAGACATTAAAGTGAAATTATACCAACAAACAACATAACTGGATTTTCTGATGTGGCATTGTTGGAAGTAACTAAAGAGCTCACTGAATATTGGTTTGGAAATACTATTTATAAATTATAAATAATAAAAAATTATTTATAAGAAAGTTATATAAATTTAAGTAAAATTCAATAAAAAAAATACTTTAAAAAATAAATTAATATAAATCAAAACATTAAATAAAATGGTAAAAGTGGGATCTGTTAAATTTTGATAGACTGTATTAATTTTTTATTTTTTATTTTTAATTATACATGCAGTCTGATTTAAAAATAATTTACAGATAGAACTATCCACAGAAATTAACTTTTATATTCTCAATATAGTAATGGAAGTTTATAGAAAGTCAATTGTGACAAGCATATCACATGGAATTTATAATTTAAGGCAACAAAATGTAATTCAAAGTAACAAATGTTTAACCCATACCACTGCATTGATAACCATAGGTATGACAAAAGGTATGATGTACAATGGCACAGTCAATTGATTGAAAAGAGCTAGACCTGTGAACACATCTGCAGGCATTAGTGGTCTTTCTTCAATTTTCGAAAATAGTGAAAAGGTCTGCAACAACATAAATGTAATATATAGGGGATAAAAATCTTATTTTAATACATAAAAAAATTGGTTCAATTAATAAAAAGTTTTTTAGTAACAAGTTGTAAAATGGCAGAATACATTAATAAATTTAATAGATTTTAATAAAGTTATTACATTTTATACAAGGCTAGTGTAATCAAACTGGAGTTATAGTTTTAAAGAGGTTACAGCATGTATATTAGTATTATCATACTGTATATTGAAATACGTATAATGCAGTTTAAATCATTTGCCGTAATAGAAGATGTATTTAACAAAGAAGTATTTTACTAGTCAACATGCAACTTGTAGCAATAGTGAGCAAACTATTATCATTTTGGGTTCCCCATTCAGTGAATTATTTTGTAGAGAACTATTTTTTTAAACAATAACGTAGTATATGGTGAATTCTATTTGGGATTTGCTGTTACATTTCTTCATTATTAGAGACACCTAGATTGAAAAAGTTGTGGTAAATATGACCACAGCAAGACGTCAGATAGATCAAAGTTGAATATGGATTCAACCAGGGCAGCTCAAATCGCCAATAATCTATTTTCACTATGTCTGTTTGTCTGCCAGTTGCCAAAGTATAGGTATATATTAATATAGAAAAAAAATTTCATAAAAAATAAAGTTTTTTTTATAAATAATATCTCATTTTCCTATTACTAGTGTCTGATACTCATAAAGGTAAAACCATATATTCCATATTGTAAAAATTTCTTAGCGACCCACAACAATTTTTACGCAGCTCCAGAGATGTCGGTGCGCACAGCATACACAACATTAAATCCGTCCAGTAAAAAATCTTAATTCTTCAAGTTACCGACAGAAAATTCTATTACGAAACAAAAGCACTATTATTCAAGAACAGCTTTTGACATTTAAGTAACACACTAAGATGTATGCAAGAATGCATATGAATGAATATACAGAGTGCTCCTAAAGTGACACCTTATTTTTAAATGAATTCCTTAAAAGCAATTACTCACAGTAGATTGAAACTAATTGTATGTTATTGTCTAGTAAAAAAAAATTCATTGATTTTCTGAACTGTATTGAATGTCCAGCAAAGATACAAGTAGTTTCATCCACAATAAATGACTGTCTTTGTGATATTTAATTTTTAAGTATAGGAAGTCATTTTTGAGACATGTTTCTCGAGAAGTGTTGGCAGAGGGCAAAACGAACTATACCAAAAACGAATTAAACAGATCTCATATCAATCCGCATAAAATATAGTTTGTTTGCTCCAATACCAACAGAAATTGTAATCTCACAAGACATTGGACAAAGAAATTGAATAGACTCAATATTACATGTCTCTCTTAGTGGCTTAGTGGAGATTTCAAAACATCTTTTCATAAGCTATTTAAAGAGAATTTAAATTTAATCTCATCCAGTTGGAATTTCAGCTTGAATGTTTAAATTTATGCATTTTAGCATTTTCTCTTTTCACAATAGAATATATTTATTGAAAATTAACCCAGGACCTACTCTTCAAAGTGTTATGGTGATTTAACTATGCAAATAATATACATTAAAAATAAATAGCACTTACAAAATATGAGAGTGGTTCCAGAAAATAATATTTAAGAAAATACAGCTTGCAAGTACAAATATATAGTAACACATTCAAATTAAACTACAGATAATGAAGTTACTCTTCATACAAAATGACAAAATTCAGAAATAACTCACCACTAAAGTAACAATAATTGAGGATGTCTGGGTAATGAAAGCTGAAATAAAAAAAGTTAATTGCATTAAAAAATACAGTTACTTCGATAATAATCTTCTTTAAAAAGAGTTTAACATTCATCAAAATTCGAAAATGATAAGAAATATGTAGAACTTACTATTAAAAGCAACACATATGGCATCATTACGCAATATTCCTAGCTCTTTCTCACGAATATTTTGCACTAGACTTGCATAGATTTTTTCCCATCCATACAGCTTCAGAAGCTTAATTCCTTGAAGCAGTTCTGTTGTCTTTTTCAGCCGTTCATCCGAGACATCCTACAATAACAATAAATTTATAACAGATTTTACATATTCAATATAAATTTACGGCATGATTGATCGAAACATACAAGATGAATAAACACTCCACATATTCTTAAAATGCAGTAATGGCAGAAAATAGTGACTGATGAAAAGTTTAAAAAGCACAAAACAATTATTTTTTATTGTAAGTAAAAGTAAGGGGACTTGCATAAATTACGTTGCACAAAATTCTTTTTTATCACGCATAGTCACTTTTATGCGACCCTCCCCCAAAAAAATTATGTCACGTTACTTAATTTTACCATATGCCTCCGTTTCTAAAAATTTTTAAAAATGCTAATGGAATGGTTTGTAGTTTTGAAATTGACTGAGATAAAATAAAGTCAAGCTTATTTCAAATTAACTTTTATAAATGGGATTAGTGATTGAACAATCAATTCAAATGACTAAAATGAATTTTTTTTTAAACTTTAAATTAAAAAAAAAACTTTTTTAAATGTGTCCAGCAAAAGTTAACGTAATACATCACAAAAGTAATTACTTCCACCCAATCTTGCTGTTATGGGCCATCAGGTTGCACAAACACTCTTCCTTTGTGGATGACATAATTTATGTACAACACCTAATTTAAAATTTAAACAAAGGATAGAATTTTTTAAACTTATACTGCTTTAAAAAAATAAAAAAAACGTATAAAGATGCACTAATTTTACCTTCTTGTTTTTAAACTTACTTTAAAATAATACAACCTGTGAAAACAAAGTTTTTAATATAAATCCTTTATATGCATTGCTAATTTTTATATTCATTAACAAAGCGTCGTTTCTATTGCCTGAGTGTGCTTGGTGTTGGCATCTAATTTTAAATATCTAAAACATGTTTATCGTCAAAACATGCAGTAAACTACTCTTCAAAATTTATTTATTAAAAATGAATATGAACTTATGCACTCATATCCGATAAAGTATTTATATATTCTGATTGAAACAACTTTATTTTTTATTTATTAAAACAATTTTAGCAACAGGAAAGAATTATTTCAATGATTGGTTAAATGCTCTTTCAACGTGATTGGATGGCGACAAGTTGGTTTATTAGTATTCTGTAAAAGTATCTTTTTAGTGACAGATGCCAAAATTTGATAGTATGCATTTCTATCGACATCAAAACTATTTGCCAGGTTTCAGCCAATCTGATGACAGAAAGGGGGTTAATTAGGTCTCCACTGCTTTGCCCACCATTGATATACCCAGCCACACACAAAATCAAAGTTAATATAAAGGATTTTAAAAGATATAAATGTATAGTTAATTTTTACTCGGTGGGAAGATGTCATCATACAACTAATTGAAATTAACCCACTTAGTAGAATAAAAGTCATACTTAAACTTTCATAACATTCCTAATACCTAATCATAAATCCAACTTCTTTGAAAGATGTTTAGAAAGCCGGAGAAGGATAGGAGAGTAGTACGTTTGGTTAGACAGAAAAAGCAAGTTTGAAATTAGAGCAAGAATCCATCTCAGAGATCAGGAAAATACTGCAAGAAAAGAAGAAAAGGAATTGTTTGATCTAAAGCAACATTTTATAAATTTGTATGAATACATAATAAATCATTGATATACCAACATCATAAATAACTTTATAATCATTCAGGCATCTCCACACTTCAGTAAATCAAAAGAAAAAACTTATTGCTAAAAATCCATTTTTCAGTTTCACATAAACACATTTTTTGATAAATTTAACCTGTTTAACATCAAAAGCAAAATTAAGTGCAATTACAATTTTCATCTCAGCAAAGAAACATCTTAACCATAGTTGCAATATATTTAGCCCTTTGCACTCAAGGCCTCTTTCACATGGATTAACCAGCAACTCGAGACGTTTTCAGCATTTTTAGTGAATTTCTTACGCCTAACTTAAAATTATGACACATACAAATCAATGTATAAAACTTTTATATTTTAACATTTTATGCATATTTACACTTTTATGAAGATAATTTCTTAAACATTAGTCTCTGTAATTTTGCTTTGTATGATATTTCATAGAACAATTGATAAGATGCATGCCTGGTTTGCCGGGACAAGTATCACAAAAGTATGATTATTGGATTTGGCGGCACTGTCATTTTGGATTTGGCGACACAGCCTTTTGACATCATTTTCAATTTGGAACTTTTTTAAAAAGTCACAAAAAGGCATTGTATAGTAAATCTTAACCCAGAAAGACCCCACTTCAAAGAAACTAAACATCAACAGCCATTGCTGCACATTGAGTTTCCGCATCAAACCAAATGGTGAGCGAGAGTCGCCTCTCGACTCCAAAGTGTTAAATAATGCTGCCTTTTATAAATTTTAAGAGAAAGCATTCAGTACAGATTGTAAATTTTGAAATACACACAATACTCACCAAAGCTTTACTTTGAATTTTTGAAAGCAATGTACAAATATAATACTGAATAGGAACAAGAAATATCACAGTGGCAGCTCCAATCAATGCACTGTAACCAAGTTTCAAATATAGAAGAATCAGCAACAATACAATCTATTGAAAAAAGAAAAATATTTTTATAATTAGTTATATATTAATAAGTAAACTGACAATACAATTTTACCAATACAATACATTATTTTAAACCATTTATGTATATGTACCTTTTATCAATAAGAATTACACCTAAATATTTTAGACAGTCAATTCAAGTACTTTGACAATCAAATAAAATATTTGAGACAATTATTAACACAGTCAATTCAAATACATGTCTACAGGACATGAGTACATGATTCTAAATATGTTTCATGTCTATGCAAGTTTTAAAAAAATTGCAAAATAAATTGTAAATAATTTTGAGAGATTTACTTTATGATAAATTATGCCAATAAAAAACTTTACAGACATAGAATTCTGTTTTTAAAAAAGAAAATAAATATTTGAAAAATATAATCACCTTAAAAGGCACAGCCCATAAATAATGGCCCATCGAAAACACCATCATCATATTAAATGCATCAACAGCCATGTGGTTTACCAAAGCACCTGTGTCCAGACCAGATGCTGAACTAGTTTTCAGAGCCTTTTTGTAAACAAGACACTGTAGAAAGAGTTAAATGATTTAGTTAATTAAAACTGAAATGTTCCATCACAAATAGTCAATAAAAATATGTATGGTTAACACATAATTAAAACCATTTAAAAAATAATAATTGATTTTGAAATTTTTTTTACAAAATTGTCACCTAATGTTTCAGTATTAAGAAAAAAATTTTATCATTGAAACTTTACAAAAAGAATTGTAAACATTTTTAATAAAAAAAATATCAGGAAAGAATATGTAAACTAATATTGATGATGTTGTGTGGTTAAATAACTTAAAAGTAAAAATTAGAAAGAGTTTACACAATTTAGTATGTAATAAATACTAGTTAGAATGAATAAAAATAGTAAAAACACTAATTTCAAACTTAATTTCGAATATTCTTAATTTTTTTAAAAGCAATATGAGCCAATTACCTGTAAAGCTGTTCTTAAATGAGTTCCTTCTGCTATGACTAAGTGATTAAAATTATTTGACAATGTACTTTGCAGTAAAGTTGCGACCAGCACAGCTACTGATATAACAAATCCATTTTGAATAAATTCCAATGAAGTTGGATAATACGGCTAAAACACACACACACACACAAATCATACAATTATCAACACATTTCTTAAAAGATTAATATTTTAATTAGTAAAAATGAGACACAAAATTTTAATCAATAAACATGCATAGCAAACATTTTTTTTTAAATTACAAGTCCTAGGAATGTAATTACTACTAAAATTAAATAAACAAATTTTACCATTAATGCTAAATGCGTGTGAACATAGTCCGGTAAAAGGTGTTGATAAACAATTCAAATAAAATAATTTCAACATAAGTTAAGAGACTTAAAAACTAACAGTTAAAAATACATCACATGCTTCTTGAAAATATTGCTAAGAAAAAAGTCTTGGTCTAGAAATCTCACCAATAATATCAATGCATGCATGAATATAAAAAGTTGAACTAAATTTAATAAAACATGTAGTAAATTTGAAAATTTGTTTAAAAAAAATTATTAATAATTTTAGGTCTGAACTGACCAGCCATTGCAATTGCTTTTTATTAAACACAAAAATACAATAACTAATTACTATTTTACAATTCTCCCATCAAAACAAAATATTTTAAATTTTCAAATGATCATGTTGCTAGTAAAGTTTAGACAACCATTTTAAGTTTCACATTTAAAACAAAACAAATAGGCTAGATTCTTAAATTTTTGGGAATGCATATCAAAGAATTTGGTAAAATAATCTGTGAAACTCGCAGAAGGTCAACACTAATGTAAAGGTTGTACATCATGTGTTGCAAATATAATTACATGTGTGTATATATAATGTTCTACCTGCAGAAAATCTGATGATTACATTCGTCGGAATTTTTTTTTAGTTATAATTTTTTTAATACTCAGTTAATAATATAACCCATAAAAACAAAGTTTTTAATACAAATCCTTTATATGCATTGCCAATTTTTGTATTCATTAACACAGCGCCGATTTAGTAAACAGTGTTGTTTGGTAAAGGTAAAAATGTGCAGCAAACTATGTGTCAAATTTTATTTATTAAAAATGAAGGTTAATTTATGTACTCAAATTGAGATATCTTTTATTTATTTTGATTAAAACAATTTTATTATTTATTTATGGAAAATTTTTTGGAAACAGCAAAGAATTTCTTCAATGGTTAGTTAAATGCTATTTTAGAGCAATTGGATGATGGCAAGTAGGTTTATTGGCAGCCCCAAAATTTGATAGAATGCATTGTCATTGAATCCATCTGCCAAGTTACAGCCTGATTGAATGACGACAAGGAGGTAATTTAGGACTACGAAGATTTGCCCCCCATCAACAAACATAACAGCAAAATCGAAGTAAATATACAGAATTTAAAAAGAAAATGTAACCTAATTTTTCGATACCGAGTACATACAGCAAATCTAATACACAAAAACATTGAACCCACAATTGTAATGTTACTGAATTGAAACTGGCAAATGAAAAAAAAAAAAGTAATTGAATTAAAATATACTTCAGATGAAGTTATATACAAACTTCTTCAATGGTCCCGTGTGGGAGATTATCCTCTTTTACTAATGTAACGTAGGATAAAATGATGCTAATGGAAAGAGGGCCAGCCAAACTGGCGACATCTCCCATTATCTTCATAATACCACCGAAACACAGGGCCCTCCAAAACGTCAGCCAATAGCACTTCCACAATGATACTCTTCGTCCAGCTTTTTCTGCAGCTGCCTGTCAAACACCTTAGTTGTAAATAGTCACACATAAAAGACAGACTAGAAACTTAATTGAAATATTATGGTTTTTAATGCAATTGCAACTTTGAATTTGTAGTGCAAAAATAATAAACATAACCACATACATATTCATGGTGCAATCTGTAACTTAATAAATTGAACATGGCCTTAGACTTAATAGTAATAGAGATTAAACTATGGAAATTTTTTTTACCAAAATGTTTTTGACACCAAGGGCTATAAACTTAATTGAAATACTATGTTTTTTAATGTAATTACAGCCCTTGAATTTGTGGCTCACAAAATTATAAATATAACCACGTACACATTCATGCTACAATTTATAACTTAATAAATTGAACTCGATACAAACTTAATAGTAATGGAGTTTAAGCAATGGACGTTTTTTAACAAAATGTTTTTTGACACCAAGGATGATATCTACTTTTGTAAGTGAATTGAGATCAGGAAATATAATAAAGCATGAAAATCAGTGCTGTTTATAATCAACCCATGATTTATAATAAAAGTTAAAAATGTAGTTACAAGCATAACTATACCTTTGAAATAAGAAACGATACGAATAACATTATAAATATGTAGAAAAAACTAACCTTTTCTTCAATAAATGCTTCATTGAACCTTTTAAATTGATGATCTGCTTTTTCCTCCTGAAAAAATATTATTTCATCTAATAAAATAATTGTTAAGAGTGATTTTTTTTATGAAGATATAATTTAAACACTGCTTATTTACATAAAAAAAATAACAAAAATCAAAAAGAAATTTTAAAAATAACAGAAAGCAGAGAACACCATTTTTTTAACAAAAAAAAATTTGAAATATTACCAATAATATCCTAAACGTTAGCAAACCATTTTGTTACCTATTAATTACACAAAAATAATTCAGAAAACCTTTTGGAGATGCATTATTTCTAAATAATATTTTTTTTTAGATGCATTTATGAAGGTCTTATCATAAGGATCTTAGCAAATCCAAAAATAACAGTCAACTACAGGCACAAGGTCCATCTAGGTTTGTCTAATTTAACTCTTAACATTCCTTAATGTAGATGACTTTTAAAACCCATTACTCCAGAATAATTTATGATCTGGTCCAACAGATTATTATGTACTTGCCGATTCCCCTATTGTAAAAGAAAAAAAATGTACAATTTACCCTGGGCCTTAAGTCCATAACAAATTCCTTTTTATTTGAGTTTTATAAAACATCAATACAACTGAACAACATCAGCATACATCTCTTTTTATACACACAATGCCTTTCCTGCGTATGCCCAAATATTATGTGGGACACACACCGGACCACACTTTTTTACCAATTGAAAACAATACTCTTGAGCTTAAGGCTCAGAGTAAAGATATAAATTGCGAAATCTTGCTACCTACTTCAATAAATGAAGGGTCATGATAATGAACGATCAAAGTCCATTTTTTCGAAATCGAGGTTTTCCCGCCACCTCAGGGTTATAGCAGCTATAGTTTAACCACATCGAGTTCTCTGGCAACTAAATATTATGGTACATGAGATTTTGAGTTACCATTTACCTCAACCCTGACACAAGACTTGAAGCTTTAAATCAGCTTCTTTGGAGAATTGAGAAAAACGAACCCTGGTCGCTCTTTGCTGTAACCCTACAAACATCATTGGATAATAACTTACCTCTGGAAGGCCTTCCAAATCTGCCAATTCAATGGGTCGTTGATAACCCAGTTTCAAGAGCGGCAGCAACCAAGAAAATGTAGCTTTTGAGAAGAGATTAACAAATGGATGAAGGTACTGTATGTTTGAGACATCAAACCTGTATTCAGGTTCTTCATGGTAGGGTTTCTCACTAAAATATTTCTGAAATATACAATATAAAAATGCAATAATTTTGGTATACCTCGTATCTGTAAAACTTCAAAGGTAGTTCATTTCAGATTAGGATTGGCAAATTAGATAAACAAATATTTATATCACTAAAAAAGGGATTTTTAATAAAAAGCAGCCAAAATCTATACATATACCACATTGATGGTTATCTGATTTGTTTGACATATTCATACACAATTATTTTATACTGTTACATAGCATGATAATATCATTATGGCTCAGGCTAATTTCATGCCAATGATGTAGCATAAAATTAAAAGGCAGTGAACACTATTAACGAATATTAAAATTTACCCTGAAATTTACAGTATTTTACTCAAATGTAAAAGCAGTGCAATGTTGCTTCTTTGTTATTCTCATTCAACGGCATTCCTTTTTAATGCCAATTTGATTGTCTTCAAACAAAGAAGTAAGTACCTCTCATTAAATCGTTAAATTTACTTTTAAAGTAACTTCATTATTAACCCATACCTAAGCAGAAGAATATTTGAATATCTGATTTCATGTTTTTTACTTTTATGCTAAAATAAGATATAACTTGAAAAAAAAAAAAAAAAGTTAATAATTATGCCAAGCAGAATTTATTTAGTAGAAATATACTTTTATGAGCAAATTGAACTTCGTAAAATGTGATAGTTAAAACTACAACATTTTGCCATAACACTAATTGACCCCCTATTGTGTGCTTATTTTTAATTCATAACACGGCTAGGTTATTATAATGCAAAAATATACATTTTCACATATAAATTTCATTTAATGCACAGGAGAAAATTAAAAAAAACCCAAAAAAACATAAAAATATTATTTCATGTGTATGGAAGGTGACTAAGAATGTGATGTTTTTGATTTCTTCATTAATTTATTTTAGAAATATTTGGAAACATACACATATTTATGAGAAACAGTATCATTACTTTACATCAAATGGAAAACTAAGAAGACTCAAAAGCAAAACGATAAACATGCAATCTCTAGTAGCTTCCAGTGAAATTAGGAATAGGAATTTCACTTTCTGAAACCAGTGTTCTAAAATAAAAACAAGTACATCTTTGATGATGTTTTAAAAGTTATTTTGTTAATTAAAGCAGTGCATTTTAAAAAATTAACAAATTTCTAAAGCTTTTGAAAATAAAATATATTTTGTTGTGGTGTCAAATCAAATACAAGACATTCAATTTAGTACTATTTTGATGATTGGTTTTAAGAAAAGCACCTCACTATTCAAAATCATAATAATATCATCACTGTTACAGCTTATTAACGATTACATTTAAGATCCAGCAAGTCATTAAATTGAGCTAAACTATGTTTAGTTCGAAACTTTCAAAATGTTTCTCCTCCAATATCTTTTGCTGAAAAAATCTCATTATTTTGTTAGTGGCAAATCATTTAAGTATGTCCATAAATATGTTAATTAATAATATTACATGTTAATTAATCTTAAAATTATTTTTAAAAAAATTGTGATTAGTTATGGTCATAACAATGCAAAGCACACACTCTTTTGTTAGTAAATAATATTTAAAGCTCTTGCCTTATAGCAAAATTTTTTCCCTCAAGGGAACAAAAGACCCTAACATTCTGATGATACCAAAATACATTTATTATACAAATAAGTTGTAGAATTCATGGGATACTAAAAGGTTTTTGAATTTCATTGAGAGTGAGGCTAAGTTTTGCTCATAAACATTTCACCATTCCCATGCATGAGTTATAACATTTAAGACATTTGTATAAAAACTATGCAATTTTTATAACATTTAAGACATTTGTAAAGCAAATATAAAATTTTTATAACATGCCAGACACATTAAATCTTATCCCACGATAATAACATGCATAACCTTTTAATAACACTCATATAGAATATAGTTTTACCTGTACGATGACAAGAGTAGCATCAATAGCTGTCAACACACAGTATGCAACAATGACAGCCCAAGTAACTTCAACTCGCATGTGATAAAAGTTCAGTCCTATGCCATACAATGTAACAAGCTTGGCCAACTTTAAAATAGCTGCCACAGGCCAAAACATGAAAAGGACAAGCAGCAACTTTGGTCGATTCAGTCGCTCGACATAATGGTAGTATAAAATAGCCGCGAGAGTTGATAGCAGTGATGAGATTGGAGTTATGATGATGTGCAGTTTAGATGATTCGTTGAACTGGTTGACCATGATACCTTCTCCAATCTCAATCAGGTTAAAACACAGGAGAACCAGAGTCAAAACCCAACGACAACAGTGTTCGTGGTACCTCACCAACTCCCCGAGTTTCTTTTCGACTTTCGTGCATTTGTAACTTAGAATGACCACAAATGTCAACAACATCAAGAGGATGTTGAGCAGAATGCTGAGGGAATCCACATAACATTCCTTCTCAGTTGAGACGATCGCCGCTGACCGGTTAGCAGTAGCGGGACTGTGATCGGAGGAACACAACATTTTTGTTGCTAATACTTTTCAGAAAATGATTTCAGAGTTTGTTGTCTTGATGCGGAGTATCCGACATCACTACGCTGGGTTGAGCATCGGGGAACTTGGCGCGCGACTGCTTGAATTGAAGCGAAGAGTTCATTCCAACAGGTGTTAAAGAGACATTTCAAGAGTTTTATGAAACTCTAGCAGACCGCCTACACAACTTTTTTTGATTGTGGTCGATTCACAAACTAGCGGTGTTGCCACTTACCGGTACATAAATACCTGATATTGAAAAAAAATGTGACGTCAGAATTTACGCTTTATTGATGTCAGTTTTTCGTAAATGGGCAACGTCTGAACCACAAAAGTCTTCAGAGCTTTTAATTTAGATTTCTTTTATTGGAGACTAGCTGAATACCCATGCTTCGCCACGAAATTTTACCATGTGCAATATTTTAGCCAGCTGTAAGGCCCCGCGTTATGTTTAAAAAAACTTATGTTTAAACTTTCAGAGCTCTAGGCCTATTAGAAGTCGCTTTTTGTGAAAATATTAATTAAAAATTCACTAAAAAACAAATTAAAATTGAAACGTTCTTTTTGTCCAATATTAGAATGCCAAAACTACTTGCGTTGAAAATTTCAGAACTGAAGCCCAAGTACAAATCGTTTTGTAACATTTTTTTAATTAATTAAAAACAAATAAAATTTCAAAATTCTTTTTTTCAAAAGTCCAATTAGAAGACCAAAACTACTTACGTTGAAAATTTCAGAGCTGTAGCCCAATTAGAAATCGTTTCGTAAAATATATATTAATTAATTAAAAAATTAATTAAAAAGGAACTAAATAAAAATTTAAAATTCTGTTTTTAAAAAGGCCAAAACTACTTTTGTTGAAATTTTCAGAACTGTAACTCTATTAGAAATCATTTTGTAAAATATTTATTAATTAATTAAAAAAGAACTAAATAAAAATTTAAAATTCTGTTTTACAAAAGACCAATTAGAAGGCCAAAACTACTTATGTTGAAAATTTCAGAATTGTAGCCCTATTAGAAGTCGTTTTGTAATTTTTTTTAATTAATTAAGAAAATGAATTAAAAAATAAATAATTAAAATTTTAACTTTCTGTTTTTCGAAAGTCTGATTAGAAGGCTAAAACTACTTATGTTGAAAATTTCAGATCTGTATCTCTATTTGAAGTCACTTTAATAAATTAAGTAAAAAATAACTAATTAAAATTTTAACATTCTGTTTGACATACATAAAATTTTAGAAAGGCAAAATTTCTTATGTTGAAAATTTCAGAGCTCTACTCCAATTTTAAGTAGATTTCTATAGATCCACAGACAGACAGACATAGACACAGCTTGTTTTATTATTATAGATTAGATTACAATAATGATTAAAATATTGATATCTTAATGACTTGCTGATTTGTAGAATATTAATGCTCTTCAAAATGAAGATCGCTTGTGAAAATGGACAATGCAAAATTCCCCCATTTTTTAAAAACGATTGAAATTAGATTATGTTTATGAAGAATTTCTTCCTGATTCCAAACATTCAAACAAAAGTTCTTTTAAAAAAATAGTTATTTAAATATTAAGAAAAGAAATTGCGCCGAAACCACGTCCGATTACAATCCGATCAAAACGATCAGCTATCTGTGACGTCAAAACATCTTTCCGTTTCTATGGTGATCGTGAGGTTTCTGCCAAATACTTGGCATTGGTTTGGTAGATCTTGCAAAACTGGTTTCCGCTGCTGCGTTTCAAGCCAAGTTGTTTCAGATAAAGTGACGTCACATTCAATTCGAGCAAAATGAGTCGTTTTTCCTGCTAAAACTTACAAGCAAACTTCGATTGCATATTAAAAAAAAAAAAAAAGAAGAAGAAGTGGAATGAGCAAAACATTTTGTGTTTATGGCCCTTTCGAAACATTTAGATTTGAATGAAAAAAAAAAAAAAAAAATGCGGGAATTGTCCATTGATGTCTTCGATGTTTGATTTATATTTCAAGAAAAAGTTAAAAAAAGAAGCGAGGTAAACTTAGTATGCTTTATAAGCATTCTTGAAGTCAGTACGAGTGAAGAACACAGGGTCCATTAAGAAAAACACCTTCTGTCTTATAAAATTGAGCTGGGTTATTTCAACGAAATTTGACCAATCAGGTTCATAATAAATAAATATTAAATAAAATCATTTTCAAAAATAATTCTTTTAATATGATTCTTTTCTTATATTTCAGTAACTATCATTTAGGTTTCTTTTAGATCATTAAAGGTATTAGTTATGATTTAGTTTGTGCCTTATGTGGTCATCTGGTACATTAATACAAAATAATTTAAAAAAAAAAAAAAAATCATTACATTTTTGTCAAATAATTTTTTATATTACTAAAGCAAGGGCACGCATTTAGATAATTTGTATAACTATATTTTCATAATTCACATTTACAGTGTAAAATGAAAAAAAAAAAAAAAAAGTGTTACAGCAAAAAAGTGTTTTTAAAAGTGTTCATTTTTTTTTCCTCGATCCCGCTCTAGTTTTTGTTCAAATAATCCTGTCTCAATTAAGCAATTTTGAAGAAATGTAAAAATTTAGAAGATATAAGGTAACAGATTGTAATCGATTTCCAGGAATTTCCCAATTTACAGCGAAATTTTAATCGTAAATAAAAAAGCGTTCGCTTTAGCATTTCGCTGATAGCCATCGCTTAAAACTAAAAAAAAAACTGATTTAAAAAGCTTAGTAAAGTTTCTTTCAGGAAATCTTATATATTAGACATATAACTTGTAATAATAAAGTCAAGCTATTACGTTGTTACTTTTCCGAACAGCCAGCTTGTTGCGTATGTCAATGTATGAAAGCAAATTTAGTTGTAATTTACATAATTTCCACACCTGGTTTAAAATAAATATTTTTAAAGGTTATTAAATATCGGGAGAGGGTGTTCTACACACATTAAACATACCCAAAGCAAAAGTTGGTTTCAAAACCTATGCGAGCAAGTGTGACAATTGAAAACAAAATCTTTCGTTTTCAACATTTCTTCATTCTCAAGGGGGAAAATTGCATTCACCATTCCTTTCGAAAATGTTTTTGATTTCCAGCAAAAATAGATGTACAGATCGCAAAAAAAATCCGAACGATGGTTATATCTTGTATTCTAATTGATGAAATAACAAAAGTCAAGTACCGTTGCAAATCTTGCAAGGTCTTTATTAATTGTATATAATTTTTTTTATCATCAGGGGTCATCTGCATATTAAAACTAAACCAAACTTTAAAAAGTTCAATGGCAACCCAATAATATTTTACCATATTTTGATTTAGAAACCTAAAATAAATCTAATTACCAAATTTTATAATTTTCTAATGAGTGGTTAGTAATTCAAATGGTGTAAAAAAAATGGCAAATTAATGTTCAAAAGAAAATTGTTTTTTAGCCATAAATTCTTAAATAGTTAATAAATTTAAGCAATTTTTTTTCTCAAGCAATAGTTTGTAAAAGGCCAAACATATATAATATACAATTTTTGTATTAAACAGTTTTTTAATAATTAATTATTAATTATAAAACAAGTTTTAATTTTTTTTTTTTTAAATAGAAATATTTTTATTTCTTGTTGTTGTTGTTGTTGTGGTTGCTTTTATTAGAATTATTATGGACGAAACCCCCTCCAGAATTTTTTTTCATTCCATTTTGACTTTTGGTTCTCGATATTTTAGCAAAAATGTAAAAAAAGCTCACTTGAAAGGACAGTAAAATAGATTACGTCATTGTTATTACTCAAATAATAGTTCGTAGTCACTGGTACATAGTTTATTGAAGACGACGCTCACACACGTAACTACACACACAGGACATATTTCGTACATCTTGAGTAATTTAAACGTAAAATAATCGTATATTAATAGCTTTAGAATGAACATAAGCTAACGACAAACCAAAGCAAATCCAAAGTGTTCTGTTCTGTTGCCAGATTCACTAAACATAAATATAATACAAAGCGGAAGTGCGAAATGTTAAATGAGTGGCAACATACTCCCACCTTTTGTATTGCAAATAAAGCTTAATGCAATACAAAACTACAAATAAAAAAAAATATGGCAAACAAATAGTTAACCACTACATAATCTATGACAACTACAAATCAAATATATGGCAAACTGCTACACATATTATGATAACTACCAATATACTACAATGTAAACAATTATATATGACAATATGATGAACATGATTATGAGTTAAGACAAATAGCTCCACGACAATGTTCAGTAACAATAATGAATAATGCAAATAATGGTAAACACAAATTTTAGAGTCATTAGCCCTAACTAAGAAATATTTACAGTCTACAAATCCAAACGTTGGCGTGGAACTATTCTTCGACCACTGCGAGTTTGTTTCACTGGCTGAGAAACCTCTGTCTTAGGAATGAGAGTCTTAGTCTTAGGAATGGGAGGTTTAGGAATAGGAGCTGCTGAAGACTCCAAATAGCCAGAATCGACGTTAGTTTCTCCATCTTTCTCATTTGCTGCTATGTCAGAAGGCAAGTCACAGATGGACATCTCGAGAGGATACAGTCTCTGCAAAGGTCTAACAAGGTAGCCATTTGCAACTCGCAGTTTGGCAACTCTCTGGATACCATCCTTGCCAGGATACAGTTCGACAACACAACCTAATGGCCAGTTCAGTCTCTTAGTGTCCTCACATCCAATGAGAACAATTTCTCCCACAGAAATTTCCTTCTGCTTTGATCAGGGACGGAACTAGATCACTTTTTACCCGGGGCAAGAATTCATTTTGGCGCCCCCACACAATAATTTTTTAGATTTGAAGCTAACTATATATACATTGAAAATTAACAAAGGTTTTTCCTTTGTAAAATTCTGTTTTGAAACAAACAATAAAAGAATTAATTGAAATTTTAAATAAATATATTTGACAAGCCCTTATTAATGACCAGGGTTCATTCTGCTTGCATAAAGACAAAAAAAAAAAACAAAAAAACTAATGAATCAATACAAATAATGTCAGTTACAATGAAATAAAAGAACTTAGTTGAATGATATGTAACACTTTTTAACACAAAATTTGGTTCACCTGGTTTCAAAACGTCTTAGATCATAAACAATTAAGCTGTTTTACATTTCAAAAATATTTTCTTCTGTAAAATACTAATACAAAAATTTAAAAAGCTTCCGAATATTACCAGAACTCATTGAACACAAAAGCAAATTAATTTAATGACTTGTCTACAAAAATCATTGAATAGTTGGTAAACACATAAATGTTAATTTTAGAACAATTAATTTAAACTTATTGAAACTCATTTTAATAATAGAATGAATAATATATTACTTACTGGTGCTATGTGTGAGTTCTCCATTTTCTTGGAGAATTTAAAATTCTCACCAATGCAATGGACAAAATTTGACGAACATGACATTTGTTTGGTGAAAAATAATGTCGTCAAAATGACACTATAACTCTGTGCAAATGCAATGGCACACGCCTAGAAATCCTTACAATTTGGCGGGTTTTGTGGTCTCAACTGGGAAAATCCGCGTGATATCTTTACTTACGCTTTGGCGAAGCTTGCCTTCTTATAGCCATAAGTTGTTTGACATTTCAAAAGTTGCGCCTTTTTCTCGTAGCATGGAGACTGGATTCTTTTTATTTTATTTATCACTTCCTGGAAAATACTTTCTTTTTCGTTATTTTTTTATGAAAAATAAGGCCTTGAGATCTATTTTTAGAATTCATGCCTTGATGTTTTATTATTTTTTCATTAGTTAGAATAGATAAAATGTTACAAGCTTGGCGTCCACTATAGTTGAGCAGTGCAGAGCGGAGTGGACTACAGCCAATTACAAGGCTGCCCACGTCTACTGTAGCACGAGGCTCGTGCTACAATGAACGTTGACAGACTTGTAATTTGGTTCTAATCCACTCCGCTCTGCTCTGCTCTGCACTGCTCAACTATAGTGGACGCCAAGCTTTATGCACTTTTATGCTTCCGTTTTCTCTTTTTACGAAACATGTTTGAATGCTTGTATATGATCAAAAAAGAAAAGTAGGAGTGTTAATAATTTAACCTATAAAAAACAAATTTTTTAATCAAATCCCTTATAAGAATTATCAATTTATTAACAATAAAAGTATTTTTTTTTTTTAAATGATTTATTAAAATGCTTTCGAAACGCCGCGTCGATTAAAAAAAAAAAAAAAAAAAAAAAACTTAATATGGGATTTATGCCCGAACAATTATTTATCTTAATTGAAAAAATACTGGCAACAAGACTTCATCCAGTAATCAAATTATAACTGATTTAATTTATTCTGGAACGTGCAGTAAATGCGTGTTATCACGCAAGCCAATTTATTTATTTATTTATTTTTATAATATTTTCGTTTGGCATCAGGTAAAAGTCTTAACCAACAATGGGATTTTATTTGCTAGTGTTGTGATGACATTAGATGGTAAAATCGACCTTTTGGTGACAGTTACATCCCTAAAAATTTAATACAATGTATTGTCATGGGCTTTAAGCTAATTGGCCAAGTTTCAGGACGATAGGATGATGGGAAGGTGGTTAATTAAGCATCCGCAGATTTGTACGCCAGGCTCAAACGCATACTCAAACAAAAGTGAAGTTAATATAAGGGATTTAAAAATATATAGTAAAATATATTGTTAAAAATATATAGTCACATATTTAGTCAGTGCATTTAAATTGAGATTTGGATAGAATGTAATTTACTGTTTTCGTTTTTATTTTTAAAAAATCTATATGTTGCGATAAATAGGAATTCTTATGCTGCAGGCATTCATCTTTCAACTTTTTATCGCATAATTTTTTTGCATTTCTTCACGTTTCAGAACATTCTGAATCAAAAAAGTGTTCTAGAAAAAAAGTTTGTGGGTCCGTGTGTTGTCTGTGGTCAGCATTACTTTCAAACGGATTGACCTACTTTGGCCATTACACCTGGCGTTACGGTTTTTGTCAAAATCGTGCTTGCGCAAAGGGTAGTTGTCATTTTTTACAGCCAAAATAATTGTTAAATTAAATGAAGGAAACAGTGGGAATTGAAAGTTGTTCAAAGTTCAACACCCCCAGTTTTTTTAAACTCAACACGATTCAAAATGTGTAAAAAGGAAAAAAAATCTGTTTTTAGCTGAAGAAATACTAAATTATTCTCTTAGAGAAAACGTTTCAATCGTTAATTATTTCAATTGTTAATTAACTTTTTGCTAATTAATTTTCATTAGGAATCGCAATGAACCTTTAAAATTAACGATAATCAACCTCAAAAACAAAAGTAAACGATTTCTAAACAATTCAACATCTTGCAGCCCCCTGTAAAAATTCCTGCTGACGCCTAGAGAACAATAAATATATTTGGCAAGAGATATATCCCAAACGTAACCCTTGTCCTTAATACACATCTTCCAAAGTTTATTAGGTTACAAATTAAAAAAAATTCTTTCCTTCATTGGTTTCAGTCTCGTGAACTAACCTAGATGATAAAAGTAGCGAAGAATGTTGGGATATTCTTGCAGTTTCTTTTGCTTTTCTGCGATTCTGCGCCCCAGTAATTTCTTCGACATATTTCAATTTACGAAAAATTCAACAGCATTAAATTGTTGTAACGCTAAATTTTATCTAACTACATTGCGACTATATTACCAATGCGATTTTAAATTAGCATTTCTGGCAGCCTGCCATGTAGCACAAACCTATTCTTCACCAGGGGGTAGGGAGAATTCGATGTCATTCTTTTGTAAAAGGATGGATTATTACTTTCTTTGTACAGAAATGTATTATTTTTTTTTTTCTAGTGGATTTTTTCTTCTGTTGGATATCTTAAAGATCATCCAGAATTTTAAGAAAAAATGAAAATTTATTAATGAAAAATTATCCTTTTGTCCAAATATTAAAATTTATACAACAAATAGTGCTTTGTTGGCTTTTCGGCGCCCCCTCTGGTTAGCGCCCGGGGCAGCTGCCCCGCCTGCCCCCCCCCCTAGTTCCGGCACTGGCTTTGATCTAGATTTTGGGTTGCGCACAAGTTCACCTAAATATTCCTTCTGGAATCGTTTTCGTAAATTCTCTCGCAAACTGTGTACATACCGCACTCTTTTCAATAAATGCTTGGAGTCGACAATGTCCAAGTCATGTGTTTCTGATCCTCTAATGTCTTGTATGAAATGAGCTGGAGTTATTGGTGTCATTTCATTTGGATCGTCTGAAAGGTAGGTGAGTGGTCTCCCATTGATGACACTTTCAGCTTCGCACAATAACGTGAGCATCTCTTCGTATGTCACGCAAGCTTTTCCTAAGCATTTTCGTAAAATTTGTTTGATGCTACGCACCATCCTCTCCCACCAACCACCATACCATGGCGCGGTGGGTGGGCTAAAACGCCATTTGATGTTTTCCAAGGCACATTCAGATTGTATTTCTTTCCAGTTCAATGATTGAAGGGCTCGTGCTGTTCCAGTAAAATTTGTCCCGTTGTCTGAATACATTACAGAGCATCTCCCTCTTCTTGCAAAGAATCTTCTCATTGCCTGCATGAATGCTTCAGATGACAATGATGTAACGAGCTCCAGGTGAATGGCTCTATACACGGCACATGTGAATAAAACAATCCATGCCTTGATACCTTGACGCAAGTGCAAAGGTCCAGCCAAATCTACACCAGTGACTTGGAATGCAGCAATGCGATTCGTTCTATCTATGGGTAGAGGTGCTGTATTTGGCTGTACTGGTTTACTCGAGTGTCGCTTGCAGACTACACACTTGCTTATAACCTCTCGAACTACCCTCCGACCGCGAGGAATCCAGTAAAGCTCTCGAATATGGTTCAGAGTTGTTTGAACACCACTATGCATCATAGCTTTATGGACATGTTTTTACGTACAGTCTCACTATAGGATGATCGGGTAGTACTGTTGGTCTCTGGAAATCTTCTGGATCTTCACCCAAAACCAACTTAGTTTCAACTTTCAAGACTCCAGATTCTTCAGAAAATCGTATTGACTTCGAGTATTTTTCCTTCAATTCAGGAGACTCTCTTTGCACCAGTTTTATGATGGCAAGTTTTGCTTTCTGTATTTCTTCACTTGTTAACTCGGATGCAACTCGTTTGGACTTATTCTTAACATTATTGACAAATCGTAACATCCAAGCTACCATTCGTATAACTTTACTGTATTTAGAGAAGTACAGAAGCTCTTTGCTGAAGTTTTCTTGTAAGTTGATATTCGTACTGCAAATAACACTTTTCTTTCTTTCAACTAAAGCTTCTTCAGGCATCGTAATCTCAGTATTTGGCCAGGTATTCCATGCTTCTTTAAGCCAAGGTGGGCCCTCCCACCATCGACTATCTATCAACTTCTTCCAACTGCAAGAACGAGAAGGCAGGTCGGCCGGATTCATAGTTCCTGGTACAAATCTCCAACTGTCGACAGCTGTAAGTTTACGTATTTCTTTAACCCGGTTGCCAACGAAACTGTTCCACGGTTCTCCCTTCATTATCCAGCTTAGGACAACCATTGAATCGACCCAAAAGAAAATTCTTAGAGGCTGTTGTATTGCTTCAAGAACGGTACATGCTAATCTTGCACCCATTGCAGCTCCAAGCAACTCTAAACGTGGAATCGTTGGTCTTTTCATCGGGGCTACTCTGGCTTTGGAAGATATTAACTGGACAGAGGTGCCTGCTTCTTCTTCAGAACGTAAGTATACACAGCAAGAATATGCATCTGCGGAAGCATCGGTAAAGACGTGCAGGCTTGTGTTCTCAAGAGTTCCTTGTATCAATCGACGAGGAATTCTGCACTGTTCTATGAGATCAATATGCTTCACCCAATGTTGATATCGATGCTGAATATTCGGAGGCAATTCTTCGTCCCAGCCTATCTTGTTTCGCCAAGCTTCTTGGAGCAACAATTTTGGTAGTAATGTTGCAGGTGATGTAAATCCAATTGGGTCGTATATACTGTTGACAATAGATAGAAGCTGCCTTTTCGAAAGAACTTTGTCTGCTGATGAAGTTGTTTTACAGCCAGAACAATAAAGTTCATCTGTATGGGTATCCCATTTTAGGCCTAGTACATTCTGGTTTTCTCCATCTTGAATTCCATTATAAGCCCAACATCTTAATTCAAAGGAAGCCTTTTGCATTACTTGTATAGCTTGCGATTGCAATTGCTCCAATTCTTCGTAGGTATCTACACTCGTGACTAAGTTGTCGACATAAAATCCTTCTTTCATACGATTGATTGTGCTTTGCAGGATTTCTGTTTGGAATTCTTGTGATTCAAGATGAAAGTTAATCGTGGAATTCAATAGAAAGGGGCTAGATGAAACACCAAAGACAACACGGCAATGTCTGTAGAATTTCAGCTTAGTGTGTTTCTTGTCTTCCCACCAAAGGAATCTTAGGTAGTCTTGATCTTCGGGAACTAAAGAGAGCTGAAGAAATGCTTGCTTGATGTCTGCAATCACTCCGATGGCACCACAACGAAATTTACTTATCAGATGAGGGATTCGATGCAACAAGCTAGGTCCTGTACTGAGGCAGTCATTTAAGGAGGCATATCCTGCACGCTTGTATGAAGCATCAAAGACCGGCCTTATTTTTGTTGTAGAGCTTGACAATTTGACAACTGGATGATGGGGCAAGTAATGACAAGCTTTGGAACTTGACATTTCAATTTCCGTCACCTCCTCTATGATGGTATCATTCTTCCATTGTTGTAAGACACTAGCATACAGTTCGTAGTTATTGTCCTTCAAAAGACGTTTAGTAACCGTACGAAGTCTTGCTTCAGCCTGATCGTATCCATCATACAGGGGAGGATGTCCTGCTAGCCATGGAAGTGCTACCTCATACCTGTCACCAGTTTTCTGAATTGTCTCCTGGAAAAATGCAACAGTTTCTTCGTCTAGCTCCTTAGTGGTTTTTCTTTCAGTGGGATCTGTGATGCCCAACGACTCTAAGTCCCATATTTTGTGTATCTCCGAGTGATACATACTTAACGATACCATATTTATACTTCTCCTCTTTCCTGGACCTAAAACACTCCATCCGAGCTTCGTTTCTATGGCTGTTATTCCAGATTTCAAAACTTCGATTTTTTCTGTTAATATTCCACCAAGAAAGTCAGCACCGATGAGCATCTCAATAGGAGGAGTCTCTGGACCGACATCTGTTAGTTCAATACCTCGACATTTTAATTCTCGTATCAAATCTGGGTCCCGTATGCGAGGCAAAGACGAACATATCTTGGACTGGTCCAAAACTGATAAGTTATATGAAAATCTTCTATCGATACTCTCAACATTGATGTCATAGCGACCATGTCTTACTTCAGAAGTTTGCTTACCCCCAAATAGTCCTTGAGACAATAACTCTGTTCCTGAAGGGTTCAACCGTAACTCTTTAACTACATTTTTGGTCACGTATGATCGCTGTGATCCATCATCAAGTAAAGCTCTGACGTAAAGTTCTTGATTTTCATTTCTTAAACGTAGCAATAGTGTTTTCAAATATATTATCTTCCGAGGCATAAGCTCCGTAAATAAGGTGGACGTATTCATTTCAATCTTCGATTCAGTGGGGAATTTATCTTTATTTTCTTTAGGCAGTTCTGGGCACAAGATTACGTAGTGTCGCTTTCCACACACAAGACAATGAATACCACTGCGACAGTTTTTTGCCAAGTGTCCAGTCTTCAAGCATACCAAGCAGCAGCGTCTACGTATAACAATTGACTTTCTTTCTTCTGTATTCATTGAGGCAACTTTATGACAGTCTTGACTGGCATGACGTTTCTGGCAAAAAATGCACTCAATCTTACTAGACTTTTCAGAAGAAGATGTTAAAGTCATTGCTGTTGGCTCGTCTTTGCTAGAAGATTCCCTTTTATTTTTTCAGGCTGGCCAAAAGCTTTTTCGGCTAAAGCCCGATGCTCTTCACCTTCTACTTCGCGACGAAGAAAAGACATCAACCTTTCCAACAGTTTCTCTTTCGTAAGTTGAACGGTTTCTTCATCATCCACCTCACTATTTATTGAATATCTATCCCAAGCTTTTAATACATTAGTCGGAAGACACGACTCTACAACCGGATATAGCATGGCAGCATAGTTTTGCGTAGTGACGCCTAATGTTTCTAGAGCTCTCAAAGATGAACCGAGCTTGTCGTATAAATCAGAAAGCTTAATATTGGCTCGGTTGTTTACCAAAGTTAAAAGATCTCGAATAAACACGTCAATTAATAAATCACGTCTGCCAAACCTGGACTCGAGATGTTCGATAACCTTAACATAATTTTTCTTAGAAGGTGGATAACTTTCAACTATACTGCGTGCTTTCGAAATTGGCTTCAAAGATGACAGAAGATACTGAAATTTATCCTCTTCTCGTATACTAGCATCTTCATGAATACGACTGTATTGCGCCCAAAAGGCAACCCAAGTCCTTGGCATTAGGTCATATTCTTTTAATTCAATTTTTGGAAGCTTCAATTTCCCAATCGTAGCTGTATCAGTTGGCGCAGCATCACTGCTACTTTGTTGTAAATAATGCTCATATTCTGTTTTAAGTTCAATAAAGCGATCTCTATACGTTTCTATTTCATCATATTCCTTATCGCTTTGATCAACAAGTTCTAATAATTGAGCATCAGCCCTGAATAAACGCTCGGCTTTATCTACTATCTTATTGAATATTAAATCAAGTTCCTTACCTTCAACTTTTTCTTGTTGTTTTTTCTCAAACTGATTACAAGTCGTGGTAAATAATCTTCGTAAATTCGTTCTTTCTTTCCGTAACTTCTCAATTTTGTCGTATTTCATCTCAACAGCCGTATCTTCTTTGGTTTCACTGTCAAACATATCCGTTAGCATATTGAAATCAGAAGTAAAAGTTCAAAATCACGGACGCCACTTGTTATTACTCAAATAATAGTTCGTAGTCACTGGTACATAGTTTATTGAAGACGACGCTCACACACGTAACTACACACACAGGACATATTTCGTACATCTTGAGTAATTTAAACGTAAAATAATCGTATATTAATAGCTTTAGAATGAACATAAGCTAACGACAAACCAAAGCAAATCCAAAGTGTTTTGTTCTGTTGCCAGATTCACTAAACATAAATATAATACAAAGCGGAAGTGCGAAATGTTAAATGAGTGGCAACAGTCATGAAGCACGCAAAATGTTTGATTCTTCCTCACTTTAAAGAAATTTTTCCTCAAGATTGGCCAAAACATTTTCTCTCTTAAGTGACATATTTCTCAACATAATGAACTGAAATTTGGTATCTAAGGAAAACGAAGTATTCTAAATAGAATGAAAGCGTAAAAAATAGGGGTTCGTATTGAAATTTTTGAAGATAGAGTTAAATTTATTTATTATACACCCACTTAGGAAAAAAAAATTGCACCAGACATTTACAAAATCGCAAACAAAACATGTGGGTGCAAATCGCAATATTCTACGATAATTAGAATCGAAGATATAGCCATTGTTCGTATTTTTTTAATTTTTTTTTTTTTTTTTCCATGAATAATATTTTTTTTTTTTCAGTTGCACTTGTGATTAAGGGGAAATCCTAGTAAGAACCATTCCCTATTCTCGCTATGTTATAATCTTCTAGCCAAGTGCATTTAGAAACTTATTTGTAAAAAACCTTGAAATTTGGTGAGTAGGTACGATAATAATTATATCAATGAAATGACATACATTGAAAATTCGAAAATAGCGTCTAATATATTTTAATTTATATTTGAAATCCTAACGTCGATGGATATGCAGTGGCTCCACCTGGTTTTGACTTTTGCTATTTTAAAGTTCATGTATAATAGATAGACATGAAATGAAAACAATTTATGTCATTTCATTAAGTGAGCATTTTCGAGCCTTCTCACCAATAACTTTTAAGATTTTATAGAAATTAGTTTCTAAATGCATTGGGCCAGAAGATTGTAACATAGCAAGTATATGGAATGATCTTTAATAGGACTTCCTCACAAATAAATGTTAAAAGTAAACCAACAGTATCTCTGTGTCATCAGTTTCATATTATATTTTTTACACAACAATTATAGAAGAGATAGGAGGGAGGCTTGATCATGACCAAGTTTAGAGATTTTATGTTTTGTATTTTGTAATTGTTGACCTACAAATTCTAGCTCCTAAGGATACTAGTTTTTTTTTTTTTTTTTTTTTTTTTTTACCGGGTCCATGAAATAGAATTATCGTTAAAAATATCGCTGAACTGGCAAGTTTTTTAAAATGAGTGAAAATATAAATATGCCACATCTAATTTAAATGTAGTGACCAGTGTAGTGAAATTAAAAGTTGTGCGATGTTCCACACCCTTATAGTTTAAAAATAGCAACAATGTGATTAACTGAGAATGAAACAAATGAGGAACTTACACAAGTGAGGAAAATGAATATTTTTTGTATTTTCTAGTGTTATCCAATGAATATATTTGAGCAGTGCATTTTTTTTTTTTTTATCTTTATGCTTTCAATTAATCAAAAATCGAGTTTGAAATCAAAGCAAAAGCCACGTGACCAAAAACGCATAACAAAACCGTGACGTAATTAAGCATAGATTCCGTTGAAAATCCGAGGAGGAAGCTGGTCTAAAACAGGTTTTAGACTGATTCAACATCTGCGCGTTGACGTCACACGCAAAACTAGCCTTTTCCCGCCAAATCGCCAAAGTGAATACATGTTTTTTTTCTCTGCTTTTATTTAAAAATAAAACCAAAACACGTGAAAGTTCCTCATTGAAACTCATAAACCCGATAATTTACAATATGAATGTGCTCGATTTATCAATACATTTTTTTTTTTTTTTTTACACATTTATTTTATTCTTCAAATTTATTTCATTCTACAATTTTATTTCAATCGGCATGGATTGCACTCGTTATGTGCTTCGCTGAGTCCTTATGTAAACATTCACTCTAAAATATTTTGGCATATAAATCCTAGCTCCTAAGTGAAGAATTTTGTTTATGATTTTGTTTGCGATATGATGTTTTTAATCAATTTCATCAGAGAATAACCAACATTCTTAAATCATAAGAATATATTATTAGGCATTGAAAACACGTATTGCACATTTTGGTTTATATCAATTGTAGTGTAAAGTGTAAAAACGGTGTTGATGGGAGAGTGAGGGAAATAATTTTTTATTACAACGTGCAAAAAATTACACTTTTTTTTTTAATCGTTTTGAATAAAAATAGTGGCGAAAGTGACACTTTATTGCGAGGAGTAATGAAAAAGTACTTTCTCGCACGCCTGAATGACATATTTTCGGAAGAAATTCATTGATAAGAGTTGCCAACATTAATAAATATATGTATTAAAAATATTTTTTGCATGTGATTATAGAAAACATTGTATGCAAGACGTGGGTAAATACTCTTTTAAACTCGGGAAAATTGTTTGACTCGTGCTACCGTACTCGTCAAATAAGCGTTTTACCTCGTTTGAAAAGCTATTACTTTTCTCACTAATACTAAACTTCAACTTAACTTGACATCACTTAGACGGTAGATCGTCACAGTGCTCATAGATATTGAATCCATTTTGGCGGTGTGAAGCGTTCGCCAAACCACAACCCTGATGTAGAGAACAAAAGGCTATAAGGTTTGGCGAGAATTATGTCTTCGCTCCGCTAAAATGGATTAACTACCTATGAGCACGGTGAAGATCTATCGTCTAGTGATGTCAAGTTAAGTTGGAGTTTAGTATAGTTGCGCAAATAACTATTTTTTATTTTCAATTACCCATATGTATACATAGGGTAATAGAAGTATAGCATTCGGTCAAAAATTATTTTTTTTGATTTTCTCCACGTTTTGGAACATTCTGATTTCAAAAAAGTGATCCAGAAAAAATGTCTGTCTGTGTGTGTGTAGTCAGCATAACTCCCGAACAAATTGACCTACGATATTCAAATTTGGTGCTCGAGTTGGAGGTAGCCATGGGACCTACCGTTAAGGTTTTCGTCAAAATCGCGCATGCGCGTAAGGTAGCTGCCATTGAAAAAGTCATGTTTTTCAGTACTTGCTAAAAAACGGCTCTAACGATTTTGTTTAAAATCGCTGTGGTAATGCCCATCCCCACAACCGAAATTTCCGTAAAAATGCTTTAATGGCGAAAAAAGTTGAAAAACAAATGCGTTTAACACAGTGTTCTCTTTCCTTGAGCATACCTCATCGACGATCGTGTTTTTTTTTTTTTTTTCTTCCTTTTTTTTCTTGTTTTTTTTTCTTCTTCCCCCCCCCCCCCCCCCTTCTCATCTCTGCTCAGTTTCATTTACAAGAAAGGATAATATAGGAATTATCGATAAGCATATCGCCAAAATTCCCATTTTTTCGATTTTTTTTTCAATCTTTTTTATTATTAAAAAGACCCATTTAAGAATTATCACAAAAAATATCACCAAACTGGCAATTTTTTCTAAGCGTCTGATGAAAGTATAAAAATGACAAATTGCACAAATCTACATCAGCAGTATAGTGTAATTGAAAGTTGTGCGATGTTCCACACCCCTAGCTTCTTTTGGGTAAAGAAGAGTGGGAGAATGAATTTTAGCAACTGTACACAACTAGTTCAGAATTACATTTTCTCTCCTAGCAGTGTTCAGAGGGTCAACACCTTATGCTGAAGAGTTTATCACCGAATGGGTAAGGGACCCCAATGCATGTTGTTGTGAATGACAAAAATTTTCGATTTCGTTTGATATTGTGACTTGTGCAGACACTTGCTCAATTGAATTTGTTTTGGCACTTACATATTATCCCGTTGACCATTGGTGAGACAAAAAAGTTTGCAAAATGGATTCCCCATATCTAGTCAATCCAGGCGAGTGCCCGATCAGCTGCAGCGTTCCCTGGACCTCCGAAAAGGACAGGCGGTTCGAACTTTCTATCACCAATAAAATTTTCACCAATGGTCGATTGGGTAATTCGTAAATATTGTACTGCGCTGTAAACATAATATTTGGACAAGATAATGTGTCGTACAGTGAAGTACATATTTGTCTTTGGGGGTAATTTTAGAGAATGGAGGGACTGCGGCTATTTAGTGACTGATCTAAAAACTTGATATAATGTATTATTATCGATAATGAATCTATCTGCTAATTTTCAGTTCGATTGGATGTCAACAAGTGGTTTATTACACCTCCGAAACGGATATAGTGTGTAAAAACGTCCTTTTAGTGACCAACCCCAAAACTTGGTAGAATGCATTGTTACCGACAACGAATCTAGCTGCCAAGTTTCATCTCGATTAGATGAAGGCAAGTGGGTTAAATAGCCCCCTCCTTAGAATTGCCCGCCATGCATCCCCACTCACACTCACAAACAAAGTCAAAATTAATATAAAGGATTTAGAAATAGGGTCTCGTATGGAATTTTTTAAAGTTAAAAATTCAATTAATTTTGTAAACAGCTCCAGCAAGAAAAAGCTGTTGCACCAGGCATATAAAGATTCGTAAACAAATTTGGTGCAAACAGCAATATTGTGCGACTTTTAGAATCGAAGATATTAGTATCATTCAGATTTTTTTCTATGTTGTGTCAATGCACCTCAATCTCTCCTGTAATTTCCTTGATAATATGGGAAATAAAATTCATTTCCTAGTAACTCTGTATTTTGTGCGTCAATCTAGAAGTTATGCTAATTTCGTCCAGTATAAATAAGATTTAAATGAATCTAAATAAAAAAGCGAGCACAATCCAATTCAAATTTTTAAAGATTATTTTCGTTTTACAGTTTATATAGATAATAGTATTTTGCTTATTTGTATGAGGATGTGACTGTTTTCTTCATTAATTTGAAAACAATTGTTTACTCTTTATTTCTGAGAAGAGGAAGGATTCCATTTTAAAAACCTATTAAGTTTTTTATGCAAATAAACAATAGCTTTAAAAGTATAATTTCTTAAGACTCAGAAACGTTTACTTTTAACTTTTCGTTGAAACTAGTTTTTTTAGGTTACAGTATCATTGAAAAAAATCAAGTGATTGCAAAATACATATACTTACGTTTATAAGATTGAATTGTTTGTTCGGGAATTTCAATTAATTTTTTTCCCCCTTCTTTTTTTTTCCAAAGTTATTTACTAAACGTCAAACTAAAAGGCTTTAAAAATTTTCTCTGTCCACCGGCGCATTGCATTTCAGATTTGTCCACTTCACCACACACGGATTAAAATGAATCGAGTTTCGAACCACATAGTTCAAGGACTTCAAGGTTAGGTAGAGAAAAATTATTTTTTCAAGACATCCAAGTGGAAACACATTTTAATGGTGAAAGCGTAGTGGTGATAAAGTAATGGTACAAGTGGTCACTTCTCTTGTGGGGAACTAAAGTGGATCTAATTTAAATAAAATAAAATCTTAAAGACTGTCACAATACTAACTGAGAATAAAAAATTGGAGCCTATGAGCTGATAATTCATATCATGCATGCGATCAATTTATTTAACAAATTTATTTTTTATTAATTAATTATTTAATTTGTTTATTTATTTAAGTACTCCGAATATACATTTATAAACCAAGTCAGACAATATAAATGTCTATTTGACCTAGTTAAAATAATTATCTAAAATAATAAAACAAGCTGTCTGTCTGTCTATCTGTCTGTCTGTCTGTGGCTCTGTGGATCTATAGAAATCTACTTAAAATTGGAGTAGAGCTCTGAAATTTTCAGCATAAATAGTTTTGTCCTTCTAATTTTATGCATCACAAACAGAATGTTAAAATTTTAATTAGTTCTTTTTTAATTAATTAATAAATATGTTACAAAACGATGTCTAATATGGCTACAGCTCTGAAATTTTCAACATAAGTAGTTTTATCCTTTTAATCGGACTTTTAAAAAACAGAAATTTAATTTTTTATTCTGTTCTTTTTTAATTATTTTTTTTAATTAATTAATAAACATTTTACAAAACAATTACTATTTGGGCTACAGCTCTGAAATTTTCAACGTAAGTAGTTTTAGCCTTTTAATTGGACTTTTAAAAAACAGAATTTAAAATTTTTATTTCGTTCTATTTTAATTAATTTTTTTAATTAATTAATAAACATTTTACAAAAACGACTACTAATAGGGCTATAGGTCTGAAATTTTCAACATAAGTAGTTTTGGACTTCTAATTGTATACATCACAAACAGAACATTAAAATTTTAATTAGTTCTTTTTTAATTAATTTTTTTAATTAATTAATAAATATGTTACAAAATGATATCTAAAATGGCTACAGATCTGAAATTTTCAACATAAGTAGTTTTGGCCTTTTAATTGGACTGTTAAAAAACAGAATTTTAAATTTTTATTTTGTTCATTTTTAATTAATTAATTTATATATTACAAAACGATTTCAAATAGGGCTACAGCTTTGAAATTTTCAACATAAATAGTTGTGGCCTTCTAATTGGATTTTTGAAGAACAGATTTTTTTTTTTTAATTAACAAATATTTTACAAAATGATTTGTAATTGGGCTACATTTCTGAAATTTTCAACACAAGTAGTTATGGCCTTCTAATTGGACTGACAAAAAGAATGTTAAAATTTTAATTTGTTTTTCAATTAATAATTTCACAAAAAGCGACCTCGAATAGTCCTAGATCTCTGAAAGTTTCAACATAAGTAGTTTTAGCCTCTAATTTTGCTTTCACAAACACGTGGTAAAATTATCTTAAAGGGATGTTGTATTATTGTATTAAAGGGGAATTTTTTTTTCTTAAAAAGGAATATTCTTCCAATATTAAGTCTTTACGTAGCAATTAGATTTTAGTGAGTGAAGCGAGCTTTTGCTTACGCCGCAATGAACCTTTCAGAGAGCGAAGCGAGCCTATGCTTGCATAGTAATGAACCTTTTAACGAGTGAAATAAGCCTATATTTATGTGTACATGAACTTTTCAGTGAACGAAGTGAGCTCGATTTTGCGTAGCGATGAACCTTCCTGCGAGCGAAGCGCCAAAAACTGGGTTCTATACACGAATGACAGATTTACGCAATGTGAGGCCTCACAGCTAGCTAAAATATTGCACATGTTAAAATGAAGCACAGGTATTTAGCTAGTTTTCCATAAAACTTTACAATTAAATAATATTATGCGAAATAAAAACATTGCTATATTTATCATAAATTTGCATCTCCAATATATTTACGAGTAGAAAAAAGAGCCAAAATGTTCACAGTCAGTTTAAAAAACATCTAATGAAAAATGTATGCAGAAGTAAACTTGAAGTCCAACTTTGAAAAACATAATGTAAGCACTGCATTTTTCATCCTTTCAGTTTTGACCACATTGTGTTCAAATTGTTGCAAACATAAGTAACCAGTGAATTAGTAATAATAATTGAGAATTATTTCCAATACTATTTTTTTACTTATCAACTGATCGCATAAATTATCCGAGTTCCTGTAGAAAAAGCAAAGTTCCAAAGAAATGAAGTCTTCTGTAAAATTCATGGTTGATATTTCGCTTGTATCATAGCCCATGTAGTATATGCCTTTATCAACACATTGTATATTTTACCTCGTTTCACAATGCAGCATAATTTATTTTATTTTGAAACCCGTTATTTGCAATAAATTCCTGGGAATAATAACTTTAACGAGCAAGATAGCCACAACTACACTGTGAACAACTTCTTCGAAATATTTTGTGTACCTTACACTTTGATCAAAGAACTGTGCTGTCGAGGCACGATTTTAGGCATAATTTTTATGTATTTCAGTAATACTAGGTTTCATGTAGTCCACGATTTACGTTTTTTGTAATTTTTTTTTTTTTTTTTAGTTAATCTCTATCGATCTTGAACGTTAATATATCAACTATAATATTCCGCATGAATGGAATATTACTATGATTTTCCTCCAGTGTAAGTCACCTGAGTTTATTGATCCCTATAGCTAACAACAGTCGTTGAGCCAGATTTTTAATCTGAGCTATTTACATAGTCGTGGGTTAAAAAACTTTTTAGATCTTGATTAAAATCCTGGGTTTACTTGGTAAGTTTCTTGGATTTGTTTAATTTTAGAAATAAAAAAAAATTAATTGTTTTTGATGAAATTTTAGAATATCTTTTTTTTTTTTGTTATCAATTCAAAAATTAAATCTACTTTTCTATTTCAAATTAGGCAGTGTGGCTTGGGGTTGGTAAACGGTAAAAGATAAAAAGACGGAAATATAATAATTAAAAAAAAAAGGGATATCATTTTAAGAAACGTTTAATTAGTTTAGAGAACCAAAATTTTGCTTCTATGGCTACTCTTATTGTTATATTTTGAGTAATTTATTTTTAGTTTAGATTGATATATAAAAAAAGGTATTGATCCATTTTAAATTGCACACTTAAAAGAGTGTACAAAATAAGACAAATGTGTTGATATTTTCAAGTGAATAGTGTGTATAACATAGCAAAGAAAACATGTTTTTATTTTGAATAAGATTAAGATATAAGACCAGAAAAAAAATTATATTTATTCAAAACGTTATATTTATTTGGAAAGTAATTTTAATTTAACAACTCGATGTTGAAAACACAAATTCAGCATTTTATTAAAATTTGATTAAAATCTTTGTTTATGACAACAAAAAGAACTATGCCATGCCTAGTTTGATAAATATAAATTTGAAATTTTACAAAATTGTTGTAGTTTAATGAAGTTGAAAAACAATAATAAAGAGCAGAAGGAATATCTCGAATATTTATGAACTTTCTAGTATTGAAATTAATAATACCAATCAGCGGCACTTCAATTAAAACTTTTTCTGGAAATTAAAATTAAAAAATAAAATAATACTCAAGAAACTACAAGTGATGGGTTTAACACTTAACCAAAGTTTATTATAATGAAGAACAAGTCTTAATTCCGGTGCAACTGTACTTCACAGTGTTTCCTGCAGTTTTAACCCAATTCGAACTGAAAGTCCAAAATTTCAAACTAGGTTATTTTAAAACCTTTCCAAAGTATAATTATAAAACAAAACGAATGAATTCAAAATGTGACATCTGAATGAAAAAGTGCATTGTCAAAATTGGTTTGACGCTTGTAGAAGAATGGCCATCGACTTGCTGTTGGCCATCACCCACTTGTCCAAGAGTTTCAGTTCATCGGCCGTAGCTGCTCTAATGGACACACATTGGAATTCATTGTTATTCCTCCACAGAACAATGCATCTGAAAAGTGCGTGGCATTTAGGCAAAAAATATACAAAAATGTTTGACCTAGGCCAAAGTAAATTGTCCTAAGCGTCGATTTTGGGTTGCCCTAGTATAACGTTCGATCATGTACAAACGTATACTTTTTTTTATTGTGTCGATGTTTTGTTATTTACCAATATTATGTTAAAGAAGTTTGAAACAGTCCTTAAATGTAGCATATAAATTGTTTCTTTTCTAAATCTGCTTTTTAATTACATGCCTTCAATGACTTGCTTTCTCATTTTACAAATTCATAATTTAAATAAGCAAAAGTGGTTATAGTTTCCTCTCTTTATTATTATTATTATTTTATAGAGCAGTACTTTAACTGAATCCTGCAAAAAGAGACTACAAGACATTTATCTGATTCTGACATTTCCCTTACAAACACAGAATTAAAAAAAAAAAAAAAAAAAAAAAAAATAGTCTGAAATCTCTGATTTCTCTGTTATAGTACACCGGACTTTGGCCATATTAAAAAGCTTTTACTATCGTGAAGTAAGCTTAAGGAATGAGTCATAGAGTTAGAGGTCTTTGAATTACCTTTCATATTTAAAAAATGAGCAGACAAAACAGTGATTGTGACGGATAGTCTGTTGGGAGTTTTTAGGTTTTCCTCTTATTCTAGACGCAATTTTTATTTTACCAATGGCTGTATAGAATGCATACCTTCTAAATGAAATTCGTAATAATTTGGAGCGTTGCTTCATTATTGCAATCTAACCCTTGGGCAGCTCTTGAACAAAGAATAAGGCGATACATTAAGGTTTTATTATTGTTTATCTTGACAATTTTCTATTTATATTGCATATTAAATCCGAATGCCAATTTCTTATAATTGATTTTTATTTTTGTCATGCTTTTCAACCAATTAGATAGATACTTAAACTTATATTATATATTTTTTTTATTACATCGATTATTCTTTTACTATTTTACGATTTACAGAAAAACATTATAATTTCAGCTTCATTTTTGTTCAAGATCATTTCTATTACTAGTAATAAAAAATTGCAAGCGGAATATTTACCTTTGCCATTGACCACATACAATTTTCGGTAAAGGACGATCCTAAAATAATAGTAAAAAATTTAAGCAATTATTGGAGCAAGTTTAAGTAATTATCTTCAGTAACTAAGCATAAATTTACGATATGAAAGATTAGTAATTTTTATTACAAAAAAAAAAAAAAAAAAAAAAACATGACTACTAATGGTGAAGTATATACATTGTAAAATTTTCATAATTTTCGATTTTATCTAAGTTTATTTAACAATTTAGCTTAGGTAAAAAGTATGCAGAATTGTTTAAAGGATTAAATTTTAGTTTGATAAAAGAATACAGAATTTTAAAACATATCTTACAATTTCATAAAAAGTACACGTCAATGTGCTCTTCATATTTTGGCTTTTTAATTGAAGTTTTTTGGCTTTGGGTTGCTTGACGTCCCAAACCTTGTCCAAAATACCTAAAAACAAAATGCATGTATATTCTAGTTAATAGGATACTGTACTTGTTACTCATTCACAGGAGGTTCTTAAAAGGAGGTGAGTTTTCGAAAAAAAAATTAAGTAAGAATATTAGGGATAATTCTTAATGTATTAGGAACACTTCAGGGATAATTCTAAATGTTTTAGAGAACACTTCAGGGAATTCTAAATGTTTTAGAGAACACTTCAGGGATAATTCTAAATGTTTTAGAGAACACTTCAGGGATAATTCTAATTGTTTTAGAGAACACTTCAGGGATAATTCTAAATGTTTTAGAGAACACTTCAGGGATAATTCTAAATGTTTTAGAGAACACTTCAGGGATAATTCTAAATGTTTTAGAGAACACTTCAGGGAATTCTAAATGTTTTAGAGAACACTTCAGGGATAATTCTAAACGTTTAAGAGAACACTTTAAGGATAATTCTCAAATTTTTT
The DNA here is from genome assembly GCA_963978545.1 of Linyphia triangularis. Taxonomy (NCBI): domain Eukaryota; kingdom Metazoa; phylum Arthropoda; class Arachnida; order Araneae; family Linyphiidae; genus Linyphia; species Linyphia triangularis. The sequence continues at coordinate 82,267,376 of OZ021731.1, forward strand.
AAAAAAAATTAAAATTTTTTTAGGGTTTATTCAAAATTATTTAGGGATATTTCTATTGAATCTGACATAAGCTCCTAACACAGACATATTCTCTCCGAAGCTTGTTTCAACACCAGTCATACAACTTTTTAGCACAATAACAGTTACACTATTTTGACAAACATTCGAATTTAATAATTTTTTTTTTATCTGGAGAGTTATTGGAGTTTTTTCTCGAGTTTTGGTGGAAAATCGGGGAATTTTCAAGATTTTTAATTTTTTTTAAGGGATTATCAAAAAATTTAAGAACACAATTTTAGTAATTTTAGGAAGAAACAAAAATTTAAGGAATATTAGGTCGAAAGTGACCCCTTCATTCGCGTTAACTATGACGCTATGACACACGTCTACTTTAAAAATATTACAACCCATAAAAAAAGTTTTTAATATAAACCCTTTATATGCATCGCCAATTTTTATATTCTTTAACAAAGCGCCGCGTTTCTATTGCCAGCATGTGCATGGTGTTGACATCTAATTTTAAATATTAAAAACATCTCCATCAGCAAAATATGTGGTAAACTGCTTTTCAAAATTTATTCATTAAAAATGAATGTGAATTTGTGGCACTCACATCCAAATATCTTTTTTTAGTTCTGATTAAAACAATTTTATCATTTATTTATTAAAATGATTCAACGATCATATTCAATGATCGGTTAAATTCTATTTCAGAGCGATTGGCTTACGACAAGTTGATTTATTAGTATTCCGTAAAAGCGACCTTTTAGTGACTGTCGCCAAAAATTGATCGAATGCATTGCCAACGACATCGAATCTATTTGACAAGTTTCAGCCCGATTGGATGAAGACAACGGGGTTAATTAGGCCTCCGAAGTTTTTCCTGCCATCGATATACCCAGGCACACACAAAATCGAAAGTTGATATAAAGGATTTAAAAAAATAAATTATTTCCTTTCGTTATTTGGAAAAAGATTTATAGACGGATTAATAATAGTTTTATTTAGTGCTAAGTATATTTTTAAAAGAGGAGTTAAACGGGAATTAAGGTTTCATTCTTCTGCGATTCACCTAAAAGTCTACTGCGTCCACCTGCTGTTGATATTAATGGCAGGTGCTTGTAGTAGAATACATTGGTGGTTTTTCCATCCATTAATGATAAACACGAACTTTGTACAGCTGACGACTGACTGAAAGTGTTCGTATAGAAACTATAACTATTTGAGTCTCAGTAATAGATCTGAGAATAACTAGTAATAAATTATGAAGAATCGTAACATGATTCTGGGAAATCAATCTATAAATAGGGAGTTATTATTTTTTTATTTTAGGTGTATGGAGTACATTAATACATTAGCATTGTAGTTCAACTTGAAAGGGTTTTATGTGTTTTACTTCAAGTTTATTGAGCCATTGCTGTTGGCTCCAGCGTAACGTAATATTTAAATTCCGTTATAAGCTGCTAATTTTTTTTTTTTTTTTTTTTTTTTTTTTTTTTTTTTTACTTTCAATTACCCATAGGTCAACATAGGGTAATGAAAGTATTATACTCAGTAAAAAAAAATTAGATTTGTGTGTGTGTTTCTACACTCTTTAGAACGTGCTGAGTTCAATGAAGTGGCCAAGAAAAAATTTATATGTGTCTGTATGTCTCTGTAGGCCCCATAACTCCCGAACAAATTGGCTTACGATGTTCAACTTTTCTATTCGGGTTAGTGTTAGCCATGGGACCTGTTAATAAGGTTTTTGTCAAAATTGCGCATGTGCGCGAGATAGCTGCTATTGAAAAATTTATGTTCTTCAGAAATTAAAAAAAAAAAAAAAAAAAAAATCACGACATTAACGATTTTGATCAAAATCTCTATGGTAATGACTTTTAAAGTTTTCTAAATTTCCGCAGAAATGCAATAAAAGTGTTAGAAGATAAAAAGTATTGTCTTTAACACAGAGTTCTCTTTCCTGTAGCGTTGCTCATCAACGACTAATTATCCTCTGTTTCACTTACAAGAAAGGATAAAGTAACGTTTATTTAAAAACATATAACCAATTTTGACGTTAAGGCAGTTTTTTTTTTTTTTTTTTTTTTTTTTTTTTTTTTTTTGTATTTTTGCCAATGCAATAATTATCATCCAAAAATATCGCCTAACTGGCCATTGTTTTAAACAATGAAAACATGAAATTATAAAGGAAACGAAAAATTACGCCAACTCATGGCCACTATAAAGTATAATAAAAACCTGTACGATGCCCACACCCCTATTTCTTGTTTTATCTAAAAGGAAATTTATCATGCATACAAATTTTAAATCCATCGGTAGCAGTGATTTCAAATGGATTCATGGTATTTATATTGCTTATTAAGCTTTACAGTTATTCACATTTTTTATATCCTTTACAAAGTTTAAATTGTAAGTGTGAAATAACATCATATTTTACCTACAGAAAACAATCATCATAACTAGTTTGAAAAACACTTTTTTATAATTTAAAAAGACTTTAAACTAAATAAATTGTTTCGGTAAAAGTATGTCAGAATACTTTTCATTGAAAGTTTTTAAAAATATATGGAACGTTTTGTATCTTATAACGGCAACCAAAGTTGCATGATTCCAAATGGTACCCATAGCTACATTGAAGTTTGATTCTAGAAACCATCGACTGCTGAAAACGCGACTCATCTGAAAATTTAATACTTGTACTGAAATGTTCATCTGAAGGCGCAATATTTTCATTCGTAGATTTAGTATTTCTGGAGTAAATTTAGTATTTTTAAATTCTTTATATTATAACTTTGATTTTGTTTGTGTATACGTGTGTGTGTCTGCCGGACAAATTTGCGGAAGCCTAATTAACCCACTTGCCATCATCTGATCGGTTTGAAACTTGGAAGTATTCGATTTCGATGACAGTGCATTCTATCAAGTTTTGAAGGATGTCTCTGCCACGAAAAGGTCGCTTTTACACACGCTTCTATAATTTTTTTGGAACACTAAGAAACTCCATTCAACCCATCATTGTTGAAACTCTTTCCTGTTGCCAACATTATTTAATTTAATTGCATTAATTTATTATGGAGGGAAGTCCAATCAATTCAACGTTAGTAACACTGTAAGTGAAAGAATTTAAAAAAAATCATTGTTGATACTCTTTCCTGTTACCGAAATTGTTTTAATCAGAATAAATAAAATGTATTTGAACGTGAATGCATCAATTTACATTAAATTTTAATAAATAACTTTTGGATCGTAGTTTACCACATATTTTTCTGATAGAGATGTTTTTAATATTTAAAATTATATGCATACTCCAAGAACACGCTGATAGCAGAATAAGCTCTGTTTTAATGAATATAAAAACTGGCAATGCATATAAAGGATTTATATTAAAAACTTTGTTTCTATAAGTTATATTTTATCATACGATAGATTTGTGCATTTATCAATATCTAATTCGATATTGAGGCGGAAAATTGTGAGGATGAAGACTAAATCAGTGTTTTCTAACTTTCGCTTAGTCAATCCGTTGTCATGTGTTATACTAAACTTCAGCTTAACTAGACATCACTTAGACGGTAGATCGTCACAGTACTCATAGGTATTTAATCCATTTTGGCGGCGTGAAAGCATAATGTTCGCCAAACCACAACCTTGTAGAGAACAAAAGGCTATAAGGTTTGTCGAGAATTATGTCTTCACTCCGCCAAAATGGATTAAATACCTATGAGCACTGTGAAGATCTACCGTCTAAGTGATGTCTAGTTAAGTTGAAGTTTAGTATAGAAGGTGATATATGACATCAAAAACTTTCAATGTTGTCGATAAGTTAGGTGCTTTTAGTGTTCGTAGTAAATTAATTGAATTGTTGTTGGATATTGAGTTTGAATTATGTCGTAGGAACATAAGGGGCAAAATGTATTATATACAGATAATGTTCCATCAGTTAAATTTATGTGTAGTAAAATGGTGGATTTATTTTAATAAAAGAAACTTGCAACCATTTTCTGGTAAAGCAACATTTTTCTGATAAAGCTGGATAGTTGCTCGTTACCTGTCAGTGGTATTTGATCAGTTGGGTCACATTATAAACAAAAATGGAAGTTGTGCATTCAAAGTTATTCAAAATTTTTGCATAATGCCTAAACACAAAAAAAAACTGATATCAAGGTTTTGAAGCAAAAGCAATACAGGAATAACCTAATGTGTTAATTTCCTTTTTTTTTTCTCCAATAAGTTTCATTATTGTGTTTTATTCATTACAAAATGTTTCGTACCATCAAAATAACTATATTCAATGTTTCAATTCGATGCTAAATAAATTTAAATAAAACATGTTTTCAATTTTGTTGTATGTTAAAGCCTTATTGTTAAGTATGTTAAGCCATTTGTTTTGTATATTTGTTTGAAATCTGATATTCGTTTTGATAAAAATCAAAAATATTGTTTTCATAACTCTTGACAGTTTACGCATAGAAATATCCCTAATGGGAAAATCGTAATTTTCTTATGAGTGTTAAAGATACGTCTTGGAAAATGCTAAAATTAGATGTGCAATTTTAATTGTACACAAGCGGCTTTGATGAATATTCGGGTTGGGGGAGGGGGAAGAGGGTAAAGGACAGCTCTTGGTAAAGGAACCTTTAACAGCTCATTCAGCTTGTATTGGGATCTTTTAAACTGACCATGACGAATTCATAAAAAGAGAATTCACTTTCAAACTTTCAAATGTATTTATGTAAAAATTTTAATTACTATACATAAGGAAGTTCTTGGAAATAGCGATAATCGTTAATCAAAAGTTTTGAAATTTTTCATTTTTTTACCCTTTGCATGCGTGTATTTCCGAGACTGATAAATGCCTGGTAATATTCTTCATAAAACTGTAGTTAATTTTAATTCATAAGATCTATTTCACACTAATGAATGGAATTAACCCGATAAAAAAACTCATATCAACAGAAACTTGAATACTAAACTAAGTAGTTTGAATACTAAATTAGGTAGTTTGAATACTAAATTAAGTAGTTTGATCAATAAATACAACTTTTAATTAGTCAGGATTGAAAGATTGAAACTCGGTGTTCCGGTTAAGTTATTATTCGATGCGATCTCCGGTGAAAATTGCTACTTTGCCACTTCAAAACCAATATTTCAACTAATTTTTTTTTCTTTTAACCGCATTCATCTATATAGCCTGACCTTTATGTTCTGCCCCTCAGCCGTACTTTAATATCCAGCTATTCACTCCAGCGTGCTACTTGAATAAAACTAAAAATCTTGAGTAATTAATATACATTGATCCATAATTATTAAATGACACCTAATTACAAGTTGCATGAAATACAAATGGTGACGCTTCCACTTTTACGTGGGAAATGCATTCTCGGTTTAATGATCCACCTCGCTGATGGAAAAATCGCGTAGGTGGTATGCGATCTCACAGAGAGACGCTCTAGCGTGGGAAGGAGTCATTCAAAATGTCAAGAAGCAGGTAATTCAAACCTCAATACGATGAAAATAAAAAGCAACGAGCAAATATTTCCGTATCTTCTTTCGTGATGTTCTAAAAAGCTTTATGTAAGTTCGAGATTAAAGTTGGAAAAAAAAATCAAAATCAAAAGCCGGATTGGAAATGCTTTTTGATATAGATAAGCACCGTTTGCCGATCACTTACTAGATATAACATGTTTTCTTAATGGGAAACCAAAACCTCGGATACGTATCTGATGAAGGCTGATAAATGCTTAGATTAAAAATAATATAACCCATAAAAACATAGTTTTTTAAGAATCCTATAAATGCATTGTCAATTTTTATATTAATTAACACAGCGACACATCACAAACATTTCTACCAGAAAATGTGAGGCAAACTAAGTTTCGAAATTTATTTATTAAAAATGAAAGTAAATTTATGCTCTAACATCCATCATTTATTTATTCTGATTAAAATAATTTTATTATTTATTTAAATGTATTTTTAATGCGATCGAATGATGGCCAGTTGATTTATTAGTATTCCATAAAAGCGACCTTTTAGTGACAGTTAGAGTCCAAAATTTGATGCATTGTCATCGACAGCAAACCTATCTGCCAAGTTTCAGACTGATTGGATGACGGTAAGGGGGTTAATTAGGCCTCCGCAGATCCCGCCCCTTTCGACACACACACAAAATCGAAGTTAATATAAAGGATTTAAGAAAGAAGTGTTATGTATTCTGAGCAATTTGTTTTATTTTACACATGATTCGACCTGTATATAGCTGAGGTAGTAAGAAAACAAAATTTTGGTGATCTTTTGACAAAATTTGTGCTTTGTTGCTGGAAAGAATTTGTTTTCAGTAACAAACACTAAAAACTCAGAGCTTACTTTATATTTCGAGATGCATTGCTATTAAAATGTACAATTCATTAATTCATTCATTTTTTTTCCTTCTCTCTTTTTGTTCTGTCAAGATATAAAAAATTTCTGAGCTTTCAGTGCTTTGGAAATCGTATTCTAAGGGAATTATATATATTACTATTTGAAGCTTCACGAACAGGCTCACATCTCTCAATGAAAGATCCATTGCTAGGCGAAACCAAGCTCGCTTTTCTCGCAAAAAGTTTCATTGTTTATCATTTTATTTCTCAAAAGTAAAATTAAAAGGTTAAAACTATTTATGCTGAGAATTTCAGAGCTCTACACCTATTTTAAGTAGCTTTCTTTAGAGAGAGACAGTCAGACTCCTTGTTTTATTATTATTGATTAAATTGGTAAATAAAATCCTATTTCATCAAATACAATTTGTTAACATAGTTCAACGCTATAACAGTTCTGTGCTTTTAATTTCTCACAATATATGATTTTAAAACCCATGCATAACTCGGTGGCTATTTGGTAAAGGTTTTTGTCGATGTAATGACCTTTAACACTAGAAATTATTTTATCAAAGCCATATAGGTTTGTAAATCACTAATTTCGCATAAATCTATGTTTTATTTAAATCTTGAGATAGTTGAAAAGAAATTAACATAAAAATGATTGTTTTCGGAGTAATACTACAAACAATATAATCTTCTTAAATGATTTAACGTTTTTATACTTTAATCTTTAGACAGACCTTTATAAAATGCATCCTATTTTGTATGGGAACCGGGAAACAAAACAACAAATCTAGATTTGTTCGTACAGCGTAATTTTTTTACAATTTTTTTCTGCCTCCTCAAATTGATCTTTGTTTGCCTTCGAATTATTTTCAATCAAAAGCAGCTTAAATATGTATAAATTAATTGTATTCAAAATGAAATTCATATGCACAATATACGGAACAATGTTTATTTTGACCTACTGTTTAAAAAACTAATTAGGGAATGAATTCCGTTTTGTTTGCCAGCTCCTCCCCCCCCCCCCCATATACTATAAATAAAAAATTCATTTCTTTATTTTGGGAAAAATGTCAAAACTCTTGATTTTGAGTCATGTTTCCTAATTACTTCCAAATAATACATTTTCTAAAGGAAAAACACGCCAATGTCATCTTATTCTTCATCAAAGAAAAAACTAACAATAAAAACATTTTAGTTTATAGCTTTCATGGTTTCGTTATTAATGAAATAACTCGAAATTTTCATGATTTCATAGGAGTGTTTCTAATTAAGTAAATGCATGTAATTAGTTTTATTACATGTTTAGAGACTAAACAATTTATATTTTAACTTGACTTTTAATAATTATTTATAATTTAACTTAATTTTATTAATATTTATGTTTTCATTTTAGCTTTATTTTAGTTACTGTGTTTTTGATTTTGGCGAATTTTCTTATCACCAAATCAAAAAAAAAAAAAAATAAATAAAAAAAAAAAAAAAATCGATAAATGTTTTATATTACATCAGTTCCACATTTCTAAAATGTAAGCTACCATGTCCTTTCAATGGATTCCCAGGCCATGCTGCTAGTAAGTGATAAAAAAAAAAAATTACTTTCTACAAATAAATGTGTAGAAAAATTTGACAAACCATAGAGTTCGAATATCACTTGGGCACATGAGAACACTTTGCGGCAAGTCAGCAGCTTGTCGACCGTCACTGTAAATATTCTTGGGAAAGTAGAGTTCTTGTCCATTTTTGGAATCACTTTCAATTGGGAATCCGAGGGATTCCATTTAGGACACACCTTGAGACTGCTTCCCTGAAATAATTGAAACAGAACTAGTAAGCAAACGTCAATATGACACAGTGGCAATAATTAGTAAGTAATAATATAACCCATAAAAATAAAGTTTTAAATATAAATCTTTTATATACATTGCCAATTTTTATATTCATTAGCAAAGCGCCGTTTTTGTTGCCAGCTTGTGCTTGGTGTTGGCATCTAATATTAAATATTAAAAACATCTCTATCAGCAAAATATGCGATAAACTACTTTTCTAAATTTATTCATTAAAAATGAATGTGAATTTATGCACTCACATCCAAATATCTTTTACTTATTCTGATAAAACCATTTTATTATTTAGCTATCAAAACAATTTTTGCAACAGGAAAGAGTTTCTTCAATGATCGGTTAAATGGGATAATTAATATTCCAAATAGATTTCAGTAACGTGTGTAGAAGTGGTCGTTTAGTGACAGTGACAGACCTCAAAATTTGATAGAATGCATTGCCATCAACATCGAATATATCTGCCAAGTTTCAGCCCGATTGGATAACGACAAGTGGTTTAATTAGGCCTCTGCAGATTTGCCCACCATCGACATACATACCCAACACCCACACATGAACAAAATCGAAGTTAATATAAAGGATTTTTTTTTTTAAAAAAAAGTACTAAATTGACGAAGGGGGATAAACTTAAAAATTTGTATGGCTAACTGTAACTCCTGGATAGCTCATAAACGGTATTTTTTGGGAAGCAGAATTGCCACCATACTGTGTCCCAATCTAACGCTCTGTAATAGTTTGCTGTTTGGTTACCAATAAACGCTAACTAATTTGGGGGGTGGGGGGGGGTTGCTAGCTAGGATTCATTGTTTGCTAACGTTCCATGCTTTTTTCTTTTTGAGTTTTCTGTGTGCATGTGATTTAATAGGATGATCTGCCTTAAAATCTAGGAAAGTTTGACACAATGTTTGCCAAAGCAATAAATCCCTTGATTATTCTCCTCCATAATATTTCGACCTAATAGTACTATTGGAAAAAGTTATTTTATGATGTTGATATTATGTAATGGTATGATATTATGTTTGTTATATTTAAACATTAATCTTTATGTGAAAATAAAACTCAAAATTTATTAATTTTTATTTTTAATAATGTATGTTGATAACCTTACAAATAAAGAGTTACAGCGTTAGAGCATTTTAATTGCTTTAAAACATAAAAATATCACAAACAAAGGTCTTGGAGGTTGCTCTATTTGTTATCAATCCCGATCAGCAAAATTTAAGTTTGAACCTTTCAACTGCATCTGCCTTTGCTGCGAATGCCTTAAAGTGTGCTTAGCAAAAAATCTCTTATTTACCTTTTTTTTTTTCTCTTCAAATACAAATGCGTGGGAACTAAACAAATCTATTCAAATCACGTTTGACATTTCGGTGTGCCTCATTATTATCGAGGTTTTGACGTTGACGGATCTTGATGTTGTGGAGGCGGCTTCCACTAAATCGCATAACAAATACCCTTTTTTTAATTATGAAATTACTATCTGACTATCTGTGGCATGACGTTGTCTGGGTTGACTTAGCTGGGTTACTGTCAAAGTGAGTTGCTGTTGTGTGTAAAGATGCTTTTTTGAAGGCGTATTTTTTTCAAATAAAGGCTGCGTTTTAGCATAATCATTCAATTTGAGATTCTTAAATAAATTTCGCAGATGAAACGGTATGGTGGTTAGCGTACTAGCTTCTAGACCACGAGGTTGCGGGTTCGAGTCCCGTGTAAGGCATGGGTGTTTGTAAATGTATGTTGGTTTGTCAAATGACGAATGTTTCGGCGCATTCTCTTGTGTTGCTGAGGGCGCCAGATAATCTGAAAACAGCCAAACAACCTTAAATAAATTTCGACACTAATGCATCAAGCTTTTTCTAAGTTGGTTGTAACTACATCAATTTGCTTGGTTGAATTCGAACCTGCGCCTTCCTATCCGCCAGCTATTTTATTCATTACACCACGCTAGATCACATTTGCTAAGTACGTACTTGTGTTTTTAGTACATCATTGTACGCATTTTCACTCAAATTAAAACGAATAAGTGCATAATATTAGTTTTGAGCTTTTTTTCCTGATATGGTATGGAGGACCACAAGTAAATGAACCGGAATTAAGATTATAAAGCGCAAACTTAGATTTTTAGAATACTACATCATGGTATTTATTGTCGCTCTCAACAAAAAGAGTTATGCGGTAGATGAATATTTTTGAAATAAAACAAGGTAGAAACAGCAAAAATCAAATTGAGGAATGGACGTTTCAGGTGCTCAACGCTTCAGTTATCTCTGATACCTCTTTGCTTTAAAAGCAATGATAAGATTTTTCATCTTAATAAAAACGTATCGACCATATATCTTACTTACCACAAAAAAACTTCAAAAAGAAATTATAACTCCCAAAAAACAACTAGTTGTTAAAAGAAAAAAGCGAAAAGTTAAACCTGGAAAGTTATGAAATCGAATAATTGCTGCCAAGCCGCCAAGTCTCATTTCTTTCGGGTATATCACACACAACAAGTTGAATTGGTATCAATCTTAAAAAATCTCATAGGCAATCAGTACTTTGCTCATTCGTTTTGATCTCGTTTGAGTTCAATGGGTGGAAAGTAGTTGCAACATATGAGCTGAGATTATTTAAAGAAAAAATAAACTAGTTTATTTTACCAGCTCTTTTTTTTTTTTTCCTTCTTTTTCTTTCTTTTTTTCCCCAGCGTTTAGTGTGTTGTTTTTTGGTAGATAAAACATAATTTTTCAACTTCATGTTAATTTCTGTTTTAAAATCTATAATTTCACTAATTTACATTAAAAGTATGTTTCTATTTAAGAATATTTAAAAATTGCTCATTTGTTTTAATACGGTGGAGTACGTAAAAATAGTTTTTATAATAGTTGATTTTTCAACTCCCCAGCGGTATTAGACTGTGTTGGGAAACTGGACTTTTGTGAAAAATAGCCAGTCCATGAAAATTCACAAGCATCATTCCAAATATACACGATTTTTTTTAAAAAAAAGTAACCATGTCTAAACCATCACAAAACATATTTTTTACATGTCTGTTCTTTCTGATAATACTATACTTCAGTTTTAAAAGTATGCGTCAAAACTCTCTGTATATTTTACCCAGAACTGGGAGAGATTGGCCAAGATGAACCAGTATAGAAAAGTCCACATCGGGATTGGCCAGAGTCGAGCTGATGTTGCCAAGCCTATTTGTGCTACTGGGGTCATTAAAAACATTCACCGACTTTAAATTACTACATTTTCTGATCCGTTCCGTTACACAATACACTAAATTTTGCCATATTTCAAAATGGACGTACTAAAATCAGAAACCACAGAAAGTTAATGTTGATTGGTTGTATTCAGATTATCTGGCGCCGTCAGCAACACGAGGGCTATAATGTGCCGAAACATTCGTCATTAGACAAGCCAACATACATTTACAAACACCCATGCCTAACACGGGACCCGCAACCTCGCGGTCTAGAGGCTAACACACTAACCACTATACCGTTTGGTCCGCACAGGAAGTTAAGGAAAAATATCAGTGTAGACTTTCGCAGTTTCTAACAATGAGAAATCAACGTTAATCCAGTAAAGTTTTTTATTTAATATATTTAACAAGAAATTAAAATGTATAAGTTGTAATTTTTGTCATGAAGGCGCTTATAAAACACCAATTTAGTTTTTACTACGTTCAATCGACAATCATCAATTGGCTTAGATACATAGTTCGCAATCACGCAAACATATTGGTTAACCGAATTCCTCCTCCGAGCAGCAAGCGTCTCACAAAACACCAATATAAGCACAGATACACGATTAAAAGGTCGTAAAAGGCCGGTTTAATGTTTAATTCATAGTCATTTTTAGGAATAGCTCCGGAGTGGGAGGCGTTATACGGCGCAATTACCAGGAGTGGAGTGTTTGCACAATCTTCCAAAGTGCGCCGAGTCACGAAATCGTGGGTTCGGAAATTCCCCGAAAACCGCTCTTTGTCGTCTTCAACAAGGCATTGTTTACCAGTTCCCAATTGTGAAATGTCCAGGAGGTTTGAACGTGTCGACTGGCAGAGTTTGATCAGGAGGTCCTTTTCTCATCATCAATAAGGCAGGTGGGGAAGAGGCCTGTGTTCGCGGGTACTAGCCAAGTTCTGATTTGGAAAGTATATTGAACGGCACCAAGGACATTACGTGATTTTTAGATTATTATTATTATTATTTTAATTTACATCCTATCGAAGATTAATAAATATTTCAGTGACGTAGTTCATTCACTTGGATACATTTCAATAGTTTTAACTGTTCCAAGAGAATTAATTTATTAAAATATTTTGGCAAAAACTTTGTAAGAGTCATAGCCCGTTTTTTTTCTCGGTACAATATCGGCTGAAATATTGCGTTATAGCAAAAATTTTGAAGCACAATAATGTCAGCTAATTTTAATTCTAATTCAATAATTAATAAACAAATGTAATTCTTATTCGATTTTTTTAATTAAAAAAATTAAATATTTTGCTGTTTTCCGCAACAGGTAGTGCAAGGACTTTTTAAAACATTTAAGAATTTTACATTTCATAGTAAAAAAAGCTACATTTATTTTTCCTCTTTAAACTTCTGAAACATAACATTTCAAACGTCGCGATTTGAATCATTCTGGCGTTATATTATTATGGAAAGTATTGCAATAGGTGTATGGGGAATAAAAACACTGTTTATAAACATTTGCAGTTGAAAAGAAGGGGATGAACACAAATGTAGAGATTGTGTAGCGATATATGGCGAGCTTTCTCCTTTATAGCACTCAGGGTCAGGGGTCACTCTCAGGGTCTCAGGGTCAGGGGTATTAAAATATAAGTGCTCAAAAAGTCCTCAGAGAATTAACTCATAAACGGTAAATTGCACCTATCCATTTAAATAATTTAAAGCTTTTATTGTGAGGTGTTTCACTCCCTGTATGGAAAATGGTTTTAAGCTGACTTTCAAGTATCGTTATTTAGTTACATCCAAAATTAAACAAAGTGTTAAGTACCTTCAAAGTTTCTGTCAAGCTTTTTTCTTTCTTTTCTAGCTTAAATCCAAAACCTTTAGGTGTATCAGTGCAAAGAACAGCTTGTCTTTTAGGAGTGTATTGCACAGATTCATTCATAAAATTCCCTGAAATGTGGTTTTCATTGTTCAGCAGCTTACAAGGAGCAATGTTTCTCTTCTGAGGAGGATATTCTCTTTCTGAACACACTATACTGTTTCTGAAATATTAGTGTAATTATATTATTATTTTTTTTTATATATATATATTTTAATATCAACGTCACTTTTATTGGCAGTGTAAATATTAGTATTATTTTTATTTTTTACAATAGTTACTTTTTTACTATTACTCTGAGTGACCACAAAATTTAGGAAAAAATGTTCCCTGATAATTCTCTGATTTCCCGGACAGATTTCTAAAGAAAGAAAAAAAAAAAAAAAAAAAAAAAAAAAAACGATGTTATGAAAAACGTTGTTTTATATTTCCCCAGATGAGTAGATAAATAGAACATTTATGCCAAAGGAGATAATATGCCAATTTTTTTTTTAAATAGTTTTGACAGAAACAAAAAGTTTAAATTATACCGTAAAATTAAACTTCTTATGATTATCACAAATCTCCGGGAAAATGGCGTCAAAATAGAGATGAACGGGTAAAGGTACCTTTAAAACAATAGACAAATTTCTTGATTTTTGCAAAATTTTTAATAATTCCCTGATTTTTTCCAGAATCAATAAGAACCCTAACATTTCTCTGATTTCCAGTTTCTGTAGTCGCTATGATTATTCTTATTACTATTGTCATCATCATCTCCTCACCTATTATGTACTTCTAATAATAATAATAAGATAGCAATGAGAAACAATCACTTGGAAAAAATGCTCCATGTGCTGTTGCAATTGAAAACTGCACTAGTATTTGGGAAAAAAATTTGCACGAAAAGGGGTCAATCATGCTAAATTATACAACTACCTTCGATAAACACATATATAAAATGTTTGTTAAAAATATAAATAAATATTAATTTCAGTTTGATATTTAAGTCATTATTCTGTTTATTTACTGATTTCAAATCTGAATGTGCAAGACTGTTTAGCAATCAATCGTTTGAAGGTTGGTGAGAAAATGTTACAGCTATAAGATTATTATATAATTTTTTTTTTTTAAGGGGGTATTGGTACCGAAATTTCTTCAAAAATCCCAATTTTTTTTCTGATTTTAAAAAATAGTTCATTCATTCCTGAAGAGAATGATGTTTTTATCTTATTCCTCCGGTGATTAGAATGCCACAAATTTACCTGTGATTTAAACATCACTAATGGGCGTAACACCTTGAAGCTTATGCTTAAAATGCGTTTTTCGAGCACTAGTGTTTTTCACAGATGTTGCATATTCAAATCGATATATCTCCAGAACCATTAACAATTGGCTATTCAAATTTTCGGAGCATTTAATTTATATAGTTTTCAATATTTTGTCTTCACAGAATTTTAGTTTTTTAATTCTGTTTGAAAGTATAACATTTAGCGTAAAAGATAACACAAAAAAAAGCAAAAATTTCAATATTTTAAATTTGAGAATTTTCAAATTTTTTTTTAATTCACCTATCAAAATTCTGTGAAGACAAAATTTTCTTTATATAATTATGTATTACAGAAAGCTTTCACTTTGAATTTTTTTTTTATTTTTTCTTGACTTATATCAAAATACGCAAACATCAATTATTATGGATTTTTCTTGGTTTTTAAATTTTTTTTAAATAACAAAACACAATATTTAAAAAAACATTTTCTCAAAGATATATAAATAGTATCTCATACATAAAATAAATTTTTGACTTAAAAATGTACATAAATAAAGTTTTTTTTTATTTTCGGTACCGCACCCCCTTAATGTTTTTGAAAATTTTAGCATATTTGTAAGCTAAAACCTTCAAAACTAATAAAATATTCTTTATTTGATTTTAGTTATGATGAAAATAAAGGGATACGTAAGACAATAGTTAAGTTTTGAACATCAATAAGTTTAATCCATAAAAATAAGATTTTATAATCTTTTGAGGTTATCGTCTATGGATGACAAAATACCGGAATTATTAAAAAAAAAAAAATAATAATAATAATAATAACAACTGTTGCTCAAACTGTAAAATGATTTTCATTATCTTTGTCTAGGTTGGCATTCATTCACAAAATATATTTGAATAAGTTTATTTAGCAAGAAAAATTCTTCACTTTAACGAAAATGTAGGGGATTTCGATAGGAACAAACGCTTATTTTAGTAGTGGCTATTATAGAAAGGTTATTGAATATGCTGATTGTGTTAATTGAAAAACTTCAAAAGTAAGAGTCACTACTTTTCTCTCTTAAAATAGAAATGCAATGCATGAGTATAAGTTTAAAATTTCAAGGCTTTACTTGCGCTTCATACGAGTGCTTTGCATGATATGGTTGTCTTGTACGATAATGTCGTTTCCATCGTAGTCAATTTCCATCTCGAACTCATCTTCTATGGCTAAAAGATAATTTATTTAATAAACAACATCTAAATAAGCACTCTTGGTGTTTTGGACAACCCTTTTTATTTGACACAAGTTAATTCTTATTACAATTCTTGAACTGGACTGTTTTGAGAAGAAACCGAACTTAAGCTTTATGAAACCATGTTAGGCTCCATTTTCCTTTTTATATTGTCAATTCAACTTTGATTTCTGAAGGTTTTTCTCGGGCATCACTTAGCACTTAATAAGTATTATTTTCATAAATATCATATCTAAACCTAAGTTATTAAAATACGAAACAATAATTTTTATTTTATGTTGTTTACCAACATTACTTCCATAATATTAATAAACATATTCTCAAAACGTTTTGTCATATTAATATTGATATTTACCTATATTTTTTGTTCCATTTCCATTTAAATTGTTAATTTTAAAGGCAATTTCAAATATAAATCCATTGGATTATCTTACAGTAATATTAATTTTAATACTCATTGAAAAAGGTGATTTATAACAATTTAAATGAATGACACATTTTTTTCACCTGAAGAGCAAGAAATATCAAACGCTAATTTTAACTTTCTTTTCATATTTCCTTTTTTTTTTTTTTTTTTTTAAACTTTTTGCAAGATCATCTATAATAATAATAGAAAAAAAGAATCTGTGTATTTGTTCCTCATAAGAAAGGTTCTGAAAATTTTAACTTAAGTAGCCTTTATTTTGCGTTTTAAGTAGTTTTGACCTTCTAATTAATATGCTTTTGACAAACAGAACGTTAAGGGTAGTTAGTACCCTCTATACCGGTAATGTTAATTTGGCATATTTCATGTACCTTTTTCTCAGAATGTATTTGACATAGAACCCTAATTTTTTTCAATTGCATTTACCACACTTGTTATTCTACTGAAGTTGAATTTTGATTGTGATTCATTTACTTCTTTTTTTAAATGAATTTTCGTGAAAGTCACTCAAATTTGTTAAAAATCACCAGTATATTTTTGCCAAATATATATATATATATATATATATATATATATATATATATATATATATATATATATATATATATTGGATATATATTCAAAATAAAAATAAAATCTCTCTTCAGTATATGCAGATACATAAAAGGAATATGAGGTAAACATGAAGATAGTTTACGTAGTTTCTGAGAAAAAGGTACATGAATAATGCATAGTGTCGTTTTGAGAAAAACACATTTTTAAGAAAACTTAACTTACACTAATAGTTACCAATTTGGTCTTCAAAAAATTATTAAAAATACTTCTAGATGAAGTATTATTACAAATAAGGTATCATTTTAAAGTGGAGAAATTTAAGTTTTGATAAACAATAATAAACTTAAAATCGAGTATTTATAAATTTTTGTGTACCAACTCCCCTTAAAAACTCCCCCTTCCTCATCCTCCTTAATTAAATACTCATGTATCACTGAACTTTTCAGCGAGTTGGTGTTGGGGTAATGAAACTTTTAGCGGGCGTGGCGATGAATATTTTAGAGAGAGAAACGAACATGTCCGCGAAACGCTAAAAACAGGGATTTTTTCAAGGCGAGATCACGTAGCTTAATAAAGTTGTATTCCTCACCTTGATTTTAAACAAAAATGTAATGTAATATTGTTCTATGGGGTACCTAAATTTTTAATTTGTATCTCTGACTACTTCAGATAATTGAATCTAAATTGAGATATCTAGCCTACTTTTGCGAATCAGTGGTGATTATTGAGAGAGAGATAAGTTTCTCTCTCACTTTTTAGAATTTTAGTTATTTTTATAGATATATTGTCAAACAGATTTACCAAAATTAATGTTGAACATTAATAGTTTATATCTCTCCCTTCTCTACTAGTGACACTTTTTTGTTTAATGACGCATCCTATCTCATAACAGCATTATCGTGCACTTACGAGACATGGTAATAAATCCATTCGGTAACCAAGCGTGTTAAGAAAACTTGCATTGTTCTTGGGATAATGCCACCTCCTCTCCTGCATATCATTATCCTAATTAACAATAAAGTTACTAATTGTTGAGCAATAATTTCTATTTGTATTTAGACCCCGGGAGTTGCTTCTTCAGATATTAAGTTTTGATTAACTGAAAAAATATTGGAGAGAAACTGATTTGTACTTACGAATGATGAATCCTTTTTAACCACCACTCAAAGGATTTAAATAAATATGCTTAGCGTACATACATACATTAATATTTTAAATAACATAAAGAGTGCGTTGCCAAAACTTGATACCAGTAGTACTTTTTCTCTTTCTAACTAAAATTAAACGTGAAAGACTAAATTAAAATACATATAACTAATTTTAGTTTTTCAGCTTAATGGTGATTGTTATAATTTCTGAATACTTTATTTAAAATGACTATAAATTGAACCTTAATGATAGGTCCCATGGCTACCACTAATCCGTATTCGAAAGTTGAACAGCGTTCAATCGGTGGGTCAATCCGTTCGGGAGTTATGTTACTCACTGACACACGGACACTCTGACGGGACGGACGGACAATTATCTAGACAACTTTTTTTTTTTTAATTCGTGACCTTAAAAAAGCGTGTTGATATACATTTACTGAATGAATATTTTTGTTACATATAGGTAATTAAAATTAAACATTCTAGTTATATCATAGGCGCCGACAAGACTATTTTCAGGATGGTGCAGATCATTCACTAAAGGATGCAATGAGGTTAAATATTGTTAAAACTTTAATTTTTTAATTTTTAACAGGAGTTCCTAATGAAATGTTAAAAAATAGTTATATTCCGTTAAATACTTTAAAGCCTCTTCTATACCTCTGCTATCCAGTGCTTTACACCACTTCGCATTTAATTTTCAAATTCCAGGACCGTGCAAGTGCATCTTCCTGATGGGGTCCCCCCCCCCCCCCCACTCTAGTTATTTTATTAACCTTTCAATCTTTCAAGGATACCTTTGCTAACTTTTGTTGGTTAATACACGCTTTGTTTACAATATTACACTTATGCTGCCATCTGACGGAAATAACAAAAACTATTTCATTACCTTAAGCAGCTTCGGAGAAAACAATAGCTACTAAGCCCAACCATATCTTCTCACATTCTATGAAACGTTATCTTCGGGTGAAAAACTAAAACAGTTCTTTTCTAACTTATTAAAACTATCCCTAAATATTTCTGAAAATATAAATTTAACTGTTTCAATTTCAAAAATAAAAGTCAAAAATCAGGAAAAGCTTATAAAGGGAGACTGTAATTTTCAAATGTTATCTGTAAGTGAGCAAAATTTTTATGTAATGTTAAATATGATCATAAAGAAAAAAAACTGTGTATATATGAATGGGTAATGAATAGACATTTTGACTAATATTTTAATGGCGTAATGACAGATAGTATATTATCTTATGTTTTAATCCTAGGATTAAAACATAAGTAATGTGATATGGTTAAGACGATATTTATTGCTTCGGTCGCTAGTTGGGTTGCTTCAAAAAGATTCACGGAGTTTCCTCTTTTAGGAGTGTAAATGCAAAGCAGCCATGTGAAAAAGTTCCCAATTCAAATACAAGAATGAGGACTAACTACATGCACAAGGCCAATTAAGGTTGGTCCAATTTAACTTTTCCTAGTATAGATCCAGCTGTTTTTTAAAACTGCTGCTTCTCCCTTGAAACCTAGTAAGGGAGGACTCAGGTAGAAAAACAAAATAATGATAATAATAGTAAATGTTTCACTAAAAGGCGATAAGAATTATTTAAAGTATTCTCTCCATCCAGAGTATTCCCTATTAGACTGTATGAAAAACAACCGAGGTGCTTATTTCACAACTGAAAGGAAAAGTCAAACACTGATGGACGGAAGCTAACAAACAGCAAATGCTCTGCCGAGAAAAAAATTTGCTGTTGATTTTCAGCTTCGTTAAAGTTTGGTATAATTCGTTGCTGAGTTGTATTTTCACATTTTTCCTGAGTTGTATAGCGTTAAGCAATATTTCGTATAATGTGAGTGATACTGTGCAAAATCCTCACATGTAAACACAGCGGCAAATCAACGAAATCAAATATTTGTAATCTGTTATTTATGTATTTACACCACACGACCAAAAAAAAAAAAGAAGGAAAAAAAAAAAAAAAAGAAGTTTCAAAATTCCTCTATAAATTTTTCAACTATTGAAAAGGTGAATTTCTATACAGATGTACCCTTCTTTGTATGGCGCAAAACTTATGTGAAATTTTCTGATTTTTTAAAAATACTTAACATATTTCGAACTTTAATAGCAGGCTTGAATAATGCGGAAGAAATCATAAAAGTTAGAACAAAAAATTGAAAATAAAATTATAGCTGTTTTAGAAAAAATCTGTATACTATAAGATTATTCTATACCGAATTTTACAAGCATTGTGATTTTGGTCACAATAAAAGATATTTTTATCAAATTTTAGATAACCAATACTTTTAAAAATACCTTTTTTTGCACCATAAAGCTTTGAGTATAAGTTAACTGTATTATGAATAATCTGGCACCTTTTTTTAAATGTTAGTTTGTTAATTTGTTAATGTATTTTTTTATTAGTAGCGGAGTTCATTATCTGATGTAAATTTACAATTATAAAGCATAATTGATAGAATTAATTACTTTCAAATACCCATATGTTAACATAATGTGTTGAAAGTATTGAAATGGTTTTGGCTTTGCATTTTTTGCCGAAAGCGTAAAAAGGTAAAAAAAAAAAACGAATGTTGCTAACACAGAGAGTTCTCTTCTCTCTGATGAGTATTGTTCATCAACGACTGTTTCTCCTGTATTTCACTTACAAGACAAGAAAGGATAATGTAATATTTATCGAAAAACAATTTCGTCATTTTGGCGGGGTTTTCCAATGCAGTAATTATCATTAAATTTATCAAAATTATCATCAGTAATTATCACCACACTGGCCATATTTTTTAAATTAATAAAAATATGAAAAAGAAAATGGCAAACTGCACTAACCCATGTCAAGTATAAATGCAGTGACCAATATTAAATGTATCTGATAGTTGTGCGATGTTCCTCACCCCAAGTTTGGTGTGTTATATTAAGTAATTTTATTTGTTCTTATTTTTATTTTTTTTCAGTAATAGAAAAAATTGTTTTGTCAAGATGAACAGCTATTATTTAAAAAAACAACTTGGGGTATGGAACATCGCTCAACTTTCAATTATACAATATAATATTGGTCATTGCAGTAAAATTTGACATGGTGTTATTTTTTTTTTTATTTTCACTCATTTCAATAAAAATAGCCAGTTTGGCAATATTTTTGACAATAATTTTTGCATGAGCATAAAAGAAAAAATATCACTCACCAAAATAGCAATATTTATTTGATAGACATTACACTGTCCTTGCTTGTGCGTGATAGGAAAAAAAATAATCCATCGTTGATGTACGATGCTCAAGGGAAGAGAGCTCTGTGTTAAAGGCACTCGTTTCTCAACTTTTTATGCTTTTATCGCATTTTTATGTGAATTTAGGAGGTTTAAATAACCTTCAGAGGCATTACCACAGTGATTTTGATCAAAATCGTTAGAGCCGTTTTTTAGCAATTTCTGAAAAACATGATTTTTCAATGAATTTTCACCTTATGTGTACCTTATTGGTAGGGTCCTTGTGCCACCACCAACCCGTACACCAAATTTGAACATCGTAGGACAATTTGTTCGGGAGGTATGCTAACTACGCACACCCACAGCCAGACATTTTTTCTAGATCGCTATTTTGAAATCTGGATGTTCCAAAACGTAAAGAAATGCAAAAAAAAAAAAAAAAAAAAAAATCGATTTTTTTTTTTTTAAATTTTTTTTTTTATTTTTTTGACCGAAAAATATACTTTTATTATCCTATGTATACATATGGGTATTTGAAAGTAAAAAATAACTCCCATAATGGTTACTAAACTCTTTAGCAAGAGTTACTAATCAGATAAATTATTCAAACTTAAAATTCACAAATTGTTGATACAAAACTAACTGTACAAGGCATTTAAAAACTAGTTTTAAATTTACAGGATGACCATAATGGCAATTCAAATAAAAAAAAAAAAAAAAAAAAAACGATTGAAATTAGTTTACATTTATGAAGAATATCTTCCAGATACGAAATATTCAAACAAAAGTTCCTTAAAATTTTTTTTTAAATATTAAGAAAAGAAAATGACCGAAAACCAAGTCCGATTGTACTCCGATGAAAATGCTACATTTTAGCTGTGACGTCAAAACATCTTACCGTTTCTATGGTTATCGTGAGGTTTCTGCCAAATAGTTTTGCAAGAAAAGTGGTTTAAGATGCATCGTGATGTCACATTAGCTTCGTGCCGAATGAGTCGTTTTTGCCGCCAAAATAAACCAGCGAACTTTGGTTGCAAATTAAAAAAAAGGAAAGCGCAGTGAGCAGATATTTTTGTGTGTATGGCCTTTTCGAAACATTTAAAATTGAATTAAAAAAAACAAACAAAAAACGTGGACACTCTTACAAATGGTAACAATTCATCTAAATTCAAATCGTAATTCAAATCTTGTGGCTATCACTTCCGACTTAATTGCTTTTGACTGACCAGGATATTCTTAAACTAATACAGGATGGCCACAAAATTCAGGAAAAAAAGTTCCCTAATAATTCCCTGACAGATTTCTAGAAAATTCCCTGACAGATTTCTAGAAAATTCCCTGATTTTTAAGGCAGACATTTAAAAAAAAAATTTCATCATGTTAAGCGATTTCGTGTTAGCGGGGTTTGACTTATAATAGCTAACAAAAAATAATTTAAAGAAAATACATTCATACCCCAATTTTCAGGATCCACTGCGTCCATCGCAGTATAGCTTTCTTCAGAAGGAAAACAAGCTCTTTCATATCGACCATGATCATTGGAGCGTCTGGTGTTTATAATCACTGGTGTTGTAATACCTCCTCTCTTCCGGTATTGTTCCATAGGTTTTGCTATAGGTGCATTGAAACGTGGCTGAAAACGAGGGGTTTCCCTATTGTTGAAAGCAAAGGGTTTCTTCATCACACTGGTTTCACCTAAATCATGTAAAATAGCGCCATAAGGAAACAGTTTATGTTAAATTATAAAGGCTGAATTATACGCTGCATGGCCTCGAATGTCAGACTGTAAATTGATTGGAACATCACTGTCATGAAATTATCAGAATGCCAGCACTGCGTTTACATAGTGCCAACACTGAAATAATCCAGCTGTATTGAGCGGACCTTAAGTCTTATTCACACGCTAGCAGTCGGTGCTCCAGTTTATATCGCTAGTTGTGTGACGGAAGCAGAGTGACTGGTACGCCAGCTGTCGCTGGTTGCGGGAGAGCGCAAGTAATCGGGTTGTTGGGTGTTGACTCATCAGTAAATATAACATGTTTTAAAGCCGGATTTACACGTTACCCGTCGGGATTTTAGATTAGATAGCCACTTTTGTGACGTCAGCTAATAGACATCTGAGCTGTCTGTCGGTGACCACCTGAGAGCGCACGTAATTGAATGATAGGAGTCACCTGGCGACAGTAAATAGAAAATGTTTCATTTACTGGAACCATTAGCCAGATGATGTCACAGACACTCTAAAATAGAATCAAGACTGGTAAATCCATCTTGGAGCCGCCAGTCAGAGACGATCACATGAGGTCCATATCGGCTTCTCCTGGGACTGGAATGAAATGTTCGCATGTTGCTAGCCCTGGAGTTTAACGACTGGCAATCTCAACTTGAGACTGGTGATTTCTAGTGGTGACTAGAGCACTACAGCCAGTACAGCCGGGCTACATCTAAATTTATTAGTTAAAAAGTTTAAAACTGAAATTATATATTTATACAATTTTCTAAAATGAAGATCCAATTTCTATGGTAAGTGTAAAAAAATCCGATAAATAGCAAGTTTGTTGCCTCAATACTCAATTCACGAGAAAAAAAAGACCTTCCAATCAACTTATACTGGTGATCTTCTTCCTCCGAGGAGCAGCCGAGTGTCCCTGGTGCAGAGTTTCGGCTGCGACGTTGCCACCCGTTGGCATGGTGACCGATAGAACCCAACAGATCCTTTTTTGGTATTTGCCAGTGATCGCTTTTCGATCTTCGGCAGACCTTGAGAATTCAGTGAGCTGATTGATCGAAAATTAGTATGGGTAGGGCAAAGTAAGAGCGAACCTAAAAATCACTTCAAACGGAAAGTCATTTTGAAACAATCGAGCCGTATTATGTTGGTGATATTGGAGAGGTTAATAAAATTATCAAGAAATTGGGTGGAGCAAAACCACATTCAGACTGTGCAGCAATTGATAAAAATTGTAATCTCCTTACTCAAGAAAAGACAATGGTGAACAGATGGAACAAGCATTTTGAGGAACTTTTAAATGTTGGCAACAATTTGGTTGGAAGAGAAATTGAATCCCCTTTTGAACTGGAAATAAATCATTACTGTACAGGAAGTAACCAATGCAATAAAGACATTACTGTAGAGGAAGTAACCAATGTAATAAAGACACAAAAGAACAGAAGGACTGGTGGAAATGACCACATTAACTGCAGAACTCATAAAAGCTAATACTGATATATCTGCGGCAAAACTACAAAAGTTATTTAACATTATTTGGAGGGAAGAAAAAATTCCTATATCGTGGAGAGAAGCGCATAGTGTAAAAATTCCGAAGAAAGGAAACCTCACCAATTGCAACAACTGGAGAGGAATCAGTTTGCTCTTTGTCTCTGGAAAGATTTTCTCGAGAGTAGTCATAAATAGGATAAAGAAGAAAATCGATAACATCCTTCGGGTAGAGCAGACACGTTTCCGAAGTGGAAAAAGAACTGTTAACCAAATATTTATATGCTATGGTTTATGAGAGTGTGTGTTTTATTGGAAACAACATTTAGAAGATGATAAACAAGAACTAATTAAAGAAGATAAACCAACACCAAAGTTGTCCATCCATCAAAGAAAAAATCTGCATGATCTAAGTTTCAAATTTCTTGGTATGAACTTTTCCTGCGGCTGTGTTGAAGTTTTTATTAACAAAAATTGTTATGTTAGCCGTGTTTCATTGTTTTGAATATAATGGATTAAACAAAAAGATAGCTCTCAGATTAATCGACGCTTCAATGCTTCATGTAATTACTCGTCAAAGCAGTAATGTTTTTAAGTGAACAAGAATTTACATTTAGAGGCCAAAACGAGAGATGTTTTTTAAAATAATCTCTAGATGGAATTTTTGCAAGGTGATGGTATCATATGAAGGCTAGAGAGTTATTTTATTAGAGTGAAGTACCACTTTGTTCTGAAAATAAATTTGAATATTTAAACTTGTTATCTAAAATATCGTATTTTTGGCGTGAAACTTCATTTAAACAGTGTTTGATGCTGATTGCTGAAGTTTGATATAAACTTTTTAAAAATTATTTGAGAATTAAAATCTGCATTAACTATTAGATGTTTTGAACCTCAGTCAAATTTAATGGAAAAGAAAAATAATTTTGCTAGATTTTTCAATGCATAAGTTTCTAGAAAAATTGCGATTTTTTTCTACTTTTAATGTTAGAAAAATTCTATTAAAAAACTATATATTCCAGAAACTGGCAGATGGTGGTTCATATCATTAAGAATGATATTGTGAACAATTTCTAATCATAATTTCTTTTCTTGGCCCCATAAAACTCGAGTAGTTGTTCCAAAATATGCTAATTATAACGAGTTAAATGTGATTTAATTGATTAATTTTTGATTAAAAAAGAAAAAAATTTCATGTAAGCATCATTACTATTTATGTACTTTTAAGTGTACAAAAATCCGTTTCTTAAAATGATAATTAAAAATAATTTTTTTTTTTTTTAAAAATGCAAGTGATGATTGTGGAAAGTGTGTGTGTGGTTGGGGGATGGGGAGGAGGGGAGGGGTTTTGATGAAGTCGCATGTTTCCGGCTGAACTAATAGACTGAGCAATTAGACTGCAATTTTTGGACCCCATCGAACATCATTTTGAATTTTTTATAGAAATTGGAGAAAAGTGAGTAGATTGCGAATCCACTGGTCTGCCGTGGCAAAAATAGCCGAAACTGGTCCAAAATCGACTTTTAATAAGTTGAACTAAATCCAATTGCCAAATGCGCCATAACTTACCAGATAATGAGCATTTTTTTATTTTTTATTTGGTAACCCTTACTCTTTAATTTTCAATTAAAAAGGTTGCAGACGATTCGGATGTGTGGCGATGGCTTACTTGCATCTTTCACAAATGAGCCAAATTGCCAATAAACATTAAGTCAATGATGACGTAATTGATGTCGCCAATTTGGCTTATTTTTAAAAGATACAAGTTTTCCGAGCCAGAGATCAGAAATCGTTTGCGCTTTTTCTCATTGAAAATCAAAATGCAGTGGGTTGCCAGATGAAAAAGTTTGTTCTCTTTTTGGCAAGTTATGACATATTTGGCAATCGGATTTTAGTTCAACTCATTCCAAGTCGTCCGTTTTTGCCATTTTTGCCAAGGGCAGACCAGTGGATTCGTAATCTACTTACTTTTCTCCAATTTCTATAAAAAATTCAGAATGATGTTCGTAATGATCCAAAAATTGCAGTCGCCTCTTGGATTATAACATTTTCGACCACGGGCCACCACTGGTGATTTCATTGGACAACTGGTATGCTAAACGTCAATGTGACGAACTGGCTTCTCCTGGTACTGAAATAAAGTGTTCGCACCACAGACGTTGCTAGACCAGGCGTCTGACGACTGGCTATCTCAACTTCTTACTGGCGATTCCATATTTAGCAACTGATACACTGAACGCCAACTCGCAAATCAGACTTAAGAATTGAGATTTGGAAGTTAGATGTTATTATTAATAGCTAACTATAACTTAATTCGATGTGGTTCCATTAGTATAGGTGGAGTTGGATTGATGTTTTGCATTTGCCTTTGAAAAGGGAACTAACATCTTCACAATCTTTCATTTTTTACAAATTGCCCAACTCTGTATGTTAGTGGTTTTAGTTTCAAATTTCAAACGGGCAGAGCTTTTCTTTAAAAACTGTCTCAACCTTATAGTTTAGAAGCTAAAAAAAAAAAAAAAGGCTCGCTCTCAGAGAATAATTTGTCATTTTGAGCAAATGTGAATTTCACAAATATTCCTAGTTTACCTGTTGTTAAAAAAAATTATCCTCCTACAAAGAGTTTGGTGATGAGATTAAAATTTAAAAAAAAAAAAGGGGGGGGGGGGGAGATAACATGACCTTTTATATATTTCAATTTGAGTAAAATAGGAAATACGATTTCCTATTTTACTGGATACAATTTGTTCAATATATTTTCATCAATCAATTCTCTGAAATATTCTTGAGTTATAATATCATTCGAATAATGCGAGTTATTATTTGTTAATTTATTTCGTATCATCATTTGCTTTTAAATATTTGTATATAAAATACTTGTAATTATTAGTGTTCTGCACAAAATATTTGAATAACCAATAATTTATCTAATAAATAAGCCGTTTCATAGTTTTCACATACAAAGGAGATAAAAGTAAATGTGGTTGAATTTTCTCATCTTAACAAAATTAATTTTACGATAAACATTAAAACCCATTATTTTTTATTTGAATGATTTAAAATTATAACAACTGAATTAAGATAAAAGCAAATAAGTTAAAAAAAAGAACTTTTCTGCAATGATTGAGAATTCCCCTTTTATTTTTTCACATATTATATTATTCCTACTATATTAATTATAATGCAATTAATATAATAACTCACCTCTTATTCTTCTTGGATTGTGTAAAAAACTCATTTTATCATACAATTGCTGTAATAGCTATTTAATGTTTATTATCACAAAAAGAAAAATTTAACAACAGAAATCTTTATGGATTAAGAACTGATTTTTTATTCTGCAGACGATAAATGAAAGTAAACAATACACAAACTTTATGGTAGTGATTCAATATGGGTCTCACGCATGGCTACGTCATAATCAATTGCCATGTTCCCTGGAAAAGGGAATGCGCATCGTAATTCACTAATGGAATGTGAAAAATTCATATTTTTTTTAAAGTGCATAGGATTTCGTAAAGCTGGACATTAGAACCCTACTCATAAAAATGCCTTGCATAACTTTCATAACGTCCGTATCTTTTTCTTTTCTTCTAACAGATATGTGTATAATGTGATGGATAACTGTGTTTTATTATTGAAATTTGACAAATACCAAAATTCAAAGATTGAAATAAAATGCAGAACTCAAGTAACTTAACTCATTTTCTTCTTCCTTCCTGGAAAATGATGCTTAAAGTGATTGCTTGCATGACTGTCTTTATGGGGGTATGGATGTCCTTATGCAGGATGGGAATAAATATCATTCGTCGACATTTAAACTCAACTTTTAACTCAAATTCTGAACGAGTCGACTGTCTCTATATGGGATGCCTCTGCATACACAGTTGAAAGTCTTATCAAATGTGTGATGTCACAATTTTGCGGTTTCTTACATTCATTTACCCATATGTATACATAGGGTAATAAAAGTATAGTATTCGGTCAAAAAAAAAAAAAAAAAAAAAAAAAAAAAAATTGATATTTTTGTGTTTTTGTGTGCATTTTCCCACGTTTTGGAACATCCTGATTTCAACTAAGTGATCTAGAAAAAATGTGTGTGTGTGGTCCGCATAACTTTCGAATAAATTGGAGCGCGACAGTTGGAGTTTCGACAAATTTGGAGTGCGGATTGGTGATGGCACAGGGACCTACCATTAAGGTTTTCGCCAAATTCGCGCATGCGCATGCATAAGGTAGCTGCCATTGAAAAAACCATATTTTTCAGTAATTGCTAAAAAATGGCTCCAATGATTTTGTCCAAAATCTCTATGGTAATGCCTCTTAAGATGTTTTATACATCCCCATCTCCAAAATTCCCGAAAAAATGCTTTAATGGAGTAAAAAATTGAAAAACAAATACCTTTAACACAGAGCTCTATTTCCTTGATCATACCTCATCAACTATCATTTTTCTCCTCTCCTCAGTGTTACTTATGAGAAAGGATAATCTAAGAATTATTGAAAAGTAAATCATTTATTTGGTAAAGTTTTTTTTTTTTTTTTTTTTTTTTTTTTTTTTTTTTTTTAAAAAAGATCCATACAAAGAAAGAAATATTGTCAAACTGGCAATTTTTTCTAAATGAATGATGAAAATAAATAAAAAAAAGGTATATGTTATCAGTATTATCCCACATAGCCAAAACTCATCCAATAGATATCTACTGGATGTGCTCTTAAAAAAATGGGATATCTACTGGAGCATGCGTTTAACTATAATAGACGACTAATGGATCGTCAAATGTCCCGGAAATCGTTGTACATTAATCATCCATTGTACCTCTACAATGTCTACCAATAAGATATTATCTGGATATTGTAAACGACCAGATATTTATTTAGCATCTACAAAATCCAATGGACAACCAATAGATGTTTATTAGATATTCACAAAATCCTGGAAAATAATGGAAAAAACCGGAAAAATTAAAAAAAAAGGTATATATATTATCAGTATTATATAGTGTAATTGAAAGTTGTGTGATGTTCCACACCCCTTGTATTTCCATGTTACCATTGAAATTCTTTATTTTAATTCTTATTTTACCTTTATTGCGCAATTTATGGTGAGGATAAAAATTCTAATCTTTTAAGTTTTCTGGTTTGTAAAAGTGAGATTTGAAACTCAAACACACATAGGCGTAACGAGGGGGGGGGGGGGGCATTGGGTTGAGAAAAATTAAGAAAATTTACTACGTCTTTCCCCAACCAACTCTTTGATGATTATTACTCTCCATCGCGGATACAACTAATGTACTACTGAACGTCTTGCAAACTGTATGCTGTTCGCAGACAACTATACGCGCTACACAGGCTGGAGAAATGGAGTCTTTATCGCGAGAAACATAAGCGCTTTAGTCATCGACCGTTGATGTAAGACCATAGGCGTAACGAGGGGGGTTTTGGGGGTTCAACCTCCACCCCCATTAGGTTGAGAAAAAATTAATCAAATATACTGTATTTTTTCCCCAACCAACTCTATGTTGTATATTACTCAAATCTATATATTTAATAGGCTATACGTTTTTTGGGGTTAGTCCGTCCGCCTAAACTGCTCAACCAATTTCAATGATCAAGGTGTCATTTTAAAGGAAATAAGCTGTAGATTTGCCAAAACGTGCCAAAATAATTTATCAACACTTTATTAATTAGTTAAATTTCAATATCTTTCATCATTAAGCTACTACAAAGCCTCAATGATTTTGAATATATGAATGGCAACATCCTTACGTATGTAAACAACAAACCCGTTGCTAATTTTAAAGCTCTTTTTGGCTCCCGATACCCTAGGCGGTAGAGTATCGAGCTCGTAACCGGAGGGTTGCGGGTTCTGTCCTCGGTTCGCCAAATATCGGTGTGTACCTAATGGGGGCTGGTGCACATTAAATCTGTCGTGGCCTCAATGTCCTCTCGTTGGTGTGGTGGGGTCGGAGAGAGGGGACTAGAAGATTTCGATCTCGTATTCTTCTAGATGCTCAAAATTACGAGACGTATTTGGCTGTGTTAAGCACTTTATAAGTGGCAGAAATAGACAGTCGGTGGTTTCAAAACAAAACAAAACAAATAAAGCTCTTTTTAAACTCTTCAAAGTTGATTTTTTATGTTTTTCTGAAGCATTTTTGTATTAGAGTAATTATTATTTTGAAGTATTTCTATCCAGAAAATGCCTCGCGTTGGACGTCGTTCTCGAACGGGGCGACTTATCAGAATAAATAAAAGATATTGGGACTTCAATGTAAGGGCATAGCTAATGAAGTTTTAAGTCAGAATGTTGGCGGATAGTATATTTAACTTTTTATTATGAAACTTGCAATTTGGGTGTTTTCTCTATTAGGCCTTACATTAAATTTATAAAAATTTGGTTACATTTTTTATGGCTGGCAAACCTATTCGAGCGCAGCAAGATGTTTTAACCACAAATTCGAGCGGCAAAGCAGCTCAATCCGAGCGCAGCGAGGCGTTTGGGGGTTGGCGAGCGTTAGCGAGCAGGGGGCGAAGCCCCCTAGTTATCCATTATTGAGATTATTCAGTGATCAGTGTTTTACTAAGGTAATTAAAAGTTATACCAAAAACTGCATGACTATTCGTGGATTTTTCACCAGAAGAGCAAACTTGCCATTTGATGATGACTTCTCGCTGCACCCGTAAGAGGCTGGAGAAATGGACTCTCCATCGCGGGAAACTTAAGCCCTGAGTGGACATGGCACTGTATAGAGAACCCTAAAAAATAACTGAATGTAAACTAGGGGAGTG
Organism: Linyphia triangularis; assembly: GCA_963978545.1. NCBI lineage: Eukaryota > Metazoa > Arthropoda > Arachnida > Araneae > Linyphiidae > Linyphia > Linyphia triangularis. Next base: position 82,298,485 of record OZ021731.1, read on the forward strand.
GAACATCGCCCAACTTTCAATTACACTATTAATGCTGGTCACTACGTTTAAATTTGACGTGGAATAGTGGTTATTATAACTATTTTAATTTATATTTTGTGAAAAAATGTCCAGTTTATTAATATTTTTTCTGATAATTCTTACAAGAGCCAAAAAAAAAAAAAAAAATTAAATAACACCACCATAATGGCAAAAGAGACAATACATTTTTCGCATATTTTACAATATCCTTTCTTGTTAGTGAAACAGAGGAGAGGATAAAAACGGTCGTTGATGAGCGCTATATAATTCTTATTTTGGGCCGAGTGTGTGTTTGATATATTTCGTGGGGATCCCGCCATTGATCTGACCCTATCTTGTTTGCTACACCTGAAAAGTTGCTCCGAAAATATTTCATTCATGTATTTTACAATCATATCAGACCCTTTCAATTTCTATGTGTTTAAGATCATTTTCCTGCTTTTTTTTTTTTTTTTTTTTTTCAGAAGAAAATAATTCTTAAGAAATTTCCCTTATCCCTTAGATTTGGACAATGATTAGAAAACTTTTTCAATATGAGGCATTTTTTTATTATTGTTTATTTATTATTATTATTATTATTCTCTCCTCCCTTTCCCCTTTTTTAATTTATTGGTTTAGCGTGTCTATAATTTTCACCCCCCCCCCCTCCCATCCAGCAACTCTAGTTACGCCTATGCAAACACAAATTGTGCATAATCTGATGGTTCATCATTGGTTTGCACTGAGAGAGCGCGCCAGCCACTATTTATTCAATTTAATTTATTTATCATCAATAGGGCTCCGGTATATCGGCGGTTAAAAACACCGTGATCGGGAGATATGTATATGTATAAGTAAAGATGAGTAAAAAGTAAATAAATATAGTATAAGTTCTCTAAAGAGCACCTTCTATATTTGGTGGATTTGAGAACCGTTTTCAAAGTGGATAAATTGGATATCTTTGAGAAGCTTCTTTAGAAAGAAATATGATTAACTATATAATAGCTTGATTGTCAAAACGAGTATTTGTATATTGTATATGATAATATTCTTGCACAATATAAAGTTTTCTTAAAGACTAAAATACTAACAAGCGATTATGAAATATTTAAGTATTCAAAATGTCCTTCCTATTTCTTGGGATTAAGTCCTAAAGTTTCCGAATAGCACAACTCAAATTGCTCAACATCAAAACGAGTATATGTATATGATAATATTCTTGTACAATATAAAGTTTTCTTAAAGACTGAAATACTAACAAACGATTATGAAATATTTAAGTATTCAAAATTTCCTTCCTATTTCTTGGGATTAAGTCCTAAAGTTTCCGAATAGCACAACTTAAATTGCTCAACATCAAAACGAGTATATGTATATGATAATATTCTTGTACAATATAATGTTTTCTTAAAGTCTAAAATACTAACAAACGATTATGAAATATTTAAGTATTCAAAATGTCCTTCCTATTTCTTGGGATTAAGTCCTAAAGTTTCCGAATAGCACAACTCAAATTGCTCAACATCAAAACGAGTATATGTATATGATAATATTCTTGTACAATATAAAGTTTTCTTAAAGACTGAAATACTAACAAACGATTATGAAATATTTAAGTATTCAAAATTTCCTTCCTATTTCTTGGGATTAAGTCCTAAAGTTTCCGAATAGCACAACTTAAATTGCTCAACATCAAAACGAGTATATGTATATGATAATATTCTTGTACAATATAAAGTTTTCTTAAAAACTGAAATATTAACAAACGATAACTATTATGAAATATTTAAGTATTCAAAATTACCTACCCATCTCTTGGGATTAAATCCTAAAGTTTCCGAATAGCACAACTTAAATTGTCCACCGTCAATGATACGTATACATTAATTTTCATAAACATTAAAAATGGCTGGCTTGTATATTTAATCTAGAAATAGATTTTTAAACGATTCCAGTGATCATTTGATGTTTCTTATTAAAGGCGAGGTGTACAGTTAAATTTTTCCCAACATTATCTGAAATCCACTACGAAAATCTTTTCACGAATTTAATAAGCTTAACCTTTGAAACCATCAATGGACGAGCAATTTAAAAGTTTACAAGTATACTCCTCTCCAAATATTAGTTGCTGCGATATTTAAATTTATAAAGCCAGACAGCCATTTGAAATATGTATTGGAGATCAGATTTGCCATCAAGAAAAATAAACTATGCAACTTGCAATGAAAAGATTTTTGCTGTGTAATTATTAGGATTCAGTATCCTCATAAATTTTTAAAAACTAAAACGTCTAAAATGAATTGAAATAGTTGGTTAAGATATAATCAATTACTTTGGACCCTATTCCAAAATGACGGCCAATTAGCGATAGTATCAATTTGAAGAGAAATTAGGTCGCTCATTACTGATCGTAAGTAGATTCAAATGTGAAGTTAAAGTATCCAATTTAAAACTGTCCAATTTCTGAAGAATATTTTAGAAAATACTTATGTTTATTTAATGTTAAGGAATATTAGATACTATATTCAGTGAAAATACGTATAATGTATATGATTTAGCTAGTATGTAAAATGTTTATAATTTAACTAATATGTATAATGCTCATATGTTGTATGTTTTTATTATGCTACTTGTTTTGCAGTATATCCAGTTCTTCGGAACTGCCTAAGCCTTCGAGCATTCGATCACCATTGTGGATTGCAGTCCAGGGTATGAAATTATTTTTAACAACACGCTTAACACAAAGCAACACGTTTGAGTTGTGTTGAATTAACATGCAAAACCAATGTTAAATTAAATTAATGTATTAAACAATGATGTAAAATATTAATTAACTCATTAAAACTAGTTTACATTTACATTGATTTATAAAAGTGCTGATGTCGAATTCTTCAGAGAATGTCTGCTGAATACATGTTTCTGTAAACTTCTGAAGAATGAGTCTATCAATAACGTTTCAGCTTTCTACTGAAATAAAGACATTTTCCTTTATGATTATGATTCGATTTTAGTGTAGTTAAATTCAATAATTAATGTAATATTAATTTATAAGTTATACTATTGGGAAATTCTCTGAAAACTGAAACCACTACACCTAAAAAAAAAAACCATCGAAGGAATGTAAAAGTAATGAATTGTTATTAAAGTCAGATGTCCAAAGTATCATAAAAATGAAATAACAAAATTTAATGACACAATTTAATTTAACTTTTTGACATTGAAAGTTCAATAATTTTAATGACTCTAACAACTTGTGTGCAACTTCTTAAAAAAAAAAAAAAAAAATTATTAAAATTGTTATTTTCGAAAACACATATGTCCCGTGCGTCAGTAATTTAACAATTGTGTCAAAGCAATATTTTTAAGTATACAAATTATTTTAAATACAATTTTTGTAAAATTCCATATTTAATTTAAAACAGTTTTAAATTAATATCTTACTCCTTAAAAACGGGAAAGTAAGTAATTAGTTAGAAAGTAATTATTTTTGATAATTTCTTTAGCTGAATAGGTAAGTTTATGTTCTTTAACTGGCCAGTCCCATGTCTTTCCTTCCTGTTTTTACCAATAAAGAAATCTCGAAGTGTTCCTTGAGTGTTCCAAAGTGTTTCTTCCAAAAGAAACTTGAAACTATTAAGCCAGGATATTTTTTTATTTTCAAATGGTACATCTAATTTTAAAATTGAGGAAAGGCTTCTCCTGATTTAATTGTAGCTATAAACAGGGGTGTAGTGGAGCGGGAACGCGTGGGAACGGCGATCCTTTACTTTTTAAAAGGCGGAACGGCGTTCCCGCATCTAATGTTTTTTTTTTTTTTTTTTTTTTTTTTAGTTCTTTTTTTCTTTTTACGTGATACTAAACACAAAGCCAAGTAAGCAAACGAAAAAGTCATTTCGTGAGAACTTTGCTTTCGTCTACACAACTTCAGAGCTGAGCAGGCAAGTTTTAGTTTTGTAAAACACTCGAAATAAGAGGCGCGGCACCTTACACATGACCATTTCTCCTTCATTAGGAATTAACTGACATGTATGTTTATATCTAGCTATGATTCATTCAATGGAAATGATCTTCTTCAAGGAATGATCTGTATTTGTAGATGAATTCCAGACTTCAAATTTTTATGGTTCGTCATATATACTGACTGAAACTTCCATACACAAATTAACGCCACCATCTACATTTTTAAAAAACAAAACTGTGGTCTGGCACATATAGTTCTTTGCACCCTTTCCTTGAAGAATATTTCCCCTCCTCTCATTTTAACGGGAACGCTAACCGATTTATCAACAAAAGTTATGTATGTATGTTTATATATATATATATATATATATATATATATATATATATATATATATATATATATATATATATATATATATATATATATATATATATATATATATATATATATATATATATATCACCGATTTCATAAATAAATTGTAAACCTCTCACCCTACCTAAGAAATGAATTCGTTCTAGAGGAAAAAACAAATGACAGTAATTTAATTTTTTTTTTTTTTTGACAGTCCAAAAAAGTGAAGCAAACCTGCGATTCTGACGGTATAAACTGGTTGGTACTAAAAATCCAGATAGGTAAGAGCAGAATGTTGATATTTTGTATTAGCTTTTAAGGTGTTTTGAGATTACGGAATTATGCATTTATATTTTGTCAGATATTGGGAAACATTTATTTTAGTGCCAGATATTGGGAAATTCAAACTGATAACTAGTTTGAACATGAAAAAACGCGCTAAAAGCAGATGACTTCTATAAAAAAGAATGCGTAGCAAAAATCAGTAATTTTAATAACATGTATTTTATTAAATTCTTATGAAATTAATTTTATTACAATTTTATATTTTATAAAAAAAATTGTATCCCGAGGGTACCTTAATAAAACCTGACGTAAAATAATGTTATTTAGTGCAGAAAACGCTACGATTTTAATAATTTGCACCCATACCATATAGAACACCCGTACCATTTTTGGAGGGTTTTCTAGACCCATTTTCATCGCAAGGAGCGCCGAAACTCATTCTTGCACACATAGAATTTTACTCTTAGGCCGGTCCTGTATATTTGATTTTCCTTAATATAAAACTGCTAATGGTTTAATAAATGAGTATAATACATCGAAATTGGGCTGTGAAGAAGTAGGAAAGCAATTCAGGTGTACTTTAACATGTAAATTAAATTGCTTCTCAGTTTGAGAATGGGAAAGCTTTTACAATTACAGTTATTTCAGAGTTTATTTAAAAAATGCAGCAGCAGTTCCTAAAAAAAAATCATTTCCCTCGAGTTTAAGAAAAAAAAAAAAAAAAAAAATTACAGTGGCCGCGATAAGGGGCGGAAATTAACCCAATCCATTTTAAAATCTAGTGATTTTAATGGCAATATCATATATATTATGCAGTTTGCTTTTTCCTCCGTAGCATCCTCATACGATTTATACTCACTTTTGACTTTTATTGTCACCTAATCGTCACCACTGCCGAAGTGACAAAATCGAACTGGATAAGATTTAAAAAAAATCAAAAAACCAGGAATGTCTCAAACAAATTTATATGTCTGGCAAGTAATGAGTCTACATTGAAATATCCAGCTTAAAATTAGAAATGATTGAGATGGTATACCAATTAATATTTTATCAAGAAATTTTAAATCGACGGATGGATTTTAATTTACCAATTATTTTATTACTGAAGCAAATTTGGAAAAGAAAAGGAAGGGTCTATCAAGTAAGAGGAACTTCTCTACATTTTCTTTTTGAGAAGGAGATAAACCATAAAACTCTCGATCGACATCTGCAACAATAGCAATCTTTTTAATTTGTTTTGAAAACAGATTTCGAGGATCTACAGAATCTTGGAATATAGCCGAACACATTGCATATAAGGGATCTCTGACATTTTGGAAAATTGTTGTAAAAAATGTGTTTAAAAATTTGTGTCAATAATATGTTTGAAAATTTCTTATAATCTATTTATAAAGTGTTAAACAATCTTTTAAAATGGGTTGTGCAAAGCAAATTGTTTAAAAATCCAAATAACTTAATAGTTTTAAAAATTTATTTGAATAAAAAAATAAGTCGAAACACACATTTAAAAAAAAAAAAAAATAAAAAAAAAATAATAATAATAATAATAATAATAATAATAATAATAATAATAATTTTTGAGGTGCTCATTAGCTGTTTTGAGAGTATTAAAGAAATATTAATAAAACTATTTAAAATTGTCATTTTCACTTTCCCCTCCCCCCTCCCACACACAGAAAAAAAATACGTTCGTAACGACGCGACATATAGCGTTCCCACACCTTTTTATTTTACACTACACCACTGATGGCTACCCAGGTAGCACAGCAGTATTGGCCAATGTCGGAAACCGGAGCTCTGGAAGATTGGCCAATCCTGGGTAATGTCGGAACGGCCAGCACCGAACGGCTAACATTTTTGCAATATTGGCCAATATCGCAGGGCGGTTTTGGCCGATCTCGAGGAGCAGTTTTGGCCGATATCGATGCGTAGTTTTGGCCGATCTCGATGCGTAGTTTTGGCCGATATCGAGGAGTAGTTTTGGCCAGTATTGATGTGCAATCTTGGGCAATATCGATGAGCATGGTTTAAACCAAATGTTTTTTTGTTTTTTTTAAGAATAATTTAAAATTGTATTTTATTTATAATTAGATTTTTTTAATTATTTGATGTTGTAAATTACTCCTATTTTTAGCTGAAATAAAATATGTTCTAATGTCTAAATAAAATATTAAAATTTAATATGATTTGAATGTCCCCATAAGTAGAACAATTGTTTATTTACTTAGTTCAAATTGCTTTCAAAATGAATATTCATTGTTATTTGAGCATAAATTATTTTTGTTTATAAATATGTATACATGTAATTAGAAAAATATAAAATTAAAAAAAAAAAAAAAAAACTTGGTTTAAACCAAAAAAAACATGGTTTTTTCCAAACCTGGATGAGCAGTTTTAGCCACTACTATGAGCAATTTTTGGAACAGCTACTGTTTTTTCACTATATCACAGAGCATTTTGGATAGATTTGCCACTCAACATATCTGAACTTTCTTTTTGGTGGAAGGAGTGGTTGCAAATGATAATTCTTATATGCGTTTAGATTCAATTTTGAGCTGTTCAATGTTTAGTATCACATTGTTGCCCCAAAACCCTTAATAATCTGTTAAGTTATACTTAAACATTTGTAAAATAATGTTTTCACCTCTCCTACCAAAAAAAAACACATTTAGATAACAAAATGTCTGATATTCAAGGATTTAGAAAGATACATGCAATTTTAAACTAGAAAACTGCCAGTAGAATTTAAAGTCCCTATAGGTCAATCAATACTCATTGAACTTTTTATGCTAAGGTTTCATAAAAATAGAAGGTTGAATTTAAAACTTGTGAAGTATATTTTTTATGCACAGATCAATTTCATTTATGAAGTCACTTTTCATTTTTAAAACACCATTTTTCTCCATACATTAAGAATCGAATAGCAGCGTCAGCCACTAGGCGGCCCGCGGGCCGGATCCGGCCCGCGACAACTTTTTCTGCGGCCCGCCGGCAGTACAGAAGAGCAAAAATCAATTTTTGCGGAAATAATTTTAATTTGTCTACAATAGTATGTGTTTACTATTAAAAACCGCGTTTTCCGTTAAGTGGCCCGCGTCAGTAAGTCTGAAAAATCCCTTTTTTCCCCCTGAGACTTACAGAAAAAATAATAAAAAAAAGCAATAGTTTGAATTATTACCAATGACGCATTCCTTCGCATTGCTTAGTTTCGTACTTGTGATACCCAACCCCCTGAATTCGTGAATGACACAATTCGATTTCTGCTTTTCTGAATGTGATGGGCAGGAGTTGGTGTTTTAATGCATACTGGCCTCTTTTGTTTTGACGTGAAAAGAAGATTCGCGATCTCTATAATTCCAGTGCAATAATACCGTCGAAGACTAGTTTTAAACTCAAAGTGGATAGTGAAAAGCGGACCGGTCGTCATTGTCTTGCAATTAACATCGACTAAAATGGAAGATTTAGGAGGTATGGTTTAAATATCTTTATTGATTATGAGTTTATGTCAAGTCACAATGTAATATTGTCACAAAAGATTAACTTCTTTTATGACTTTGATTTACGATGCAAAGAAAATGATTTTTTCAATTATTTGAAACAATATCAATTGTTATTTTATTACTATAAAAAAGTTAAATTATTGTTTCAGTTTTCAAAATTGTTTTATGTTGTTGAATCTTTAGTAATTATAACATTTCTAACATTGAACATATGTAATAAAGCAATATATTTATTGACATATTCGGTATAAATCTGTGGCCCGCGGAGAGTTCCAACATAAGTCATACGGCCCGTCCTTAAAAGTTAGTGGCGAACGCTGGAATAGATAGTAAATAAATCTCATTTTAATGCTTTAGTTCATTCACTTCAAATGTAATAGCAATAAAGTGAATTAAAATTGCAGATTCCCCCCCCCCCCCACAACATTGAAAAAGTTTTCATCTAAAAATTATTTGACAAAAACATTATTTTTAAAAATCCACAATAATATTTACATGTATACCTCATATAATGAATACTTTTTTATACTTTCATTCCTATTTTAATTGCTTTTTGGTGACGGATAATTGAAACCCAATATAATTTAATTGATATTTTATGGCTTAAAAACCATGCACACTTAAATTAAAGGTCACTTTCTGCAGTGCATATATCAGGGATGAGAGTGATCAGAGAGCAAAAAGGAGGAAATTCAAAAATTCGTTGAAAAAGCTCGCGGATGGAATACACAAAAATTCAACAAAAGAGTATGCAGGAAGGATAATTCAATAATTTTAAAGATACAATGACATTCTCATACTATAAAATGATTACATTTCAAATATTAGGAGTTAGTGAAGTAATCTGGGAGGAAAGGGGAGCCAAGAGGAAAAATATTTTGTTTAGATATGAGGAAAAGTATACTTTTTGCAGGAAAAACTGTTTCAGATCAGAAAAATGTAGATCCTCAAGACAGGGACAAAAAGGAGGAAAATGTTTCATAAAAAACCAAAAAGGAGGAAATCCTCCAAAAGGAGGAAATCCTCCAAAAGGAGGAAAACTGGCATCCCTGATATATATAATAAAAACATAAATTTAATACAAGCTGTTTATTATAATACATATTTTATTTTACATATTTTATCTTCCTTTGAAGTTTCCACCTCAGTGAAGAAAACAAACCTGAAATATAAAATTGTTCATTTCTGTTTTAATTAAGATTACATTAAAATTTAAAAATCAAATTATTGCCTCAAACTTTTTCTAGTCTTTAGCTCTTTTTATTTTATCCAAGCTCTTTTTGTAACGGAACTGCAATTTGTTGTCAATAAAAGAAATCATGCAATGCAGCATTTACTGCCAATAAAGAAAAACAGAATTGCAAAATGAAAAACAGAATTTTGCACGAAAGCATAAGATTGCTAACATTTTGTAAAATTTTTACATCAGAAATCATTTTCTACTAACATTTAAGAAAATCATTCTAAACTGGTATTTGAATTTCAATCGCATACATTTGCACCAACCTCAAACAAGCACACCAAAAAACTATGAATTGTGAAATAAATACTAATGCTTTTTTTTTTATAAACTCGTTCATTTTTCCTTAGCCGTTTAAAATTTTAATAAATAATTTATAAGAGAGAAAATCTCTTTTAAACTGTTAAATTAACCACCAAATAAATTCAAAATAAATAGTAAAAAGTGTTGTTGAAAAGTCTGAGATAAAATATAAAATACACTGTTGCACTTGAAAAGTTATAGGAACTAATTTAGAACATAGTGTTTTTGTTGTTTTTTCTTCTGAACTAATTTCTCAATTATAAGCATATGACAAAGGTGATTTGTACAAAATTGTTTAAAGAAACAGATAATTTTTTTTTTGAAAGACCAGAGATTCTCCATTGCTAATTTTTATTTTAAAATATAAATTATTGTAACATCAAATCGAAATTGCTTGGAGCGTTACCTAATTGATTGTCATATAATCTTACCTGGCAGAGAAAGTTTTCACACTTTTTGGTTTACAAATAAGTTTTTGCTTGTTTCTTGGTGGGATTCCAAAGAAAGAGAATCGTCTTTGAAACGGGCTGGAATATGAGTATGGCTTTTCTGTGTTAATAAATTTTCATCTTCTGAAGAATCACTCCCAATGCTAGATATTGAACGAGTAAGCTCAGCTTTATCTTATGCCTGTTAAAAGGAATCTAAATAGGAAAATTATGGATATATGCTATCTCAAACTAGTTGCAAAACTTCATATACAATTTATTTATACAATTAAATATCTTACTTAGCGCACTTATAGTATCACTCACTAAAAAACCAATCTTCAGTTTGGGAAATTAAAATAGGATATTATTTAAATCTGTTAATAAATATCTGTTATTCATGTCCACGATTTCAAAAATCTGCACCATTAAAACTTGAATTGATAAGTAGATCAAAAACTTATGAAACAATATTTATGATACCTTTAATTATTTGTATACCTTATACAAAAATTGTAATTTACTTACTGTATGTACAATAGATTTTAAAATTAAATGTTTGCCATGTTGACTTGAGGGTATATATTCTTTAATCATGTAAATTCCCCCCCCCCCCCATTCATTGCAAACTGCCAAAGACAACTTTTGTCTGAGATGAACCAAGATGAAGGAATTACTTCTATGGGTTCTCCATTTCCATCAATGAACCCTACAACAGTTTGTATCTTTATTTTAAACTGAACAGAATAACAAATTAACTATTGAAAGGCCATACTGACATTTTACTGCCGAGGGAAGGAAGGCTACAACTATTACACTTTTCACCCCAAGACAGAAAATTGCACTATGAATAGCACTAACAATAATACTTGATTACAATATTTGTTTACTTTTCAAATGGAAAGTCTTTTCTTTAAATGAAAAAAAAAAACATTTTTATTTTATAAAAACAACATCTTTGCACAGTGTGTTTAGATTAACACAAAGGAAGCTAGGCATTCAAAATATATTTTTGTAGATATTTCAAAAATTTGCATTCATTTCTCTTTTCTGAGTAATCAATAATTGCACAAGACAGACCTTTTAAATAGGGAAATGTACATACAGTAAAACCCTGTTAAAGCTAAGTCGATCTGGCCGCTGAAATTGTTCGCTTTAACCGAATTTTGTGTTAAACAAATAAATTAAAGTTAAGTTTTAAGTACGGAAAACCAGTTTTCCTTCGCATTAAATGTAATTTTATGTTAAGCAATTTTGCATTAACAGGGTTTGCTGTATTTTTTTTAAAAATAGGAGGCATAATTACAATAGTTATACATATTGTTAAAATTGACATTTTTTAGAACAATCATTTACCTTTTATGCCAAGTGGTTGATTGAGATAATGCACCCTTTTCCACACCACCTTTGAGATTGAGTAATAGGCGTGTTTTAATTTAATGTGGTTTCCTCAATATGTGCAATTCACAATATATTCTATTAACAGAGCTGCTAATCACGGAGCTTGGATATTCAATTTTATAAGGAGCAAATATAGGAAATTCCGCAATATAAACTAACGATAACAAATATGATAAATATTTAATATTTATAAATATTATAACTAGAATGTAACATGTAGTATAAGTATTTCAATGATGAGCATGATTTGAAACAAGCAATGGAGAGAGGGAATGGGTAAATGAGTGTTAGTTTGCATCCGAGTAAGGACGAGATAAAAGCTCGGATTTCCTAAAAGCTCTTAATCTTGTCCAGATGACATAAAAGCTAAAAATCTTGATTATATTTTAAACAGTATTAAATAAATAATTGAAACTAACTTGATTCCTTATCAAGTTTAATGTGAATACCAATCATTTTTGTCAACATCAATTTTGTAGATCAAACCATGCCAAGTCAGCAATCAAGTATGGTTGAAATTAACGAAAACCAACAATGCAATACGTAGGTACCGAAACATAACCACATGAAATCGATAAATTATTGTGACAACACCCAAGTAGCACAGCAGTATTGGCCAATATCAGCCCTACATTGGCCAATCCCGATGTGGAATGGCGCAAAATCGGCCGTTCGATGCCGATATTGCCCAATCTCGCCCAATATTGGATAGACGATACTCAAAAGTTTGAAAGGTTGATCGACAGTTTTAAAATTAAAATATTTTATGTATAAGAAAGGAAGGTTTGCATTAATATGTTTTGTGATATTTTTGCCACGGTTTTAAGCATTTTTTAAAAAATCATGTATTTTGGAACGATCTCGACTTACGGCCAAAACTGGCCGAATCCGATTTAAAACGATGCGCAGAATTTCTCAAAAAGAATCGCCACCGAGTGGCTGAAAGAACTGAAGTGCCCGGATGTGTGTTTACTAAGTTTATTTATGTTATGTCGCCGGCGCGACGGTCATTAGTAACATTAAAATTGGATCGAAAACTTATTACTGGTAAGTGTTGTCACAATAATTTGTCGATTTCATGGGGTATCTACGTATTACATTATTGGTTTAAGTTGGTTTTAGTTAATTTCAACGATACTTGATTGCCGACTTGGTTTGATCTACAAAAGCGATGTTGACAAAGGTGATTGATATTCACATTAAACTTGATTAGGAATCGAGTTGGTTTCAATTATTTATTTAATGCTGCTGTTTAAAATATAAAGAAGATTTTCAGCTTTTATCTCATCCATACACGGATGCAAACTAATACTCATTTAGCCATTCCCCCCTACCCCTCCATTGCTTGTTTCAAATTATGCTCATCATTGAAATACTTATATTACATGTTACATTCTAGTTTGTCTTCCTATTTATCATATTTGTTATCGTTAGTTTATATTGCTTATAAAATTCAATATCCAAGCTCCATGATTAGCTCTGTTAATAGAATATATTGTGAATTGGGCATATTGAGGAATCCACATTAAATTAAAACACGTCAATTACTCAATCTCAAAGGTGGTGTGGAATAGGGTGCATTATCTCAATCAACCGCTTGGCATAAAAAGTAAATGTTCTAGAAAATGTCAATTTTAACAATATGTATAACTAATGTTATTATGCCTCCTATTTTTGAAAAAATACAGCAAACCCTGTTAACGCAAAATTGCTTAGCATAAAATCACATTTAATGCGAAGGAAAAGCAGTTCTCCGTACTTAAAACTTAACGTTAATATATTTAACACAAAATTCGGTTAAAGCGAACAATTTCAGTGGCCAGATTGACTTAGCGTTAACAGGGTTTTACTGTATATGTACATTCTCCTATTTAAAAGGTCTGTCTTGTGCAATTACTGATTTCTCAGAAAAGAGCAATGAATGGAAATTTTTGAAATATCTACAAAAATATATTTTGAATGCCTAACTTCATTTGTGTTAATTTAAACACACTATGCAAAGATGTTGTTTTTATAAAATAAAAATGTTTTGTTCATTTAAAGAAAAGACTTTCCATTTGAAAAGTAAACATCAAATATTGTAATCAAGTATTATTGTTAGTGCTATTTTCTGTCTTGGAATGAAAAGTGTAATAGTTGTAGCCTTCCTTCCCTTGGCAGTAAAATGCCAGTATGGCCTTTCAATAGTTAATTTGTTATTCTGTTCAGTTTAAAATAAAGAAATATACTGTTGTAGGGTTCATTGATGGAAATGGAGAACCCGTAGAAGTAATTCCTTCATCTTGGTTCATCTCAGACAAAAGTTGTCTTTGGAAGTTTGCAACAAATGGGGAAGGGGGGAATGAACATGATTAAAGAATATATGCCCTCAAGTATAACATGGCAAACATTTAATTTTAAAATCTATTGTACATACAGTAATTAAATTACAATTTTTGTATAGGGTATATACAAATAATTCAAGGTATCACAAATAATGTTTCATAAGTCATTGATCTACTTATCAGTTCAAGTTTTGATGGTGTAGATTTTTGAAATGGTGGACATGAATAACAGATATTTATTAACAGATTTAAATAATATTCTATTTTAATTTCTCAAACTGAAGATTGGTTTTTTAGTGAGTTATATTAAAAGTGCTTTAAATAAGATATTTAATTGTATAAATAAATTGTATATAAAGTTTTGCAACTAGTTTGAGATAGCATATATCCATAATTTTCCTATTTAGATTCATTTTAACAGGCATAAGATAAAGCTGAGCTTGCTCGTTCAATTGGGAGTGATTCTTCAGAAGATGAAAATTTATTAACCAAGAAAAGCCGAACTAATATTCCAGCCCGTTTCAAAGACGATCCCCCTTCTTTGGAATCCCACAAAAAAACGAGCAAAAACTTGTTTGTGAACCAAAAAGCGTGAAAACTTCCTCTACCAGGTAAGAATATATGATAATCAATTAGGTAACGATCCAAGCAATTTCAATTTGATGTTACAATAATTTATATTTTAAAATATAATAAGCAATGGAGAATCTCTGGTCTTTCAAATAAAAAAAAATTATCTGTTTCTTTAAACAATTTTGAACAAATCACCTTTGTCATATGCTTATAATTGAGAAATTAGTTCAGTAGAAAAAACAACAAAAACACTATGTTCTAAATTAGTTCCTATAACTTTTCAAGTGCAACAGTGTATTTTATCACAGACTTTTCAACAACACTTTTTACTATTTATTTTGATTTTATTTGGTGGTTAATTTAACAGTTTAAAATAGATTTTTCTCTCTTATAAATTATTTATTACAATTTTAAATGGCTAAAGAAAAATGAACGAGTTTATAAAAAAAAACAGAATTAGCATTTATTTCGTGATTGATAGTTTTTTTGTGTGCTTGGTTGAGGTTGTTGCAAACGTATTTGCAGAGAACTTTATATAAATTAAATTCATACAAGCTCAGTATATACAATTGAAATTTAAATACCAGTTTAAAATTATTTTCTTAAATGTTAGTAGAAAATGTTTTCTGATATAACAATATAACAAAATGTTAATAATCTTATGCTTTTGTGCAAAATTGTGTTTTTCATTTTGCAATTTTTTTTTTTTTTTTAATGGGCAGTAAATGCTGCACTGCATGATTTCTTTTATTGATAACAAATTCCAGTTCCGTAACAAAAAGAGTTTGGATAAAATAAAAAGAGCTAAAGACTAGAAAAAGTTTGATGCAATAATTTGATTTTTAATTTTAATGTAATCTTAATGAAAACAGAAATGAATAATTTTATATTTCAGGTTCGTTTTCTTCACCGAGGTGGAAACTTCAAAGGAAGATAAAATATGTAAAATAAAATATGTATTATAATAAACAGCTTGTATTAAATTTATGTTTTTATTATAAATATGCACTGCAGAAAGTGACAATTTAAGAGTGCATGGTTTTTAAGCCATAAAATATCAATTAAATTATATTGGGTTTCAATTATCGGTCATTAAAAAGCAATTAAAATAGGAATGAAAGTATGAAAAATTATTCATTATACGAGGTATTCATGTAAATATTATTGTGGATTTTTTAAAATAATAGATGTTTTTGTCAAATAATTTTTGGATGAAAACTTTTTCAATGGGGGGGGGGGGGGTCTGCAATTTAATTCACTTTATTGCTTTTACAATATTATGATTGAAGTGAATGAACTAAAGCATTAAAATGAGATTTATTTACTATCTATTTGATTCTTAATGCATAGAGAAAAATTATGTTTTAAAAATGAAAAGGGACTTCATAAATGAAGTCGATCGGTGCAGAAAAAATATACTTCACAAGTTTAAAATTCAACCTTCTATTTTTATGAAACCTTAGCATAAAAAGTTCAATGAGTATTGATTGACCAATAGGGATTTTAAATTCTACTGTTAGTTTTCTAGTTTAAAATTGCATGTATCTTTCTAAATCCTTGAATGTCAGACATTTTGTTATCTAAATGTTTTTTTTTGGTAGGGGAGTTGAAAACATTATTTTACAAATGTTTAAGTATAACTTAACAAATTATTAAGGGTTTTTGGGCAACAATGTGTTACTAAACATTGAACAGCTCAAAATTGAATCTAAACGCATATAAGAATTATCATTTGCAACCACTTCTTCCACTAAAAAGAAAGTTCAGATATGTTGAGTGGCAAATCTACCTTAAACTGCTCTGTGATATAATAAAAAAATAGTAGCTAAAATTGCTCTTTCAGGGTTGGAAAAAAACATGTTTTTTTGGTTTAAACAGAGGTCTTTTTTTTTTATCCTTTTCTAATTACATGTATACATATTTATAAATAAAATTTAGCATAAACAAGAATAATTTATGTTTTATAAACAATGAATATTCCTTTTGAAAGTAATTTGAACTAAGTAAATAAACAATTGTTGCTATTTATGGGGACATTCAAATCATATTAAATTTTAATATTTTATTTAGAGGTACTATTTTTTAAATTCAATATATACAATAGTAATTGTTTACTACATAATACATAGAATATTGCTCTTCGATTCATTTGATACTTATAAAAACTTCAATAGTTTTTAATTGGAAGATTTATTTTAAAATACATTAGAACATATTGTATTTCAGCTAAAAATAGAAGTCATCTACAACATCAAATAATTTAAAAAATCTAATTATATATAAAAATACAATTTTAAATTATTCTTTAAAAAAAATTATTTCGTTTTTCTGAGGGAAAAGAAAAACATTTGGTTTAAACCAATGCTCATCGATATTGCCCAAGATTGCGCATCAATACTGGCCAAAACTACTCCTCGAGATCGGCCAAAACTACGCATCGAGATCGGCCAAAACTACGAATCGATATCGGCCAAAACTGCTCCTCGAGATCGGCCAAAACCGCACTGCGATATTGGCCAATATTGCAAAAATGTTAGCCGTTCGGTGCTGGCCGTTCCGACATTACCCAGGATTGGCCAATCTTCCAGACCTCCGGTTTCCGACATTGGCCAATACTGCTGTGCTACCTGGGCACTTACCAATATCAAGAATTCGATCCAATTTTAATGTTACAAATGACAGTTGAGCCGGCGATATAAACAAACTTCCCAAACACACATCCGGGCACTTCAGTTGCTTCAGCCACTCGGTGGCGATTCTTTTTGAGAAATTCTGCGCATCGTTTTGTATCGGAATCTGCCGGTTTTGGCCGTAACTCGAGATCGTTCCAAAATACATGATTTTTTTAAAAATGCTTAAAAACGTGTTAAAAACATCGCAAAACATATTAACACAAACATTCCTTTCTTATACATAAAATATTTCAATTTTAAAACTGTCCATCAAACTTTCAAACTTTTGAGTATCGTCTATCCAATATTGGGCGAGATTGGGCAATATCGGCATCGAACGGCCGATTTTGCGCAGTTCCACATCGGGATTGGCCAATGTAGGGCTGATATTGGCCAATACTGCTGTGCTACTTGGGTATAAACAATACTTACATTGGTCTTGGAATAAATAACGGAAGTCATCAGACTGGGAAATGGATATCGGTTTTAGAATGCATAATGGTTTTAGTAATTGAGTTGAACTGGTAAGTGGACAGTGGATTTCGACTTGAATGTTCAAAATATTTTGACTTGACGATGGAATAAATATTTATATTTGACGATGGGTGGACAAGAAATTTAGATTTGAGATGAACAGAAGATTTAGACTTGACAATGGACAAAAAATTTGTATCATGCGATGGATATCGGATTCGGTCTGAAGGATGGATATTGGATTTGGACTGTATGATTGAAATTGGATTTCGAACGATTGGGTAGACATTACGTTTAGACTGAATAACGGACATTGACGGAATGGAAGATTCTGATGTCTTTTACCATTGCATTAGGGCTACTGAAGGCGACAGCAATATATATATATAAAAAAGCGCACAGTACTACTTTTACCTCTAAGTCTGTGAGAAAATGAAATAAATTTTTTTTCTTCTGCACTTGTTCATGTTCATGTGCGCTGGCAGAATTATTTGCAGGAGGTTACTGATGGTACACAAGAGCTTGCAAGGCGGTTATTTTTTCATTTTACACTTAAAGTTTCAATTGGATGTATTAATGAAATTTTATTTAATAGTTATGTATTGAATTTCTCTGCCATTAAATATTTCAAATCATATTCCTATTGACAGTGAATCATATAATTTTCCCCACATTATTTTTCATTTTCAAAATCCAGGGGAGGATGGGGGAGATGCAAGTTCACCTCTCTTGTACCTTTTACTGGCTTTGCCCATGGCTCATCAGTTGCTATTACTTAATTTTGCGACCGTTTTACAATAAAAGGAAAGCAGTTTGGAATGTGTATCAGTGTCAGGTGAGCATAGCATTTCCACTTTCCTATTCATGCTCAATGCTCTTTCCCATTTTCCAAGTGTGTGGAGTATATATACAATTATGAAACTTAATTAAAAATTTTGATTTATTAAAAGTAAAATAAATTTACATACTAATTATATGTAATAATTGCTAATGATAATACACTTACCTTTTAATCTTTTAATCTCTAGCCAATCTTAATACCCTCCCCCCATCTCTCCAGATATTAAAAGAGAGTAGTTTTTTGTGACGTCATATTTATGTGATCAATTCCCAAAAGTGTTTTATAGTTTGACTCTTTGAACGATTATGAGTTGTTACTTAATTAAGAATGGCAACATTTCCATTTACAAAATAATGATGCGTAATGGTAAATCAAAATCAAAGGAGTTTGTGTTTATTACTTTTTAAATTTTAGAATTAAGTATAACTGAAATGTTTAATGTTCCACCATTTTGAGGTTATTCTGAGTAAGTGTGCTTCCTTATTTAAAATAATTACCGTGTTTTATAGAGGTATTTTATACATAACCTATGTGTTCCAAATACTTCCCTCTTATATTTTGTTTAAATACCTTTTCTTAAATTAAAAAAAAAAAAAAAAGACTTATCTAAGAGGCGTTTTATAAGACGATAATTTTTAGATTTATTTAACATTTTGTTTCCTCTTATATTTCGTTACAACAATTAATAGTTGACTTGTTGATTTCATAAATCGCCAGCTGCGTTTAGTGAAACTTAACCTATTTTGATCCTAAAATATGAAACTCGATTAAATTTAAGATTATACATGATGATGCGAAGTGGGGTTCTGAGTATGTTAATGATTAATTTAAATAAATGTAACCTCTCAAAACATGAAACTGCTAATTTAATTAAAAACTACCTTCACAAAATTCACGGTCTCGAAATATTCTTTACTGTTAGTTAACATGTAATGAGTTTGTAAAGATTAAATATCATATTTTTCATCATAGTTTGTATTTTCGATTGTTAATTATTTTTAGAGATAGTAAACTGTCAGAATTCAACTTGGATTGATTTAACTTTATATTGGACGTTTAAAAAAAATTGTTCGATATTTGGGGTGTGTAAAGGGGTGTTAAAAGTGTAATTAAAACTTCTAAGTCTGGTGCACATTTTGCGGCAAAGGTTATTTACATAAAACAGTGCCAAGTTATAGGAAACATAGTCGGTTCACCCAAAAATATAGCTTTTATTCGTTGATGAAAATCCTCTTAGGTATAAAATCTACACCAAGATTGGAAATTTAACTGATTCCTTTTTTATAGGGAAGGTTTGGTTCAGTATTGAAAAGTTGGTGCCGAGGCTAATGTACTTGTATCTGTTAGTCGGGTACCGATAAAAATCAACAAATTGCAGCAATATCTCATTCAAGCTATTAACCTTAAAATCTTTTGTAGGTACTCTTCCGTTATCAGGGCTCAAATGTCGCCAACCAAACGCGAGGCGTCGCGAAGCGAATGACAAAGCAGTTAATAGAATAAAAGTCGAAAGCGTTCAATTATAAACAAGTATAAAAATATTATTAATAGTAAGCAAAACAAGTTTAACTATAAACAGATAATAATGAATTGTAAACAAAAATTAAGATGGAAGAAAGGAAAGAAAACAGGCTTTGTTTTGAAAATGAATTCAAAGAATAGAGCACCTGGACCCAAACAAACTTTCCCCTTATGGTTGTAAGAAGAAATTTGGTAAAATTCTACATTATTTGGTGATTAATCGCTTGCTCCTGGAAAACAGAAGATTACCCTTTTGTAATTCCTATGACAAACCGTTATAGGTTTGCTATAACAAACAGTAAATATTCAGCCTCAGTGATTCATTTATACATCATTTAATCATGTTTACGAACATGTAGGGTTGGCGCCATCTGTTACCTGTCTGACAGAAAAATACCTGCTAGAACTTGACCAATTTAACATGTGATTAATATACAATCCACAAAATAATGGCTAAATTAAAAGTGGTCATTATTGTTAAAGGACGACTGATAATATTCATTGAGGAATATGCAAAAACTAAATTGGCAATTAAGAAATTAAAAACACCCCACAAGGAATAAGGTTGCTTATGAAATTTTATTTGCTTGCCTATATTTCTACAGAATCTAGAAATATACCAAGGTGTATTTTCCAATTTGCTGTATTAATATATATATAACCCTTGGCAAAAAGTATCCTATTACCGAAAGCAGTGACCACGATACGTTAACATCAGTGGTAATTTCCCCACAATTTCAATATTTTTTTTCAAACCTTCGAGTTTTTGTGTGAAATATGACTAATCTAGTCAAAGAATATTAAATAATAACATAATTTACAATTACCTATAAAAATTTGCACGAGAAAATACACTTATTTGCAACAATATCAATCATTATTCTCATTGATCAGGGTCCCCATGGTCCTTCAAAGTGCTTAATATTTTTGAATTTGTTTTCAAGGCCTTGAAAGTACTTGAAAATGCTCAGTGCTTAAAAGTCCTTGAAAATGCTTAAAGGTCCTTAATTTTTGTCGATGTTGTATGTCTAACTGCAAAATTTATAAAAATACAACTCGGACTTGCTATCCCCGTGTGACCTCCACTTGTCCACACCGTATCGGAATTCTCTGACATATTTGTATTACACATGCGCCAACTTGTGACTTTTTTGGTAGAATATGCTTAATTAAAAATTTATATGTAGACATGATGTCTGAAAACAAATATTCAAAGCTCCTTTAAAACATTATTTAGGTCCTTAAAAGCTATTGAATTTCATTCTGTGATTTGAGTAGGAAGCCTATTGGTGTCACGGACAGATGCTCAAATGATTCCTCGTGCAGAGTGGCCTCAGAACCTGGAAATGTCTTGGAGCTTTCTGTTTCTGGAAAAAGATCAGGGGAATGTTTTTAAAATTTCACGACAATCAAGGAAATTTGCTATTGTTTAGAAGGTGCATTTCTCCATTCATCCGTATTTTGGCGCTATTTGCCTGGAGACGGTAATCCTTTAAAATGTCATGCATACATGTGATTCTTCCGCGAATTAGCGGAAATCCGCGAATTTTTTTACGTGAATTAGCGGAAATCCGCGAATTCAATCGACTTCCTTTTTTCATAAAAAGAATGCCTAGTGCGCTCGTTTCCCACTGTCCTTTTTCCACTGTAGTTCATGACTTGTTTTAGTCTGAACTAACTTGGTTAAAGAATAGTTAAACCGGTTTTCGATGTTGTTGCCTTTGTCACGTAATCTTCATACATATGATTCATCCGCGAATTTGCGGAAATCCGCGAATTGCATCAAAATTATCCATCATCCACTGAAAAACTTGTGTCAATTCTGAAAATAGATGTATTCAATTTTTTTTCGGAAATCGTATTGAAATGAAAAGTCTGCTTTCGTCCTTCATTCCCTTAAAATGTTTCTAATAAAAAGCCTATTCAAATTCAAAGTCTCAAACTAAATTAAAAAATGTATAAAATTTGGCAATTTATCGCCGGGTTTTTTTTTTTTTTTTTTTTTTTTTTTTGCGAAAAAGGTATTCTCACCAATTTTATTTTTTTGAATTTGATTTTATTAAATCTTGAATGCCAGATAATCGGACTTTTTCTGTATTTAACTATTATTACAAGGTGTCCAGTAGTTGGGAAATATACTTGAATTTTTTGCATCTCGGGAAAATCGTGGATTATGCTTGAAATTCGTATTAACGTTGGAATTTTCGGTTGAATTCAGAAATTTTCACTTCTCTTCAGTATCGGAAAAAGTCTTCTTATATCGCCGTTTTTCCACAATTTTCCCATTGATCTCGCGGATCGAAAGTAGTTTCTCCTTCCCTCAGAAATGTTCTCTTTAAACATGGTTCTATTCGAAGATTTTTGACCGAAATTTCGAACATGCCGGAGATCGATGGAATTTCCTGACAAACACGAAATCTGCACACGTTTAAACTCCGCCAAACCACCGATGGAATGAATACTTTTCCTCAGAATTTTTTTTTAATATCATAGCTTCTATGTGCATTATTTACGTTGATATGCGATGGACATTTTGCTGAACGTTATGGTGATGAAATGGCCGTTTTCCCCTTGATTATGGCGGACGCTATCGCTGAGAATTACGTTGTTGCATGATGATAAATTTTGTCTGAAATTCGGATTTCCGCTCTTTTCTTATTAAAATTTCGATTATTCTTGAGATCGATACAAATCTACATTACAATCTTATTGAGCTTGATAGCAAATCTGACAGCCATGGATCTTATGTGCGTTCAGACTTCCTCAAACCTCCGATGTAATGGCCAATTTTTCTACAGATTACCAATCTCTATCGCCATTATTTACGTTAGTGTATGGTACTTAGTTTCGCTGAGCGTTGCGCTGACTTAAGGTCTGTATTTACATAAATTTACGCTGCTAACGGCGGGCAATATCGTCGAAATTTACGTTGTTGTGGTGTTAATTTTTTCCGATTGTTGCTTTAATGTAATTACTCGGATTTTCGCCGATACGGTGGCCGCTATCGTCGATATTTACTTTGGAGTAATGGTAATTTTCGACTAAGCCGTTTTAATAGTAGATATTGCGAAATTTGCTGCCCTCTTTATGTGTCATTCGCCTAGGTTTCCGGTAATGCGATAGCCGCTATGCCCGTGATTAGTGTTTGTGTGAAGATCAGTTTTGCCTTTTGATTTGAATATATATACAGAATTACTAAGATTTTAATTTAGTTTTGTGTAAAAAATTCGACCCAATTGTCCAATTTTACTGCATATTCTTATTTATAATTGCAATTTTAACTGCTATAATATATAAAATAATGTATTTTATCATATAAAAAAAATAAAAAATAAATATATTTTATCTAGAGCCATTAATAATAGTTAAAAAGTTGAAGCATTTTTTTAAATAATTGTTTAAAATTGGCTTTTTCAACTGTGGAAATTTGAAATTTTTTGCTTGGGTACTATATTGTGGTCTTGTAGAATCTCCCTCCCTTAGTACTTATCAACAGAAATGTTAGTGACAAGCAATTGTTTTCAAAGAAAAAGCCAAAGGAAACTGAAAGAAAGAACTGCAAAAGTTGCCAAATTACAGAGAAATGTTTGCCTGAAAAAAAAAATCCTAAGTCTCAAACTATCCTACCACATTCGAATCTTACACTCAAAATGAAGCTGTTTGTTCCAATGCGGCTGATGCTTAGCACAAACTATTAAAGTGTGCACCTAGTAACATTACCTGTGTTTTTTGTCTGCTTAGATTTAGACCTTCATATTTATGACTTGGTAAACTATCTTGTATCTTTTTTTTTTTCTCAGTCTCAAGAATGAGCCTTTAAAAAATCCTCTCTTCCTATTTTCAATATAACAACCCAATTCTTTTCTGATAAGCCATTTCTTATTTTCATACAATTTTTCTAATTTCTAAAATTAGCTCAGCACACTACTGAGTGGGGTATACTTTTATACTGGAAAATATGGTGATAATTGGTCGCAAGAGGGGTCGATGTTTTTCGATGATGCTTGAATTTTTATTAGAAATTTTGCTGGACACCCTGTATTATAATTTCTGAATGTGTACAAAAACATTTAAGTCAAGTTAAATTTTTCAGTTATGATTAATACATGAACACAGTTGTCTTTATTTAATTATTGTGTGCGTGTCAATCACAATGAGACGTGGTTGTTGTAGAGTTAATAATTGAAATCAATCTTATATCCAAAATTTAACTAAAATTTGTATTGAATTTTGTGCGCTAATATATGTTTTTGTGTATTATGCTGCAAAATGAAGAAAAATATTTCAGCTAATTTTTTGCTTGACTAATCACATGTATGGTCATGTTATGGAATAATTTTTATTTTTCACTGCTTTTAAACTACTTAAAAAAAATTGGCATGCCTTCTCTTTGCAGGGTTCCCACGGTCATTGAAAGTCATTAAAAGTGCTTAATATTTTTGAACCTGTTTTCAAGGCCTTGAAAGTACTTGAAAATGCTTTAAGGTGCTTAAAAGTCCTTGAAAAATGCTTAGAGGTCCTTAAAAGTCCTTAATTTTTGTGTATGTTGTCCAATTGAAAAATTTACAAAAATGCAACTCGAACTTGCTATCCCCGCGTGTCTGCCACTTATCCGCACTGTATCAGAATTTTCTGACGTATTTGTATTATGCATGCCCCAACTTGTAACTGTTTAGGTAGAATATACTTTATAAAAAATTTATATGTAGGTCATGATGCTTGAAAACAAATTTTTAAAGGTCCTTAAAAACATTAATTAGGTTCTTAAAAGTCATTGATTTTCATTCTGTGATTTGAGTGGGAACCCTGCTTTGGCTTAGTACATCGTCTATTTGATCAAGGTGTCGACACATCTGGAAAGTTTGGGGACATTTGAAAAAAGTTTGCCGTAAAATGAAGGAATTTTTTAGAAATCTATCGGACTTTTTCCTGAATTTTGTGGCCACCCGTCTGGACGTCATGTGTTGACTTGTCAACTGTTTTTTGTTTTGTTTTCTGCATTCTTGTAATTGTTTGTCTTAATTACCTGCTTTGAATACTTTATTTGATTTGTTGCATAATTCTATTCCAAACATAGTCTTACAAAAACGAAATACAACAAAATGTATATAGTCAGTATAATTATTTGACTGAAAGTATCACAGGGAAACTTGGTGCATGTTTCATCCTCTTTCATTTACATAACATTAAAATAAATAGCTTATCGATACAAACATGTTGATTTTAGGCTTTAATTAACTGCTAATTCACTAACAGTTCATAGGGCATAAAAAATATTAAAAGCAATTTATGTTAGCAATAATGAATGAGTTTGAAAATTTAAGTAATTATCTACTGCTGTTTCAAAGTAGCCTTTTTGTCACATAAAATGATTCTTGGCAATCAATATGTAAGGTTTTTGCGCATATGGAAATGTCATGGATAGTCATGAATTTGGATATTGGGTAAGTTTTGTCGTGGAAAGTCATGATTTTGAGCAAAAAAATGGAAATACAGTGAATTTCATGGATTCACCTATGTTTTTATTTACATCATGATGGAAACAACGGCCAATGAAAACATTTCTGAACTCCAAATTTGTGACATCACAAGAGTAAGGTATCCCATTGGTGAATTTTTTTTTAATAATATGAGAGGAAATGAACAGTTTTTATAAACTTGTGTTTACATTTAAAAAAAAAAATTCCGCCTTCTGTTTTGCATTGTTGATACCAAAACATTTGATGATTTAATTTATTATTCTTAACTTATTCTTTCTTCAAATATTTCTTTATTATTAAAGACTGATTAGCTTTTTTAACCCTGAAATATCAAAGAATGGAAAGTATTTTTCCCTTTTTCTTCCGATTTGGAAGTTACTGAAACAAAGATTTCTTACTTAATTTAAAATAAAACTTTATAAAAATCATTTTAAGGTACATTGATTTACTTACTATGCTCTTGTTATTTAAATTCATATAGGTTATTATTATTTTGGGATATTAATTTCTTGAGTCATGGAAAATTATTTGCTTCAGTCTTGAAAAGTCATGGATTTATGAATTTTATTTTGGCAGAAAACTGAATATGATATGTCATCTTTACATAATGCTAGAATAAAAAGCAATGTTAAATATTTCGTTCTTTTATTATTGTTTAATCAGTCTTTTATACAGTAAAAGACTGATTATCCTGCATTCAATCAACCTGTAAGCTCAATCAACACGAATATTTCAAAAATCAAGTTTGTCGAGAAAATCGGCACTATTTTGCAAAAAATTGTCCACCTGGTAACCCTTAAATATAAGTTTGGTTCGAACCGGTTCTATCATGTTGCTTAAATGAAAATTTGGTGAAAAAACATCAGTGTAAATTAATCCTTAATCTCTCAGCGATTCCGGATAATCAGGAGTTTGTTGTAATTGCAGGCGTCCCAAACAAGATTATCTACCTTGTGTATAAAATACAAAATTAGATGTTAGAAAGAATATGCATGTAATGAAATCTCTCAAAAGTTAAAACTATTTAATATCGATAAGGCTCTTAGTAGAATCTTGTTTATTTTTCCAGATGCATTCGAATATATAAATTGAGATGGCTAGTTCAGAAGATTGCCAATTGACAGATCTCCAAAGTGAATTTAAAAAGCTGAGAGTTGACCTTAACAAGTAAGTACCATCGTAATTAACTAAATATTTCCTGTTGTTGTAGTTGGATTGTTTTCTTAGATACTATTTTCTATATTGATAAGAACTATTATTATTATTTTTCAATGATTCTATGAATGATATGTACAGGCCTTTACCCGACAACCCAAAATAAAATCTGGAGTGCCACAAAAACCGGCACGTGTTTTTTTTTTTTTTTTTTTTTTTTTTTTTGGAATTTGGTAACGACGAAAACTATAGTGTCACTCTAAGGCATCACAGTCAGTTCCGTATGCATGTCAAGAAAAGAAATCCCCTCCCTCTTATTCCAAGTCCAAGATGAAGTCCATTAAGCTGTTCACAAAGGGATATTTGATGAGAGAGGCCTTCTTTAACACTGCCAGTTCCTGGAGTTTGGTGTATTTTTTATCAATGGATGATGCAATTTCTGGCCATCCACAGTTATTTTAATCAAAGTGAATGTTTTAACTTTCGTTGGAGGAACCAGGCAATGTTTGTTTCGCTTTATAAGATGTAGAATAGGTCATGCTTATAATTAATCATCTTTTCTGAATGGGAAGTGGTGTTAAGGAGGAGGCAGCACTGTATAATTAAAAATTATTACTTTCATTCTAGTTCTTATTATTTATGTTAAAATTAGTTAATTTTATTAAATTTATTTAATTAAAAAATGTCTCCCCCC
Organism: Linyphia triangularis; assembly: GCA_963978545.1. Classification (NCBI taxonomy): domain Eukaryota; kingdom Metazoa; phylum Arthropoda; class Arachnida; order Araneae; family Linyphiidae; genus Linyphia; species Linyphia triangularis. Next base: position 82,325,691 of record OZ021731.1, read on the forward strand.
TTGACTTGCTATCGTGACCGCCACTTATCCGCATCGTATCAGAATTCTCTGACGTATTTGCATTACGCATACGCCAACTTGTACGTGTATTGGTTCATATTTGTTGATTGATGGAGTGGCATTCAAACGGAGGGTCTTACACGAGAGGGACACATGAGGGCAGTGTTCGTTTTTTCAAACCACAAAAGTTTTTTACCAGTAGGAATCCTGACTTTGAATACAAATAACCTGTATAAAAACAAAAATTGAAACTACATATAACAAAACTCTCGAACAATTTACCAAATCAATTAAATAAAAGAAAGAAATTTGCCTCCTTGAGTTAAATTTCCACATTGATAGAAGCAAATATTCTTAAATATGAAATTGCTAAAAATCGCCAAAGTATTCCCCATGCCAATAGCGGCAACTCATCAACTGTGGTAAGCATGAAGCGTTGCCAGTTTCTGAAACCTACAAGAAAAATTTCCAAATCGTAAAATAATGGTTTACAAAATTAGCTGTATCTAATTTAATTTAAAACGATAAAAATTTAATTTTGATGTCACAAGAAATATGCCTCAGCAAATATTACTAAACTTTTAATATAAAAAAAAAACTTTTTTAATTACTATTGCCTTTAAAAAAAGGGAAAAAAACAGAAGAACATTACATCAAAATTGTGAATATTTAAACAATTTTGTGGACTTTTTAAAATGTCATCACTTTAAAACTAGTTTGAATATCCTGAAACATGTTTTTTTAAATTTTTTTTTAATTTTTTTTTTTATAGATATTTAAAACTATAGCTAATAAACAATTCAGTTTTAATATAAAAGTCGTAGAAGCAGTAACATTAAATTCTTGGACACTTTTATGAAATTGTGAGTTTAGTACTTAATTAACAAAATATAAATGGCTCTGTCATGCATCAAGCTAAAATATTTTGTAATTATTACCTTTAAAATTTCAGATAAATCCATTATGTTTAAGATAGTGTTTTATGAGCAGAAATAGACTTTCTCTTTAACATTACTTCAATCTAATTAAAAAAACTAGTTAAAAATTTCAAACTCCCACGTTGAAAATTTCAGGCAAATCCATGCACATCTAAGGCTTACCTTTTTTTCATGGGAGAAAGCTGTATGAAATGTTAACATTATGCACTACTGCTAAACTTGGCAATTTTACTAGGAAAGTGAAAAAAAAAAGATTTCTCTTTGCATTAGGTTTTTATAAATTATTACTTTTAATTAAGCTAAAGGAAAAACTATATTCTTTATACAAAATATTTTTTGTATCCTTATCTTAAGTTTAGATTATAAAGTGTAAAATTCAGAATATTATTGTGATGGTAATTTAAATTTTTTTCTCCCTAATTTATATACTAGACCTATTTTTAATACTTAACATTTGAGTGTCAATTTAAATGAAACTTAAGACTTGTATCATGTTTTTTAGTAGTTGTAACATGTTTAGAAAGTAATGCATTTTTATGCTTTTTTAAAAGATAATTTCATGATCTTGAGAATTGTATTTTTTTTTTTTACTAAAATCTCGTATTATATGGATAAAATATGAATAACATTTTTGTTCATAGTAATTAAATTTCAACCGCTTCTGGAACATTTTTAATTAAGTATGGAAAAGTTTATGAATTTCAGAAGACGTTTTGACAAATTTCATTGGATTCTATGAAGTAATTATTATTGTTTTTAATTATACACATAAAAAGATTTACTTAAATGTATTTTCCGAACGGACTTGTATTAATTGACAGGGGCTTTTCATTTAATTGGCTCTTAAAATTGACATTCTTTAAATGTTTGTACAGAACAGGTATATGCTCATGAAAAACTTTTTATGAAAGTTACCTTTAGTTTAGACCTCGACTATCCAATTTAACCTACTTACTTTGCTAAATTCGAAGCAAAAATGAATAATTGAATACAATAAATCCTTTTTATTACCTTTATTCGTTGCTCAATCCTTTTTCATTTTAGTCTGTGCCGCCATAAGTCCACTGACGAATGCTGCCAAAAGAGCCCCCTCGGAACAAGCAAAGAGCAGGACACGAGTTCCACCTTCTCGAGCTCCCCCCGAACAGAACATTGCAAATGCATCCGAACAAGTACCTCTGGCGCAAAACTGCTGTCTCGGCGCAGAAAAAAGAAGTGCCTCAAAAAGAGACATGCCCTCGACAAAGCATCGGGCTCGGAAAGCGATCTCTTTGTGCTCAACGAACTAGTGCAAGCTGTCAAAGAAACTGTCTATTCTCAGCAATGCTCGCAGGAGAGCGTTCTGGACCATCGACTGGCCATCAGTTACGCTTCGGAGGACATTTCACAAGACCATTCGGATGACACCACAGTGGACGAGTTGGCGGGATACTTTGATAACCTTGTGTATATACCTAAGAAGATGTCCCACATGGCAGAAATGATGTACACGTAGCGACTCGGTGTCTTTATGTGTTTTTGAGATTGTATAGTATTGCTGATACATTTTTATCTAAAGCGTGTGCTGCCCTTTGGCGTTCTTGGCATAAGGATTTCTAGGTTTTCATGTTGAAATTGTCTAAATAAAGATTTCTATGTAATGCTGAAGTTTTGGCTTGAAAGTTTCGGATATTAATTTTTTATTGTTATTTTTAACTTAATAATTCCAAACTTAATGAACACACTGTTATAAATTTTCTTTAGAAAATGAGGACTCAGTTTTTACAAAATAAAAACTAAAACTATACTATTTATTCTTCCTTGTTTCATTTCCAAAAAAAAAAGAGAATACAAGAATTATTGAAAAATATTTTCTCCGTTTTGGCGGTATTTTTTTTTTCTTTTACCAATGCAAAAATTACTGTCAAAAATATTGCTGTATTGGCAATTTTTTTTAAATGAATGTAAATGAGAAATAACACATCCATGTCAAATTTTAAATGCAGTGACTTTTATTATATAGTGTAATTAAAATTTGTGCTATGTTTCAAACCTCTAGTTGTTCTTTTTATGCATTATCAGATTTAAGTTAAGTAAATATTCTTATAATATTTAATTTACTGAGAATTTTATAAAACTAAAAATTTTAGACAGGCAAAAAGCAATATTTTTTTTTTGTATATGAAAGCTCAATTGGAAGTATCAAATGCATATATTAAATTATTTTCTATATGTCTTTGTCATTATACCTATTCTGAACACATGCCATAACATTATTTATGTTCATTGGACGAAATTCTACTTAAATATACTATTAAGAGGAAGTACTAGTAAGGATCATTCCCTATATTTGCTATGCTACGCTCTTCCTAGCCCAATGCATTTAGAAACAGCTTCCTCTTCTCCCCTCTTGGTCATGGACTTCATCAAAGTCAGTGGATTCCTTGATCTGGTCTGGCTCCTTCACACTAGATAGGAGATTATTAACAACAACAGAAACGGATTTCTATAAAACCTTCAAATTTGACGAGTAAGTGCAAAAAAAGTAAATAAAATGAATTAAAAAAAAATAAAAATTAATGCTTATCTATTATAAATGAAAATTAATATAGCAAAAGACAAAACCTTGTGGAGCCACTGCATATCCTCTAGAGACCTGGCGTCCACTTAAATGGACAAACTTTTGAATTTTTTTTAAGATCAATTATTTTTATGTTATTTGATCCCCAAAAAAGTCTCCTTGCAAGTTCAGGTGTAGAGTATATACATTGACAAAAGTTTTCTAACATAAAATATACTAGACTCTATTTTGGAGTTCTTAATTTATGTCCTTCATTAAGTGATAATTTTTTGTATCTACTCACCACAGTTCGCAAAAATGCGTGAAATCTGCGTGAACACGCATTGAAAATCAATTTCGCCCCATATAATTAACCTCATGCGTGAATTCACGCATTTGGCACATCATGGTTAAATTTGGAAAAATAATCCTCCAATTTGTACAATCGGGGATCATCCTAGCCGTTTTTTGAAAGGTGGCGCTACCTACCTGCCCTTTTTCTTTAAAAATAACGTCCTTTTCTGAAAAAATGCAAAATTTTTGTTTATTTTCAAATGGAATGCAATATATGGATCACTACCTCTCCGAAATATCCAGTTGCGCATACACATTCATGTTCAAACTTGCCTCGCATAGACCAGTGACTGACTGAAGTCATTGACAGGCTGCTGATACCACGTGTGTAATTAGTAGGGTATATTTAAGCCCATACTAGCTTGTTTGTATGAAAATGTTCCGTTAGCACACACGTGCTTCTACCAGGGTTGGAAAAAATCAAAATAAAACTTTTTTTTTTCGTTTTTTTTCCTTTGGTTCAAACTAGGTTTTTTTTTGTTTATTTTGGTTTAAATCATTTTTTTTTTTTTTTTTTTTTAAATCCTCTCTAATTACTTGGATACATATTTATAACTAAAATTTAACATTAACTAAAATAATTAATGTTTAAATATAACTATTAATATTCCATCTAAAAATAATTTAAACTAAATAAACAATTCTTGCTACTTATGTGGACATTCAAATTATATTTTATAATTAGAGATACTATTTTAAAAATCAATATATACAGTAAAATACAATGGTAATTGTTTACTACATAATATCTGGAATATTGCTCTTAGATTCATCAGTAAAGGTGAGAGATTGTTCAAAATGATATTTTTAAGATTTAGAAATAAGTTGTTGAAACACAAAACCTTTATTTTAGAAACAAATTCAAAATGCAGACTATAATTTAAGTTTAATAATTTTGAATAATTATAAAACATTAATTAATATATAATATAAAAACTTATTATTCAATAGTCTTTAATTACAAGATTTATTTACAAATAGATTAGAACTTAATCTATCTATAGTATTCATATAAATTTTCATTTACAAAAACATCACTCTATCAAGCTGTAGTACCAAGATTGTAGATATTTCATTTAGTGAATTATTTTCTTAAAAAAATTGAAAGAAAACTTAATTCTTATTTCTTTATTCCATTTAAAACACATTTTGGATTTAACATTTTGAACAAAAATAACCCAACAAGTTTAGCAGCTTTTCAAAAAACCTATCTGTTATGCAACAATTGTACAACTTCAAAAAAAAAAAAAAAAAAAAAAGAGAGGAAAGAATTCGCTCGACATTCGTTGTAGTTGTTTTTGCAGTAAGAATTATTCAAACTTCTTTCAATACAACTGAATTAAACTTTTTTATATTATGTTCTTGCATTCGCCATCATACTTAACAGTTACATTTTCAATAAATTAAAAGAAAAAAAAAATATCTTTGGAATAGTAAACTTTTGGTTAAAAGTAAAAGTTATTTACAACACCAAATAATTTAAAAAATGTAATTGTAAATAAATAAAAATACAATTATAAATTATTCTTTAATTTTTTTTTTTTTTTTTTTTTTTTTTTTTTTTTTTGAGGAAAAAAACCTATTTGGTTTAAACCGGTGAAATGTTCCTTTATAAGAGGAAGTCCTGGTGAAAATCATTCCCGATACTCGCTATGGTATTATCTTCTAGCCCAGTGCATTTAGAAATACTTTGTATAAAACCTTGAAATTTTGTGAGTACAAGTACGAAAAAGAACACTCAATGAGATGGCATAAATTAAAAACTCGAAAATTGAGTAATATAATTTATTTCAGGTTTGAAAACCTTACATCACTGCATATACGGTGGCTCCACCTGGTTTTGTCTTTTTCTATATTAATTTTCATTTATAATTGATAAAACAATTTATGAATTTTTCACTAACTTTTTTGTACCTACTCACCGATTTTCAAGGTTTTATAGAAAGTCGTAACTATCCTTTCAGTTTAAATAGGAATTCTGAATGCTCTTTCTAAAAGGTAGAACCGTAGGAGACTTTAACCATTTGAATTCTGTTTATGAGACAATAATATTCATAGAATAAGGTCAATTCATGTAAGAGTATCCTGTATTTAAAAAGTGTTTTAACTTTAAGAAGTTCATGATTTAAAAGACTTTCATGACAGACAGTGGGATAACGAGCTCAGAGTCGACATTGATTCTTACACTTAATAAGAATTAAAAATAGACCTTAAATAAAATATTTTTTAGAATTTAATGAATATTTTTGTGAAAATTTATGAATCGCGATATATGTTCTGGCCTTTTAGTTTACGAACATTACCTTTACTTTTAAATAGTAAACATTTATAATTTTGAATAAAATGGTAAATTATAATGATATTTTTAAAAAAATCCACTCGGAACTTATTTTCTTTTGTACAAACAGTCGAACCAAAACGCCGAAAACAGTGTTTAATAAAAAAAAAAATATGCTATCTTAAGGTTAGCCTTTTTTTTTAAAAAAAACTTTTTTTTGGAAACGCAAACTACATTGCTTAGCGATAAATTCAAGAATGGAATCTGTATCTATATTTTACTTACGTTTATTTAGAACGTAAGAAAATCAAGGAATTTTGTTTAAAATGTTAAATTTATATAAAATTGTTTTTAAATTTTTAAACATGCGTAGAAAAATTATCTGTATATATTCGGTAATACTAAAAAAAAATAAAAAATATTGTTAAAATTTGTTGAGTTATAATTTTATATCCAATCCCGAAATTTTTTTCTGGCTACACCTCTGAGTAGAATAGAAACCATTTCTACTTTAACGCTTAGGTTATTACCACGAGTGAATTGACTGGTGCATTTTTGAAAAGTTGGGGACATTGCCAAAACCTCACCAATTCAAATTGGCGGCTGATTTCAAATCTACAAGATGGAGGCTGATTCAAAATAAAGAAGATGGCGGGTGGTACAAAATTCACCAAATGGCAGGTATGAAAAATTGTCTTTCATACTGAACTATGACCGAAAACAGAAGGAATGTGAAAATAATCTATAAAATACAACATAACAAGCAAATTATTCATACAATCATTCAAGATACATGTTTGTGGAAGAAAATTGTGGTTACCATGAAATTGCTGTTGCGCATGCGTGGAAAAATGTGGAATTTTATCGTCTACAAAAAGGCGTTAAATTGGCATGGTGTTATTTACACCACAAACTAGGGATAAACCGAATTTGGAACAGCCTGACTTCTCCGGAGCTGCGCTGCTAACCGGCAAAAATCCTTCTGGATCGGACCAAACGGTATAGTGGTTAGCGTGCTGGCTTCTAGACCGCGAGGTTGCGGGTTCGAGTCCCGTGTTAGGCATGGGTGTTTGTAAATGTATGTTGGCTTGTCTAATGACGAATGTTTCGGCGCATTATAGCCCTCGTGTTGCTGACGGCGCCAGATAATCTGAATACAACCAACCAACCTTCTGGATCGACCATTTTATCGAACGAGGGAAATCCGATTGTGGAACTTTTTACTTCATCAACGGTCGATGGGATAATACCTACGTACAAAAATTTCATAAGCAAATAGAAATTAAATTCCCCCCTCCCTTCTTATTTATTGGCATCTTTTTAACTTATAAGTTAATGAAGTACTGCCTCAAATTAGAGAGTTGACCATCGTATGTCTCTGATTCAACGCCAAATACATCGATTTAGGAACAGGATAAATTTTTTCGAAACAAAAAAGGAAAATCTTGGATAAAAAAAAAAGCGAATTTCAAAATAATTATATAAAAAAGAAAACTTAGTCGAGCCGCATGAATGATATAGCTATAATGTAACTATTTTTACACTGTTTTGCTAGAATGGAGCCTTTGTGTAGTTCTTTTCTAAAAAAAAATCCTAGTTTCACCCTTACTTTTGAAAAGTTGCGTCGGGAACAAATTGTAAGAATTAAAAAAAATATATATATATATATTGTTTAACACAAAAGTTAGCTTTTTGTGTCAGGTTTGTCTTATAATACACTGCGTTGCATAATGATAGAACCACCATGTATTTTCCGCCTAGCATACAGTAATTGGAATAAATGATTGAAATAAATATTTTTATTGAAAATATACAAAATAAGAATGACAATAACAAAGTAAAAACATTACTTATGTTTATATTTTCATGTAATAAAATAAAAAATACAAATTTTAGGTTGCAAAATGATAGAACCACTTTCAGTTAATACTTTGTAAGAGCACCCTTTTTGGTTATAAGTTCAAAAATTCGATTAGGCATGCTTTCGACTAAGCGTTTGAGTATATCTGCATTCAGATTTTCCCATTCTGTAATAATGGAGTCTTTCAATTCTTGAACCGTTGAATACTGCTTGCCGTGGGCGTATACGGCCCTGCTTAGAATACCCCAGACGTTTTCCATGCGGTTCATGTCAGGAGAACATGCAGGCCATTCGATAACCTGCACTCCGTTGTCCAGGAACCATTCCCAAGACGAGTTTGCAACATGAATGCTAGCATTGTCCTGTTGGAACTTCCAAAATGGACCTCCAATTTCTTCTCCAAAAGGCAACACATTTTCTTCCAGCAGGTCTTGATAGTCTATTGCTCTCATTCGACCAGTAGGGAAGACAATGTTAGTCCGCCCAGCATTGCCAAATCTAGCCTAAACCATTAACGATCCTCCCCCACACTGTCTCTTAGAAAAAATGTGTGGCTCATTTCGGAGATCCCTCCAATAGAATGCCCACCCGTCAGGACCATCTAGATTGAATTGTTTTTCGTCGCTGAACACTACTTGAGTCCACTGTTCTTTCCAAGTCATGTATTCTTTAGCCCATTGCATCCTTTTTCGTTTGTGAAGATCTGTAAGTCTCGGTTGCGTTTTCATTTTCGTGTACTCAAGATGTTCGTTCTGCTGAGCTATTCTGGATAAAGTTGACTTGTGAACTTTGATGGTGGGGTCTTATGACAGTCTGTTCAATGTTTCACCAGCTTTTAACTTCTTTACAACTAACCTTTCTAGCCGCTTTGTTAGCTTTCGAGGTCTTCCAGTGGATTTCTTTGTCCCATATTTGGATCCAAGATGTAGAAAATTATTAACCACGTATGGTGAACGCCCATTATGTCTTGCTATATTCCGAGAAGACAATCCTGCTTGGTTCAAAGCATAAAATTTGTCCTTTTTCAAAATCAGATAACGGATTTTTCCTACCCATACTTAGCGACACCTTTTCAAATCAATAAACTATGCGTGCTCTCAATAAATTCAAGTAAGGTTACGTTAGTTGATCAAACGAAGCTTTTATATACCTGTTTGTTGAAACCCAACTGCGCATGCTTCTCTGGGATCGATTATTCCACTAAAAAGTAGGGGTGGTACTATCATTTTGCAACCTAAAATTTTTATTTTTTATTTTATTACATGAAAATATAAACATGAGTAATGTTTTTACTTTGTTATTGTCATTCTTATTTTGTATATTTTCAATAAAAATATTTATTTCAATCATTTATTCCAATTACTGTATGCTAGGCGAAAAATACATGGTGGTTCTATCATTATGCAACGCGGTGTATATTTTTGAATGTTTACTCATAAGTTATGTTTTTGAAAGTTGTCTTGTCTGTTTTAGATGAAGCATTTCATTCTTAGATTAGGTAAAAAAAATATTAATATTTAAAAACCGAGTAATGTCTTTGTCTAGTATGACTATTTGTCAGCCCAGCCATTGTCGCCCTCAGGAAGGTTCAAAGAGGTGCACTTGCACTCCCCTGGCTTTACAAAAATACAAAACAACCGCAGAAAATCAGTAAAATTTACAAAAAAAAAAAAAAAAAAAAAAAAAATTCTAAGTAACTTATAAAAGAGTTAGAAACTATTAATTTGAACTGAAAATTGATGCATAAATATCAATTAGCATTTTAATTGGAAATTCAATAAATTCTTTTAAAAAAATCAAGGTTTCCGCTTTTCCTCAAGGAACACAAACTTCAATCCGCTTGCATCCTCATGTGTGCACTTTGCACCCCCCCCCCACGCATATAAATTTTCCGGCGCCAATGACTCCAGGTTTAACTATCTTTAAGTAGTATTTTGATCTTCGAAGTTGTCTTGATAAGTGTTGGCGCCCCTGAACTCTTAACTGAAACTTCTGGATAGAACAGGGGTAAAACTCTTCCGCGTTTACCCGGATTTCCACTTTTTTTTTTTGCCTGAGAGGTTCCGCCTTTCTTACAATTTTTTTTTTTTCAGTGGACTTTACAGGTAATTATTTGACTAAACTTGCCTAGAAGGAAAATATATAACGCTGCGTATATATTTTCTTCATTTTTACATTTTGATTCTTTTCTTCACTGGAATAGTACGCATGCTTTATTATTAACTTCAAATTGAAGGCTTAGCAATTGCCAAAAATATCTATATTAAAAAATTTCCTCAAAACTAACAAGCAGTCTGTTGGTGACAAAGGGCAACTTATGACCCAGCATTTGGATTAGAAACAGTATGGAAACAGTTCAATTGGCTTCATTTGCATCCAGGGAAGGAACCGTTTATGTGTTGTCCAGAATACAAAGGGATCATCAGTGTTTTGGGCATACCAAGGACATAAAAGCTAATTCAATTGTTTATATGCTCCAAAGAATAGGGATTGCATAGATGTGAGACAGGAAAATTGGAAAAAAAAAAAGTAGTAAAGTCGGATTTACAGGCTATCAGTCGGAGTTCCAGTTTAGATCGCCAATCTGTGACGTCACGTGGCTACTGGTTCAAGTAAATGACATATTTTCTATTTACTGGCGCCGGCGATTCTCATCATCCAATTAGGTGTTCTCTTCCGTGATCACCGACAGACGGCGCAGCTGTCGCTTAGCTGACGTGACAGTATTGGCGATCTAAACTGGAGCCCCGACTGGTAAGCTGAATTTACACGCTACCAGTCGGGCCTCCAGTTTAGATCGCTAGTTCTGTGACGTCAGCTTAGCGACCGTTGCGCCGTCTATCGGTGATCAAGAGAAAGCGCACGTGATTGGTTGACCTGAGTCGTCGGTGTCAGTAAATAGAAAATGTTTGGTTTACTGGAACCAGTAGCCTGGTGACGTCACTGACTGGCGATCTACACAGGAACCTCGATTGGTAGCGTGTAAATCCCGCTGTTTGTGTAAATCCGATTTAAAGAAGGTCGTTTGCACTTAATGGAAACGATTTTATAATTTGTTTTTTTGGTTTACAATTTGAGATTAAAAGTTGGCAACTTCAAAATAATCGTCTGCTACTGTTGCCTTTCAGTTGGAATGTGTAAAATAAAAGATTTATTCTGAAAGTGGTTCCTGAAATTAATAGATGTATGGAAGGTTAAGTAACTGCATTTTCCGAGTAGAAATATTTGTAATAACAAATTATAAGTCAGTGTAAAACTAGCAGTTATTTGCTTTTCTTAGAAAAAATATTAAATTTGTAATATATTAAATTTGAAAGGAAATAAAACGTCTAACTGAAAGTAAAATTGAAATCATGACCGTAGAACCTCATCCTAAGACTGTTTGAACGCATAAAAATATCAAGAAAGTGAAGGTTCTGATTCTAAAAGAAAATGCACCGACTCAAAGATCCATTGCATCGAAACTACAAATTTCCACCGTCACAGTAAGTACAATTATTCATAAGGATTTGAAGTTAAAGGTACTTTTGGTACCCTAAAAGCTTTTTTTTTTATTTAAGCTTTTAAAATTATAATTTTTATATATTTGGAAGTATGACAAAGTAAAAACTAAATTTTATTGATAAAATAGTTCATATAGGGCTCAAAAATTTTAAAATTAAAAAAAAAAAAAAAAAAATCAAATTTCAAATTCAATCTTCTTTTTTATTTTTCAATATTTTTTCCTGATTACTTTAAAAATACGTTCCTAATAATATACTTTAACTTTTTAGGCATCGGATTTTGCATAAGTAAAACAGATTTCGAGAAAAACGATGATTACTGTACTTATATGTAAAAAAAGCGTACAAAACGGGTATTTTTGAACATTTTAATTTGTAAAAAAAGTTTTTATTTTATTTAAAAATCCATTCCTATTTTTGTCAAGTAGATATTAATAATGAAAAAAAAAGAAAAAAAAAAAAAAAAAAAAATTCAAGTCATTTCATTCATATTTGCTGAAGTTTTAGGATTTTGAATAAGGTGGGAATTTCAAAAATCACGAACTGAGAAAAATGCGTTCGAAACATCGAAAGAGCCATTGCAGCAATGCTAAATTTTCCACAAAAATGTAGTTTTTCCTGCAATTGCAGTTATCGGATCAGTTAAAAAAATTCTAAAATAAGGAGATGGTTTCAAAGATTATAAGCACGCAAAAAATAGAAAATTTATATTTTTACTATTTTTTGTGAAAACAAGGGGTACCAAATCCCCTTAAAAAAAAAAAAAAAAAAAAGTGCTTAAACCAAAAGTTTACTTGCTTTTGGCCAATTCCATTGTTATGGGTGTGACACATTGCACTCATTTACGGCTCTGCGGGGAGAAAGATATAATTTGGAAATATTTTTTCTTTTAACAAAAAGAAAGGAGTTTACAATGGGAAGCACCATGACGACTTTCATTAATCCCAAGATATTGCTTACATTTTATAAAATTAAAAAATGTCTTGTTACGGGTGTGACAGTTTTTTTCCTCGAAAATCAACTATGTTAACAACACTTTCAATATTCTGTGAATTGATAGGTATTTTTCATTAACAATATTTTTTTATATGAAGATGAAGTTTGAAACTTTAACTTTGTATGTTGTTTTAAATTTTTAAATTGATAAATCTTTTGAGGAAATTTTTTAAAAACTGTGTTACGGGTGTGACTGCGTGCACGTTCACATGCAGTTGACTTGTATTTAAAAGTTATTTTTGAAAAAGAAAATTATCAATGCAATTGCTTTTTACATAAAATATATTTAGGCATATTTGCCAATAAGAAATTATCATATTTCTATTTTGATAATTTTTTTTAATTATTTCTTTATGTTACAATACTAAAACTGCAATAGGTAGTACAACCGACTTAAACTGTATTTTGCCCACTAAACTTCAGTCAGAAATATTACATCCATGATGTAAATTGTTTATCGAAACTGGAAATGGCCTCTATTGTTGACTAAGGTGGGAGGCTCAACTTTCATTAGAACAGACATACTTTCGCATGATGATTCAATATTCTCGAGCTATATCCAGTAAATTATCCATCTGAATTCATTTACTTTAGCATCAGTTCTGACTTGTCCATGTCAACATCCAAGACTGTACCAAACGGCATAGCGGTTAGAGTGCTAGCTTCTAGACCGCGAGGTTGCGGGTTCGAATCCCGTGTAAGGTATGGGTGTTTGTAAATGTATGTTGGCTTGTCAAATGACGAATGTTTCGGCGGATTATGTCCCTCGTGTTACTGACGGCACCAGATAATCTGAAAGCAACCAAGACTTCTGCATAAAATATTTTTGTATTCTTGGCATTTTTTGATCTTCCTTGAATTTGAAGGGGACTGGCACCTCCTCCTCCATAAAACATTGCAGGCTTCACGTATAGTATTTTTGCTGCAAATCTGATTCTTCCATAATTCTGTTTTTGAAAGACATGACATCTTTCATTCCAGGTTACTTTCACTTTCATCACTGTATTAAAAATTAATTATTTTGTAAATTATTTTTTGATTGACAAAACTGACAACTGTAAACATACTGGCACACTGTGAAACATGTTTGGCGCCATCAGCAACTCCTCTGCAACAAGTTTTTTTTTTTTAACAACAATGACTAGTGGGCAAAGTTTTCTTGGTTTAGCAAATTGTTTTTCCAAAACTTCGGTTGAATTGGCAAGATCATCCTATTGAATTGGCATGCTCGTCAGTATAATACTCATCTGAGCATTTGCTAATTGAGGATTCTTTTAAGTTTTAATACCTTCATTCTCTCTTATGTTAATTGTGATACAATCTTTTTCTTGTTTTCCCTTCATTCTTTGTCTCGTAATCACTTTCGCAAGATGCTCTCTTAACTTTCATGGGTCAGATTTTAACTTCTCCCGAAATTTGGTTACTCTTGCATGCGAAGAAAATAACATTTCCCGCTATAGAATTTTATTTAATAATTAATTATGCACTGTAATAAAATTAGAGACACATTTTATCATGAAGCATTGTGATTATATACATCTTTTTCCTATGCTTTCAGGATACCATATACAGTGCTGGCACTGTATATGGTATGCAATAGGTTATTGCACATATAACGGATATTCTAAAAATTTTGCAATTAATGATCCAGGTTATGTCAAAAGTGCATTATATCTAACACATTTACATCTTTTTTCATTACAGTGTGTTATTGTCTGAAGTTTATTTGCAGATGTATTTAGAAATTGATTACATAAGTAGAACTTGAATTACCTGTCACACAGAGAAGCCCGTAATGTCACACCCGTAACAAGAATAAAAGAAAACACAAGACAAATTAATTAATTTTGCCAATTGTACATTATTATAAATAGGTCTAACTAAGAGAATTCAAAAGCAATTTTCAGTAACTCAAGTGTTTCATTTAGAAAATCAAACTTTTTTATCTTTTGTGTTACGGGTGTGACATAAAAATTGTTGATTATTAAAAAATATAAATAAATTATTGAATTAAATTGACAAATTTAAGCTTTGTGTGCATTAAAGTTGAAGACATTAGCTCTTAGAATGCACACAAAAATCATAAAAATTCTTTCTTAAATGTCAAAAAAAATTGTGTTGTCAGATATAAATATAACTATGTTTATATGCAAAGAAAAAATCTGTTATTTCAAAATACATTTGATTTAGTTTTATTCTACAAAATTAAGATTTACGTATAAATTCTGAATCTATAGATTTTTATCTAAATTTTGATATATCACACTCATGGTTAGAATAAATTTTAAATTTTAATCCCCATATACTGTTTTACATGGAACGCACCTTTTGCCAAAGCATATATATATTGTTGCGAGAAAAATAAATTGTAGGAAGAAATCACAAAGGTTAAAAATTTTGAAATTCTTATTATGTTATTTTAAAGTAATATACATATTTGTTGATGGGAATTTCGACATTGTCATTAAATGATCCACAGAATTTTTACTTAGATTAACAGTGTTTAAGTATTTGTGCTTTTAAAAATGTTTGGGTTTTTTGAGGATGGCCAAACACTAGTAACAGATACGGCACCGAAATATCGCAACAATTGCATGCAATATGGGAAACAAACAGGTGAGCAGCTCTACAATAGGATGTTTGCTTGTTACAATCGTCGTCAGGTCTACTCATTTTTAAAGCAACATGCTATCCAAAGCGCCGGTAATCTTGTCGTTATTTAAATAGTTCTTTTGGGGAAGTTTAATTTGTGATATTACAATCCAAATAGATTTTACGAGGTTTATAACTTTTTGAAAAACATCTTTTATGTAAAACCTAAAGAGTTTTTTCTTGTTACATATTCATTGTTTTATTAAATAAGATAAAATTTGAAACAATGCCTAAAGATCAAATTTAACACAATTTTAAAACATCGTTTCATCTGGAATTTCATTTAAACCCTATGTCATAACTTCAAACAATATCCTACAATGTAGTTTGGAGACATTCATGCATTTTTTTTTTTTTACAAAAGAAGTGAAAACAATAACGAGCACATTTCCTGTTTTAATTAATAAATGTCGCTGCTGTTATTTGTTGCAATTAATCGCTTTTGCATTAGCCATGGATTCGGAATTCCACGTAATGTAATAAAAGTGTTTTCCCCCTGTATCCGTTAGCATGCTAGCTTCTAGACCGCGAGGTTGCGGGTTCGAGTCCCGTGTTGGCATGGATGTTTGTAAATGTATGTTGGCTTGTCTAATGAAGAATGTTTCGGCGCATTATAGCCCTTGTGTTGCTGACGGTGCCATATAATCTGAATACAACCAACCAACCAACCAACCAACCAACCAACCAACCAACCAACCAACCAACCAACCAACCAACCAACCAACCAACCAACCAACCAACCAACCAACCAACCAACCAACCAACCAACCAACCAACCAACCAACCAACCAACCAACCAACCAACCAACCGACCGACCGACCGACCGACCGACCGACCGACCGACCGACCGACCGACCGACCGACCGACCGACCGACCAACCAACCAACCAACCAACCAACCAACCAACCAACCAACCAACCAACCAACCCCCTGCATCCTTCATTTAGGTTTAAATACGGTCAACTCGCGATAACTCGAAGTTCAAGGGACTGGCCGAATTCTTCGAGTTATCCGAAGTTCGAGTTATCGGTAGTCGCACTGAAGTTATTTTCTAATCAAGGTACACATCTTTTGCTTGTTCACGTGGAGTCCGAAAGACAATATTGTGTCTTGCAACTTTTAGTAAGCGGGCAAAGTCCTTAACCTTTTCTTTTAACATCACTCCACTAAGAGGGATTTTGGGAATAATGGTTTTGATATGTCTCAAACCATTTTAAGAGAGCTGCTTCGACACCTGGAAAGGCACATGCCCTCACTAATTTACACGATGGATCGAGTTTCGAGCAGATTTTGTTTAGTTTTATTAATCAATTTAACCTTTTGATTTAAACTTAGCGTATTCAACTTGTGTTTTAACATTATTCAAATCCATCATAAACCAACATCATTGATTCATACTTCATATCTGGAATGGAATGTAAAGGCAAAAGGCCGTTTACTTTTTAGAAAAATTGTAAAACACGATGAAAAAAGAGGAAACAAAAAATAAAAATTGTTTTCTTTTTTTTTTAGTACTTTGTGGGGTTATTTTTGTGTTTGTAGTGGTACTAAAATTTTCCCAAAAACTTCGACATAAAAGATGTATATTTTGAGGTATGGAAATAACTTTGGGTTGAAAAACATTGAATTGTCTTGGGATTTAATGAAAACTTCGAGATAAACGAATATTCGACTTATGATTCTTCGAGTTATCGGGAGTTGACTGTAGCATGCATATATAAAAAAAGAAAAAAATCTCTTTTGTCAAAATTTGCTACCCAATATTGAATTACTGAACACAATAGAATGGAAGGCGAATCATGAAAAGCGACTAAATGAAAACGTGCTGACAGATATAATACAATTAATTCGAATGGTCCAAATGACCCCTTCGGTAAATATACTATATTAGATTTCTTCTGTCTTCAGAAATGAACGGATTGGAGTTTTTTTTTCCTACATTACATTAACTTTAAAGAACATATCACAATTTTTATTCTTAATTTTTCCTTGTCAAAGTATGCGAAGTACTTTCGAATAATTGAACCCAGGAAATAGACAGATTTATTTATTTATTCATTCATTCATTTATTCACTCATTCATTAATTCATTCATTTATTCACTCATTCATTTATTTATTTATTAAAAAAATTTTGGCAACAGGAAAGAGTTTCAACATTAATCAGTTTAAAGCTATTTTAACGCAATTGGTTTACGGCAAGTTGATTTATTAGTATTCCGTAAAAAAGACCTTTTAGTGACATTAACAGCAACAAAATTTCCTTCTCTAGTCGATATACTGACACACTTTTAACTAATTGAACACATGATATGGCTGAAGGAAGAATGAAAGTATTGGAGTTTCTTTTTTTTTACTATACATATTTAAGTTTAAATAACATATCACAACTTCTGTTCTTAATTTTCTCATATCAAAATTTTCTAAACACTTTCGAATAAACCGAACACATGTTAGGATTGGAAGAGGAATAGATGGTTTTTTCGTAACATATTTAGTTTTTAAAGTCGTATCACATTTTTTTTAAGTACTTATACCTTTGTCAAAAATTGTGCAACTCATCCTTCCAATAATATCATTGGATAGAGGAGGCATTTATGCATTGAAGGTTTTTTCTTAGTTATATATTTAATTTAAGGGGGTCCGGTACAGAAAATAAAAAAAAACTTTATTTATGTACATTTTTATGTCAAAAATTTATTTTATGTATGAGATACTATTTATACATCTTTGAGAAAATGTTTTTTTAAATATTGTGTTTAGCTATTTAAAAAAAATTTAAAAACCAAGAAAAATCCATAATAATTGATGTTTGCGTATTTTGATATAAGTCAAGAAAAAAGAAATTTTTTTTCAAAGTGAAAGCTTTCTGTAATACATAATTATATAAAGAAAATTTTGTCTTCACAGAATATTGATAGGTGAATTAAAAAAAAAAAAAAAAATTTCTCAAAGTTAAAATATTGAAATTTTTGCTTTTTTTTATGTTATCTTTTACGCTAAATGTTATATTTTAAAACAGAATTAAAAAAATAAAATTCTGTGAAGACAAAATATTTAAAACTATATAAATTAAATGCTCCAAAATTTTAAATAGCCAATTGTTAATGGTTCTGGAGATATATCGATTTGAATATGCAACATCTGTGAAAAACACTAGTGCTTGAAAAACGCACTTTAAGCAGACGCTTCAAGGTGTTACGCCCATTAGTGATGTTTAAATAACAGGTAATTTTGTGGCGTTTTAATCACCGGAGGAATAAGATAAAAACATCATTCTCTTCAGGAATGTATGAACTATTTTTTAAAATAAGAAAAAAAAAAATTTGGGATTTTTGAAGAAATTTCGGTTCTGGACCCCTTTAAGGTTCCAAGGCATGCAGGCATGGGACTGGAAATCGGTCCAGTCTGGAGTAAGGGACTCTGTTAGGTCACTTACTTCGGAGCGAAGTAAAAGAGTACATTAGGTGGGGATGATAAGTAAGTACTTGAAATCCTAACTGAGATTACCAAAAAAAAAAAATAATCTGAACCTTATCAGTTACCAATCGTCGCCAAACGTGCATCGTATCGTAAACTAGGAATTTACAGAATTTTCAACAATTTTGCGAAAACAGTTTTGCCTTGTACCCTGTAAGATATGATATGAACCCTTCCCTCCCACCCCGTCTCTCTCATCTCTTTCTCAAGAAACTGGATTGGTCAGGATAGTTAAATTGGACCAACCTAGATAGGCAATGTACCTGTAGTTGAACCATGGGCGCCCCAGGAGGGTGCAAGGAGGTGAGGTGCACTTGCACCCCCCTGGCTAATGAAAATTTAAAAAAAATGAAGAAAAGATTTGAATTCCAAGATAAAAAAAAAAAGCACATATGCCGATTATATGCGTTATGTTACGAGTTTTTTTTTTGTTATTAATTTAGTCTTTTTTGTTTCTTTCCTATGTCGTTTTTTATAGCTACTTGCGTGAAGATTTTCTGGCGCTTGTTGTCTATGATTATTAGAGGCTGAGGAGTAAAAGTATTTATTCCTTTTATTGTATAATCACTTCTTGTGTAGTTTTCAAAATTCTAGGAAAATGTTTTGTTTTTTAAGTCATCAGATATACTATCTTGAAATCTATTTTTAGAATTCAATTGAACATATTATGCCTTTTAGTTTCATTTTGATTCTTTTTTTTTTTTTCATTATACCCGAAACTTGGAAGATGTATAATGTTACTCTTCTGTATTTTTGCATCTTCGAGTTCCTCTATTCTAAACACTGTCTCTTGAATGCCGTGAGATCTAGTTGGATGATAAAAAAAATCATTAAAAATATATATTTTAATATTTTTACTATCTTGTATTTTTCTCTCTTTTCAACAGGGTTGCGCTTTCAAAAATATATACCATGTATTTTAGTTATTCTCAAAGAGCATAATTTATAATGCATAATTATTAGATAACATTTCTAAAAAAATGAATGATTTTGATAAAAATCTAGTCTTGTACTCCCTTGCAAATATTCCTGGCGGCGCCCATGAGTTGGACGTTTTTTTTTTTTATATATATATTTGTATAAATGTTACTGGCCTTCTATAAAAATACCTAGATAAAATTTAGGTGAATAGCCGGCATTCTAATGAACGGCGTTTTTTAGGTTGGTTGGTGCGCTCAACGACTTATACTTGTGCACAATAACGACTAATCCGGCTGGGACCTACAGCTTAATGTGGATTCCGAACCACAACGAACATCCATGCCGTATCCGGGACCTGCGTTTTTAGGAAAAGTAGGAAATATGAGAATTATTCTATACTTTATGTAAGCATTCTCTATAAATATCAAGCCATTCCGTAGAATGACAAATACTCTTTAAGCAAACAATGAAAAAAAAGTGTTGTGATGAGGCTTTTTTCGGTTGAGAACTCACTGTATTTTTGCAGCATTTGCACTGTATGTCATACTTTGCCGGTTTGTCCTTTGTAACGTGATCAGATTTTCCTATCACCAGAAACTTCACCAGTTAACCACTCTGTTAGTTTTCTTTATCAACGAAGTTCTGAAAACAAATTTGTTTTGTTTTAGAAGAACTTTGGCGGGACTCTGTAGAGGGACATTTTGGCGGGACAATCGGTCAGAGGGACTGTCTCGCCAAAATCAAGACGTCTGGTCACATTAGTCGTTCTATAGAACTTGGCAATGTGTGAAATACTTAATCATTTCACACTTTAACTGTCAGTTTTCGTCATTGTATAAAATGCCTAGTTATTCTAAAGAATGCCGGATTTAACACATTACCGGTAACACATATATCTGCTGGAGAGCATGTCCAACTCGGACGGAAAGGGTTAAAAACGCGCCCTTCCTGCAGCGCCCTCTGACGTGATGTATCCAAACTCCTCCTCGACCGCCTGTTGACTGAACGCATGCGCACCGGTTGGAAGATGTTGCTATTTTTAGCCCTTGCCAGTCGGTGGTGTTTGGCGGAAGGAGGCAGCAGATGAGAAAAGAGAATGGCGCGAGTAGGATGACGAATCGTTTGCAGCTCTCTCTGCTGAACAGCGGGCTGCTGCCCGTGGGACCCGGCGAGGCCCGACTGCTGCCCCTCATCCCGAAGGGGCCCTTTGATGCGCACTCGGCATTCCACAAGCACTGCGCACTCCTGCGCAAGTACGAGGTGCTCGCCAGGATAGAGTACCAGGTACCACTCTCTTACTTTATCGCATTATAGCACGAGTGGGATTAATTTAATGTTTTGAAGTAATGTGCATGAGAGATAAGAGATCCATTATTTCGTTTCGGTCGCAAAGGGATGTGTTTTATTCATTACGTATTCATTTAAAGTGCCATGCTGGATGGTTTCGATATTCACTTTCTATCTCAAAGAAAATTTTAAGTTTTTTTTTTTTTTTTTTAATGGTGCTTTTGTTATGTTTTTTTTTGTTTTTGCTTTTTTGTCCCGTATGTCTTTTTCGGTATATCACGAAAATATCATACGAAACATTTACTCTTTAGAAAATCTCTCTTTCCATTCTTTACGTAGTATTTCATTTTGTTTTTTAAAACAATTACAGAAGGGAAATACAGCGTGAAACTTATTTACTTTTAAGAAACTCACTATTTTCAATCAATTCAAAGTTTGTTCCATTTGCTTCTAAAAATTTACGTTAAGTATTTTGTTCATTAAAAGGTTTCTATTTAGTGTTTTGTTCAAGAGAAAATTCTACTATATTCGTTTTTTGTATCAATACAAAGTTTTCAAAACTTATTTTAATGTCATGTGTTGTGTTCTGTACATTAGACTGATACCATTATATATACACTTTTTAGAAACTAGCTCTTGTCATTCCAATTTCTTTTAAAAACTTATATTTAGTGTTTATCAGATCAGAAATAACACGCACAATTCCCATATGATAATAACCTTCTCTAAAAAAAAAAAAAAAGTTTACATTTTTAAAAAATTTATTTCTAATGTCAGTTTTATAATTCGCCTTCTTCAGAAATGGGGAGGGGGGGGGGCTTACAGGATAAACTGCTCTCTACAAAATTTGAGGGAAATTATTTAGTTAGTAAATTTCAAGGAAAAATTATATCCTAGTCTGTACCATTAAAAGCGACTATAACAATTAGAAGGTTCGTCTATGTTTTCTTAACCAACACAGCACTCTTGTTATTTCTGGTACAGTCAATAATGCTTGACTATTTTTGATCTGATCAATTTTTCATGTAAGCCCTCTAGATCTAAGCGTAAAATAACTGACAAAAATATTCTTACGATATTCGATCTTAAAAGCGCAAATATTTAAAAACTCATTTTTTATTATCACGTTTTGTGTTCTATATTTCATTGAGAAATACCATTCGAAATCCCCCCCCTTATATACTCTTCATAAAACTACTCGTTATCATAATGTTTAATATGATTTAAAAATTCCATCTTTATTGTTCAGTACGTTTAAGAGGGAAACGACTTTCACTCTATCTAAAACATACTCTTCTCACCATTGAGAGTTCAATAAACTCACATTTAATCGATTTAGTAACAAACTGATTAGCTTCGATTTTGCATGTTGATGGCGGGCAAATTTGCGGAGGCCTAATTAACCCCTTTGCCATCATCCGATCGGCTGAAACTTGGCACATAGATTCGATGTCGATGACAATGCATTTTATCAAATTTTGCGGCTGTAACTGTCGCTAAATTGCCGCTTTTACGGACTACTAATAAATATACTTGCCGTCATCCAATCGCCTTAAAATAGCATCGAACCGACCATTGAAGAAACTCTATCCTGTTGCCAAATTTCTTTAATAAGTAAATTATAAAATTGCTTTAATCAGAATAAATAAATTATCTTTGGATGTACGTGCATAAATTCAAGTTCATTTTTAATGAATAAATTTTTAAACGTAGTTGGCCGCTCATTCTGCTGAGAGAAACTTTTTTAATATTTAAAATTAGATGCAAACATTAATGTTACTGAATCGACGCTGTGTTAACGAATATAAAAATTGGCAATGCATGTAAAAGATTTGTATTAAAATCTTTGTTTTTAAGGGTTATATTAATATTTCAAATTAGAATGCTACGCTTGAACTATTCTAGATATATTTAAGATGCAATCAGCTACGCAATTGAATATAGTTAAATTATTAGAATGATAAATAGGTCATTCTTCATAAAACGCACTAAAGCTTGTCGCAGCAGTTTTATTCACCATTAGATAAGTTGGGTATTTCTGTTAACCATGGGAGATATTTTAATGCAATCAAAACTCCTCAAAACAAGTAATGTATATTTAAAAATATTTTTTTACTTAAAAAAAATGCGTCCATGAACAAGATTTGTCATGTCCGTGGACTGTCGCCACCTCAGGGTTGCTTGCTTTATCTATATTGTTGCGTGGACGGGTTCGAAAGATTTGAAGCCAAAGCAGATCAAAACTTGCAGAAATTTATTCCGATATAACTCTTCACAGA
Organism: Linyphia triangularis; assembly: GCA_963978545.1. Taxonomy (NCBI): domain Eukaryota; kingdom Metazoa; phylum Arthropoda; class Arachnida; order Araneae; family Linyphiidae; genus Linyphia; species Linyphia triangularis. The sequence continues at coordinate 82,348,780 of OZ021731.1, forward strand.
TTCCTTTACAACTCCAGAACTTCTCATTCTAGTAGCTCAGCTCGTTTCACAACAATCGAGCACAAAACAGCAGTTAAGAACTTGACAACACAACTGCTCAAATCGCTGCAAAAGACAATGCAATACAGTTAAACTTTCGGAACTCTCTGGCTACTCACTGAGACTCAGTAATTCCGGTCAACTAATTCAGTGACTCAAAATCAACAACTAACTCCATCACCCGCTCTCCTGAGCTTTTATAAGGGAGGGGAATATTCTTGAGACTTCTAGAGGTAGATATTTGGAGAACTTTCCAGGTCTTAGTCGAAAAGTCCTATACATGTACATGGGAACCGAAAATGTCGCCAAAACCGTCGCCAACTTGGCTCTATCTCGCCAATTTGGCGAGATTGCCATTACCATAATGTTAAATGCCCTGCTCCTTGTAAAACCCGCTTCCCAGCTTTACCTCTGTAAAACTCATTATTAAGCATTGAGACACACATTGCAGGGAAACAAACTATTGTATTGCCTTATGCAAAATGTACAGAAATTTATCTATTTACAAAATTAACACTACGAAATTTTTACAAATATACAAAAATTCGTAACAATATTTTAATTTCACTTCATATATCTTAGATGTCTATATTTATTTATTTTTAGCTATTAGGTATATATATGCGATGTTAAGCTTGAGTATAAAGTTTTTATGAGTAGCAATTTCATTACAATTAATGTAATACCTCTTGCCGCAAGACTGATGCGTCATGTCCGTGGACAGCAGTTTGTTGTTGTTTAACAGCCCACCAAGTGACACAAAAAGTCAACTGTGATATTGGAAAGAACTCTAATGTAACCATTTTTGGTTCCTATACACATTGCTTATTTTATTTTTCGATACAAGAAGCATATTTTATTAGTTACAAGTGAAATAAGTGCAACTATAAAGATCATACCATTTGTAGAGGCCACATCACTTACCTCTACAAAAGTCCTTTCCTGTCTAAACCCTACTACTAGGTAGCAATTAGAAGAAGTTTGGCAGAAGATAAAACACCGCCAAAAAACATCGCCAAGAAACATCTCAAGAGCTCATCTCCACGAACTGTTAAAGTCTGTGTTGCCAAATGCTCACCATTTAAACCACAGCCTGACGCAGGTTAATGTGGTTCACTGCACTCGATGAAGTCAGCTGACATACAAATGGCCTTCATGCATATATTCGGAGCTGACCAGATTTCTTAAGAAGACGGATTCAAGGATCACGAGGAGAGAACTCGCGACTTGCTGTTTCCATGAATACTTTCTCTGTTCTTTGAAAAATGACGGCTGCATATAATCGTTTCTAATAAAAATAAATATTTTAAACAACGAATTCTTTTTCATTCAAGCTTTTTTATTGATTTAAAACTGAGGTGGCCAGAAACTGGTGACCCGGACGTCCGGGTCACCAATAAAGCGTATGCAAGCTTTCAAGGGCGACGGGGCTCGATCCAGGGACCATTGTGTCTCGAGATATATGCTTTACCGCTGTGCAAAAGAGTACTCCATTGCACAGAAGTTTTATCTGTTATTTGATGTCGCCACACCATCATTTTCGTGATCAAGATAAAACTAGTTAAGAATAATTAGTTAGTGATAACTAAATATTTATTATTAATTACTTATTTTATTGTATTAGTTGTACAAATATCAATTCAGTTATCTCACGTTTATAAAAGTACAGTTCCGTTCGGAACTTAACAATAACAAGGAAATTGTCATGTCCTATGGACATCAACCAATGGAATAACTATGGACGATCTGTATATGTTATTATCAGATGATCTCTTCTATTGTCATAATTGGATTGTAATTGATAAGTTCTATGGGGTAAAAAAGGAGAAAAAAATTCTAAGCATTTAATGATTGCATTTTGTTTTGTTTTGTTGATCTTCTGCTGCTGAAATGGTGCGTTCTGTGGAGAATGATTCATTTATATATGTTCCATAATGTTAAACGGATAACGGATTATAACTATTGAGTTTCATAGAGTCGTTTATGCATGACGATGTTATTGACCATAGTTATTCAAAATGTCTAATATTAATAATAATAATAATATCAAAAAGCCCGTTTGTGATTCGCTAAAAGAATCTGAACATTTAAATTCATTTTTAAAGTTGATATTTGGGATTAGTCAAGAATTCTTATTTATGAGATGATGAGAGAAAAATATGAATCCAGATCGTGTGTGATGTTAAAAAGAAGTTTGTTTAATCGGGGTAAAACGTTTTACTTCCTCTTCGAAATCTGGCCAGCCAAAATTTATTAAGTTGTATTGTGTGAATACCTTTTAATAATATGTAATAAAATGTGTCACATAGTAAAATATAAACGCTGTATAAACGAATAAAAAATTTGGATTTTTGACTACTATGTTTCCGAAATTGTGTTGTATGGAAGTATATCAAAATGAAATTTGATTATATTCGAATAATAATAAAAAAATGATAATAATAATAATAATAATAATAATGATTATTATAATGATTATTATTATTAATAATAATAATAATAATGATTATTATAATGATGATTATTAATAATAATAATTATATTAATAATAATGGTAATTATGATATAATGATAATAATAACGATGATATAATAGTAATGATACTAATCATAATAATAATAATGATAATAATCATAATAATAATACTAATAACAATACTAATAACAATAATAATAATAATAATAATAATAATAATAAAAGTAATAATAATAATAATAATAATAAACAGCATGCAGACCTTGTGTTTGTAATGAATTTATTAACCATAAATCGAAAATGCACTCTTCTTTACTTCCAAAGTGCTCCGGAGAAAAATCAATACTTGAATAGATATGAGCATAAACCTTTTAAAAAAATTTATTTGATGTAATCTGATAGCGCAAGTAAAATATTCCTTTTTTCATTTCTGTCTGCGTAAGTAAAAAATATATAAGGCTGTATTGAAAGTAAAATTGTAGTGATTTGTTAGCTATTGTAATGAATTCTTAACACTGCTTGGGAATTTCAAATCGTACATAGCTATAGTTTAACTTTTTTTTTTTTTTAAATTATGTTTGATTTTTTTTTTTTTTTTTTTTTTAATATTTCTTTCATGGCAACACAAATTTGTGCAGAGAAAACTGGCATTATGATATCAAGACATTGACAAAATAATATTTATTTTTATAAAAAAAATTTAAAAAACCCTTAGTTATATATTTATAAAATTCTTTTCTAAAAAAAGGGTCGGAATTTATTTTATTCAATTCAAATTTATAACATTCGTAGAGGTAGCGCAACCATAAAACTTTTCATTTTAGAACTAAGAGGTGGTCATACATTTCAAAAGTTCTGTTCTTAGCATTGTCTTTTATTCAATTTAGCTACATATTTACAAGAAAAGATATCTCAACACTATATTTATAAAGTTGTAAATTTGACATGGTATTTTTTAGAATAGGTGTGTCGATTAGATTAAACTAAATTATTTTTAAAAAAGTGTATAATGACCGAAGTGCTAAATAGGTGACTGCACGGGAACTCAATACCCTCAAAATAATAATAGTAATAATAAATAAATCATAAATTAATGGAATTTTATTTCCATTTTTTATTTTTTTCCCCTTTAAATGTATTATTTTAGTTTCTACAAAAGAATTAGAAGCATGTTTTATTTTGTTTTAAAAAGAAAAACAATCTATTTTTAACTATATATGACTTTATTAACTGTAATTTTCTGTAAACGCGAAGTTTAATACTTAATGTACCTTTCTTTACTAACTAGTAGAGATATGCCATTAAACTGAGATTAAAAAATATCCTCTTATTTTTAAATTTTTTTTTTTTTAAATCACAAATCTTTGTAAAAAGGTATTTAAAAAAAAAAAAAAAAAAAAAAAAAAAAAAAATGGACTATCGATAAAAATTGTTTAAGAAAACAAAAAAAAACCTCTCATGATATTTCTTACCAAACTTTAGCCTTAGTTTTTTGTAAAAGATCCTCATTTAACATATACAAATATTTCAAACTCATTTGTTAAGAACTTTCAGAGAAATCGGAAATAGGCCATTTAACAATAAAACAATGTTTTGGTGAACTGATTTCTCACTGACTGAAATTTAGAGTAGTTTTTAGTTTTTAACCGTTTTCATCTTTTAACTTTAATGAAAAGTTCCTTTTTAATTTTTTTTTTTTTTACTGAGCCTTCTGAGCTTGCAGTTTAGTAAGTACATGCTATAAACACCCCTGTTTTGAAACTCCTAATTAAAGAGACTCAGTATTCCCTAAACCCGTAATGTTATATTGCCTATATTTGATGTACTCTTTCTTTGGATGGTTCTTGTAAAATGAATTTGAAATTTTTTTGTAAGATAAATTGATATTATAAGACAAGAAAAGCTGAGGTTAAAGTTAGCTAAAAAATATCATAATTTTTTTTTTTTCTAATCAATTTTAATTTTTTTTTTTTTTTTTTTTTTTTTTTTGAGTACAAAATTTATTTTATAATTCTTTAGAAAAGATTAATAAGAAAAGCTGAGGTTAAAGTTTGCTAAAAATTATCATCATAATTTTTTTTTGTAATCAATCTTAAATTTTTTTTTGAGACCAACTTTTTTTTTTTTTACAAAGATTTAGTATTTAAAAAAAAATAAAAAATTATGAAATTAACAGGACATTTTTTTAACTTGAGTTTAATATGTAAGTTTGCACTATAATTTCAAAAAAATAAATAATGTGGTATCCTTACTATTTAGTTAGAAAAGGTACATTGAAGTTTGAAATATCGTGTTTAGAAAAAATCAAGGTGTTATATAGTTAACAATTGATAGTTTGCATTTTTAAAAACAAAATATAATATACTTCTAAATTTTAGTTGAAATTAAACTTAGGCAATCTAGCACTATAATTCAATGTCGAGTTTCCATCATTAATTATGATTGAAAACAAGCACAATCTTCACACAGACCTTATTAAAATATTTTTTTCAAACAGTTATATATTTCATAATAAATTATTTTTCTTCAGAAAAGCTCCTATTTGACCCATAAAATCTCCTTCGGGTGATGAAGTAGTTCTGCCAAAGATTCGACTTCTAAAAAGTGGATCATAATGTTTAATAGTTGTTTTTTAGAGGGTTTAGAATTATTTAAACTTGATTTGAGTAGCACATACAGGGGAAATTCCCTGCATGACGCACGGGACATTTGCGCTCTTCTTTCATCTCGTAAATGGATTAGAACTGAAAAATTAAGATGTATCTAGTAGTTATGTTTTTATTCTGTATAAAGATAGTTTATGACAAAGTTATATGGAACAATACTTAATTTAACTATGTAAAATGCACTTTTATAACATGGGCGTGGACGTACCCCGTGCTTCGGTGTTACAAAATGCATATTTGACCTAGTTAAAATAATTATTTTTCCATGTAACTTTGCAACAAATTTATATTATATAAAACAAAAACATAATTTTAAAATTATGATCTGTTTATGAGTAGAAAAAGAGGTAAAATGTCTATTGCGTACAGTAGAGAATTGCCCATAGTACATACAGTCAAACCCCAGTAACGTGAAATTGACTAGAGACTACCGAAATTTTTCGATTTAATTGAATTTCGTGTTAACCGTCTAAAAACATTTTCATTTAATTAATGCAGATTTAAAACTGCTAGCTATATTACGGCTGTTTTTAGAACATTTACATTGCAATTATTATTAGGTAAGAAAGTAAATGCACTTGCCCATAACTTATTATTTATTTGACAAATTAAGAAGTCTGTTATTGATTTTTCCTTTAAGTTTTTTTGGGAAATGTGTCTACCTCTTCAAAATTATTTAAGGCACATGAGGCATTGTCCTGTTGCTTTAGGAAACGTTACAAGGTTTCATCTAAAAAAAGCGGTTTAAAGAGCAAATTTTTTTTTCGTCTTAAGCGGGATTTCATTGTGTGAGATTTCGTGTTAAACGATTAAATTAACCTTAAGTTAAAGTTTCATCGAACGGAGAGCTTACTTTACCTCGCATTAAACGAGATTTCGTGTTAAGCGATTTCGCGTTAACGGGTTTTGATTATTTATAAAATTTAATAATATAACTCATAAAAACAAAGTTTTTAAAATTTCTTTAAATTCATTGTCAATTTTTATATTCACTAACATGGCGCCGATACCAAAAACATTTCTATCGGCAAAATATGCGGCTAACTACATTTCAAATTTTATTTATTAAAGATGAACGTAAATGTAAGTTCTTACATCTAAATATCTTTTATTTATTCTGATTAAAACATTATAATTATTTATTTATTAAAACTATTTTATCGACAGGAAAGAGTTTCTTCAATGATTGGTTAAATGCTATTTCAGCGTGATTGGATGACAGCAAGTTGGTTTATTAGTATTCCGTAAAAGCCGATCTTTCAGTGACAGTGACAGCCGCCAAAATTTGATAGAATGCATTGTCATCGACATCGAATTTATCTGCCAAGTTTCAGCTCGACTGAATGACGGCGAGGGAGTTAATTAGGCCTCCTCAGATTTGCCTACCGTCTACATACCAACAAAATTGAAGTTAATATAAAGGAATTAAAAAGAGAAAAAATGTCCCTTGAGTATAGCAGTTAACTGACCATAGTACTTATATTTAATTTAAAAAGATACAAGAAAAAGACGGCTCTATGCTGAATAACTTCAATTGTGAACATCCTGTACGATATAAAAGAAAATTAGAAAAGAAATCACGTGTAGATGACAACAAAACATTCGCCAGATTAGAGACCCAAGAGAGAGATAGAAGAAGAAAAAAAAAGATGGAACGCTGTAAACTTTATTTTATGGAACGCTAAAAATAGAGCACCGGTTGAAAACTTGGGTAAACAAAGTGTATCGTCGTTTTATGTAGTTTGAAAAAACAGGATTTGGAATAGAGCTTTATGATGAAATTCAGAAGAAAACGGTTCCAAGAATAAGACATCAGGACGTAAAAAATGGCCCCGAAACGTGATGCATGCCCAATCTGGTCCTCGAAATTTCACGCCTTTCAACTGAGTTGCGCTTTTTAAAAAAATCACTTTGTTCCGCGAGATTTTCTGAAGTTGTCTTTAAAATATATATATATATATATATATATATATATATATATATATATATATATATATATATATATTTTTTTTTTTTTTTGGGGGGGGGACCAATTTTGGAGTCAAAGTGAACGTCAGTTTGTTTTGATAATTTCTTAGGTGAGTGGAAAAAAAGCGGAATTGAATCGTTTTCTATTATTCAGTTCAACGCAAGTGCTTTGAATCGTTTTTTTATTTTTTTTATTTTAAGATGATACAAAGAGTTCGTTTTTCGTTATAATGGTAAAAACTGATGTATTTATTCATAGTAAGCCCATGCATTGTGTTTTAAACGTTACCCTTCGTTTGAGGATTCGTTTTAATATTGTTACACACACTTTCTGTGTATAATTATAAATTGTGACGTATTTCTTTTAAAAGTTTTATTTTATTTTGTTTTGTTAAATGAACTTATTTTAGAAAATTATGCAATGAAAAAGAGCTATCATTTAAATTTCATGATTGTTAGAATATGGCGAAATGTCATTACTCACACTTTATTTAAATATTCTTATCTTATTTATTTTTAAATATTTGATTGATATACTTTTAAATACTCAGTTCGATCAATACTTTGAGAAATTAACTTTATTTTAAATTTGAATGAATTATTATTATTTTTTGTTTTCCATTCTACAAATATAGTAGCTAATCCAAAACATTAATTTTATTTAAAGAATTAAATTGAAATTAACTATTTGGCGTATTTGTCGTTAGTTATACTTAGACCATAATTACTGACATAAGAAAACAGCTCACAAGGCATTGTTACACAAATTTTCTGTATATAATTGTAAATAGTCACGAATTTATTTTAAAGTTCTATTTTATCCTTTTTTATTTGTTAACAGTGGTAATACAGATTAGAAAGAAAGGTGGCAAAATCTAAAGTAATCGGGAAATTTCGAGATGTTTCTATCAATTGAGCGGTCGACTGTATATTTCGAGAAAGTTCTTACTCGCTCGTATAAATATGAGACCGCGGATCGGGAGGGATTCAGTTTAACTTCGGATGTCGATTTGAAAGAAACTGAGAGCTTTGTTCACCTGAATTATCGCTGTATTCGGAGTTGTATGTATTGAAGCCAATAGTGATTTTACTGTTGTTTGAAGACAGTTTGTGAGCTTCCAAAGGAAGAATAAATTATAGTTTTTATCTGATAAATACCTATGCTTAAATTTCATAACAGTATGATTTCTGCACTAATTAGGATGGTACGCAGGGCCTGATCATGACAAGTTGGGGCCCAAGGCCCGGACACATTCGGGGGCCCTTTTTTCAAACAAGTGATTTATTGGAAATGGACTCGACGCAAAGTGAAATGAATTAACATGCAATACAAGAAAAGTTGATGAATTATTGTTAATATTGTTTTCTAAAAGTTTTTATTTTTATTTTTTTTTAATCACAAATAAAGAAACAAATTTCAAACAATCAAATTTATAAATCAAAAAAAGAAAAACTTTTTATGTATAATTATTCACAACTTCAGAGCCGACATTTTCTAATCTCACTATAAATTCGTCAAGACTTCCTTTCAATTTTTTTTTCTCTATCTTTCAAGAAAGCTTGAGTTTAACGCTTTTAAACGTTTTTTTTTTTTTTTTTTTTTTTTTTTTTTTTAATAAATACACTCTGGGATACTAAAGACGGTTTAAGATCAATACGAAATGAATTTTATGTATGAGTTATTTTGTACATGTTATAAAAGATATTCACATAGCTTTTGTGAAACAAAAATAGTTTACAGCCAATTTCGGGGCCCCCTAAAATCATGGGCCCAAGGCCCGGGCCTTGTGGGCCTAGGCGATGATCAGGCCCTGATGGTACGTAGTTCTAAGCTTCCTAAACATTGTCCAAATGTACTTTTAGTGAAATCATAAAATTTTGAATATTAAAACGGACATTTCGGGAGAATGATTCACATGCATATAAAAAAAATTCAAGGGGGTTTGATAGACCGTATATCACTATTGTTAAAAAGCCCATTTTCTATGTACCTTTTCTAAATAACTAATAAATGGATATTTTTGAAATTTTTCCTGAATATTATTTCAACCTTTTTTATTCTGAGGTTAACATTAAGAGAATATGTTCATTTGGTTTTTTTTATAAAACAATCTCAAATGATAAAACACCAAAAATCTCTCAGAATCGCATTTTTTAAGACATTTTTTTAAATTTAAACATCGCATTTTTTTTTAATTAAAAAAAAAAAAAAATCAAAATTTTTTCAAAACTTTCACTTCAGATTAAAATTTGATAAATGACAAATATAGGGTAAAAATTTCATAAAGAATCTAGAAGCCATTTTTTTCAAAAAGATACATAGAAGTTTGAAAACTGACATTTTGAGATAAATGAATTTTTATACGGAATTGTAGCATGGCAAACGTGGGTTTACGTATTTTAAAACTAACTTTTCTCCGGAACTAGAAAGAGTACCTCAGGCCAAAACCATATCTTAAAAGAAGCAGAATAGTTTGAAATATAAAGGGATACAAAAATCACGAAATCGTAATTTTAGAAATTTTAAGCCTACCTACTTTTACTACCCTTAAGAGTAGAATGGTGTACATTATTCACAACTTAAAATGAAAAAAAAAAAGAAAAAAAAGTTAAAATACCAAACAAAATAAGGATTGCGTTGTGTGTTGTTTTTTATATGCCCTAGTTTGGTATGCCACTTTGTCAACGATGCTGTAATAATTTTTAGCTTTTATTTAATATGATTTTAGTAGTTTTTTCTAGATTCCTTTTTTTCCCCACTAAATTCGAATCTGGGTTTGGTTGGTTGTATTCAGATTATCTGGCGCCGTCAGCAACACGAGGGCTATAATGCGCCGAAACATTTCGTCATTTAACAAACCAACATACATTTACAAACACCCATGCCTACACGGGACTCGAACCCGCAACCTCGCGGTCTAGAAGCCAGCACGCTAACCACTATACCGTTTGGTCGGCAAAATCTGGGTTTGTGTTTATGGCGAGCAAATCGGTGGCTGGCCGTTTAATCAACTTTCCGTCATGCAATCTAACTGAAACGGCAGGATAGACTCATTGTCGATGACAACGTTCTATTAGGTTTTTGAAAGAAAAAATAAAAGTTATTTAAATGCACGGAATCGATGATTCTCTTCGAAGTAGTCAAACGCTATGAAAACTGGATCTGATTTCAAAATTGCTGAAATAACTTGTAATCACACACAAAAGTTGTCAATGCATATAAAGAATTTATGTTAAGAGGAAATCCTAGTAAGGATCATTCCCTATACTCACTATGCTACAATTTTCTAGCCCAGTGCATTTAGAAACTACTTTTTATAAAACTGAAATTTGGTGAGTATGTACGAAAATGATCTCATAATTAAATGACATAAATTAAACACTCGGAAAAAGCATCTAATGTATTTTATTTTATATTTCAAATCCTTAACGTCGGTACCTATGCTGTGGTTCTACCTGCAAAAGTCTTTTGCTTTTTTAATTTTCATTCATAATAGATATACATATAAATGAAAACAATTGATGTCATTTCACTAATTGAGCATTTACGTACCTTCTCTCCAAATGTCAAGGTTTTATAGAAAGTAGTTTCTAAATGCACTGGGGCTAGAAAATTGTAACATAGCGAGTATAGGAATGATCCGTACTAGGAAATCCTCTTAAAAACCGTGTTTTTATGTTTTTTTCTTTCTTTTTTTTTCTTTTTTCTTTCTTTTTTTGTGATATTCGAATATTGCTATTGCAGTAAGTTCCTACAAAATGTAGTAATCTATTCCGCTTTCACACCAAAATAAATATAATTCAACATTTATTAAAATATTTTTTACTAAAATTGCATTGATCGAATATATTCCCCAGAAGCTGTTCAATTAATAAGTTTTAATGATTTTTGGTGATTTAGAATTGTCTAAATTTTGTTACATTATTAAATACTTTATCGTAGGTGTATATAATAAAATATTGTTGCGTGGATGGGTTCGAAAGGCTTGAAGTCAAAGGAGATAAAAACTTGAAGAAATTTATTCCGATGTAACTCTTCGCAGATTCTTTTACAACTTCAGAACTTCCCGTTGTAATAGATTCAATACAGCTCTTTAAACAGCAATGGAGCTTAAACAGCAGTTAAAAAACTTGATACACAACTGCTAAGATCGACGCAAAAGACAATGAATACAGTTCACTACTCTGAATGCTCGCTGAGAAACAACTAACTCGAGAACTCAACTAACTAGATCACCCTCTCTCTCGGTCTTATATAGGGAGGTGAATCTTCACGAAACTTTTAGAGATAGATATTTGATGAACTTTCCAGATCGTAGTCGAAAAGCCCTATACAGGTACATGGGTACCGAAAATGTCGCCAAGTTTGGCGACATTTGGCGATTTCTCGTCAAATTTGGCGACTAAAATTAGTCTCCAAAACCGTCGCCAACTTGGTGAGATTGCCATAAACCATAATGTTAAATGACCTTCTCCTTGTAAAACTTGTTTTCCAGCATTATCCCTGTAAAACTCGTTTTCAAGCATTAATAAGATACACATTGCAGGAAAGTGAAGACAAAGAACTCTTGCACTGCCTTATGCGAAATGTACATAAATTTCCCTTTTTACATAATTAATACTACGAAATATTTACAAATATACAGAGATTCGTAACAATATTTAATAATATAACAAAATGATAAATAAGAGGTGCTAAATAGTTATTAGACGAAGAAATTTGAATATTTTTTGTATTATGTTTAAAATATCTGTGTGTTACGTCACCAACTCGTACTTATATGAGAAATGTTAACGTGCTTTAAAAGTGCATTAAGTTTGTAGTTTTATGTGGCATTATTCGTTAATATTATCGTTTGGCAATATTCACTGTGTTCTTTTTGGCATTTTAAAAATAAAGTAATTTTGTTCGCTTAGTAAAGGAAAATGGTAGATTTTAATTAATAAAGTAAAACGATAAGCTTTAAGGAGAAAGGAGGACTAAGTGTTCTTTCAAATCTCAACATATGGCGCCCGAACGTGTGACGAAAAGTTGACTGGTGCAAGGTTAGTAAGATTATTACACCAGAGTTTATTTCTTATTGTGATCGTTTAAACGCAATTGAAGTATGGAGGTTCTAAAGATAAAACGATCGCCAGTAAGAACGAGTTTTACTAAGTTGTATAAAAGCCTAAATGCGTTATTTGAAAATAAAGATATTAACTTAGTAGTTCTCAAGAGTAAGTTTACGGCTCTAGAAAGAGTATTTGCTAGATTAACTGATCTAGATGATAATATTATGGAGTTATTGGTACATGACGAAAATGCAGAAAGATACGCTGAGGAATTTAAAATTATTGAAGAGTATAAAGAAAATTTTGATATTGCACAGGTTCGTTACAAATCTCTTACGAAGAATTTAACCGTGCAGCAGAATTCTATTAATTTAAATTCAGAAAAACCTAAGTTAAAACTTCCGAAAATTGAGTTAATGAAATTTGGCGGAGAAGTAAAAGATTGGCTAAGTTTCTGGATCCTCTTTAGTAGAATACATGAGGATGAACAATTGGAAATTGAAGACAAATTCCAATATTTGATACAATGTATGTCGCCAGGCACAAGAGCCAAAGAAATCATCGACAGTTATCCTCCAACGGCAGAAAATTATGGGAAAGCGATAGAGAGTCTGAAATCTCGATTCGGTCGTGAAGAGATGCTCGTAGAATTTTACGTTAGGGAACTTCTTGGATTAGTAGTAAAAAATACCACAAATTTTAAATCTAGATTAAGCATCACCCAATTGTATGACAAATTAGAGTCCCATTTAAGGTCATTAGAGTCAATTGGGATGACCTCAGATAGGTACGCAGCAATGCTTTTTCCTTTAGTGGAATCCTGTGTGCCAGAGGATTTACTTCGTGTTTGGCTTCGAAATCCTTCACTGAATGAAGAGGATCACTCTTACAGTAGAAAATTAAACTTGTTGCTAAATTTTCTTCGAGCTGAAGTGGAAGGAGAAGAACGTATTTCTCTCGCTAAGGCAGGAATTAAACAGGGTGATTCAGTTTCGAGAATGACAAAATATAAAGAACCGGAACATTCTATTCCTACCGCCAATGATTTGCTATCAGGCTCGAGAGAAATATCAAGGCCAATTTGTGCATTTTGTGCAAAATCCCATGAAAGTAAAGATTGTTTTTCAGCTCGTAAAATGACTCTTAATCAAAAGTATGATCTCATTAAGGAGAAAGGAGGACTAAGTGTTCTTTCAAATCTCAACACTGTGTGTGGTTCACTTTCTAAGTTTTTTTTTCTCTCTACACGGTGGATTTGGCGATGTTTGGTTAATGTATTTGCCATTTTCAGGATACGATTTTCAATGCTTTTGCCTGCGCCAATTGTAAAAAACGTTATTTCGGCGTTGGCAATAGTTTGGCGTCAAGCGTCATTTCGGCGTGGCTGACATGTTTCAAAATCGCGCCAAGCGTGTAACGTATACTAGGATTTAACCAGATAAATATATAATTAAAGTTTGTATCTCCCATTCACAATCACAAAAATTAATATTTATTTCAAATTGTAAAATAAAGTTTAAAATTGAAAATATTTCATTTGGGAATTTGCAATAAATTCTTGATTATCCAGAGCATTTTCTTACTTGACTTTCTTAGATATGTCAATTACTGTTCCAACTTCCAAATACGAGTCTACATGTAAAAATTATCTAGAAAATTAATCCCTTTAACTTAATATGCATTAAAACTGCCAAATCATATTAAGTACTTTTTAACTTTTATTATGTTATTTTTCATTTGTTTGTTGTCTTGTAGCGGAATTTTAATATATCCTCTTGCATCTCTAGCTGGATGAATATATCCTCGTGCCGCCACAACTAGATATCCTCGCGCTTTACCTTGGGAGTTGTATTCTATAGATTTGAAGATAGCAGTTTGAGTTTGGAGAATGGCGTATTAACTAATAAAGGTGTTTCTTTAAACCGTTTCGTATTATTATAATCGAAAACACTTAACCATTTACAAGTTTGTTATCTCATCGACATCACTGCTATAAAGTGGTGCCCAAACCTGGAGCTCGAAAACATACGAAAACTACCCAGAGAAGAGTCTATGTGTCGGTGATGAAAACGAAAGGAACATATAAGTGTTATTTTATTTGAATGTTGGAGGTTATATCTAGTCTACTTTAAGTTAAACCTTATAATTTTTCGGTTTTTACCCACCCAGAGGAATAATTTGAAAGCAATTTACTCGACACGAGTTGAATATTAAAAGTTTTGGATCATCCAGATCATAAAGAGAATTTGACGATATTTCCTCCGGCATTTGAAGTTAGTGTTTCAGAAATACCGAGTGTGGCTTCTGATATTGAGGATCATTTTTCAAGTAAACAAATTGGCCGGTCTTTATCAGTTAATTCTGAAGTGCATTTAAGATTTGACTCTCGCCATGGCATTTTTGGGATGTGGAAAGAAAGAGGATCTTAAGCTGTTGGCACAAAAATTGAGTGAAGATCCGAGTCCAGATTTAAAAGTAGTTGAGTTGAAGAATTTGATAATTAATTCACGGAACTACGACACCAAATTCGTTAAAGAAATGTTTACCACTATAATAGATGATCGTTTAAGAAGAGAAGGAATTGAGGAAGCTCGCAGAAAAGAACTTGAAATTGAGGATGCTCGCAGAAAAGAACTTGAAATTGAGGATGCTCGCAGAAAAGAAGGAATTGTAGAAGCACACAGAAAAGAACTTGAAATCGAAGAAACTCACAGAAAAGAAGAGTATGAACTAGAAAGATTAAAAATACATCTCGAAATTCAAAAATGTGCTTCACCATCTGTAAATGTCCCTCACACAAAATATGATCAACAAAGAATTGATTTAAAGAGGCTTATTCCAAGTTTTAATCCCAAGGAAGATGACATGGCAATATTTTTTAATCTATTCGAGAGACAGCTAAAATTCTTGCAGGTTCCTGAATCACATTGGGTACCCTACCTAATCGGATCACTTCCAAGTGAAGTGGCTACATTAATAGCTAGAGAATCAAAAGAAACGCCACAAGAATACACGAATGTCAAACAGATGCTTTTGAAGAGATTCAAACTTTCTGCTGAAAAGTTTAGGCAACTTTTCTGCCAATACAAGAAAAGACAGGAAAGCACCTGGCGGGATTTTTATTTTGATAAGAAGCTACTTCGAAGGATGGCTTTGTGAGTTAAGGATCTCAGATTTTTGCAGTTTAAAGGATCTGATAATTTCCGATCAAATCAAGAAAAAAGCTCCTCCGGATTTCAGAGACCACTTCTTAGATGAATGGACTGGATGGGTGTCTCCAAGTGAGCTTGCAGACAGATTGGATGCTTACTGCAGTCTACTTTCCAATCTAGCGATGATACCATCAGACAAAAGTCTTTTAAGAATAACTACAACTCTAGAAGACACGAGAAAAACAAACCAATGTTCAAGACCGAAGAAGGAAATACTTTTAAGTGCTATGGATGTGGATCCCCAGGTGCTATCAAATCCAAATGTCCAACCTGCACCAAGTCAAGAAATTATTGGGAAGCCTCTTTCGGAAGCATTCAACTCCAATCCTGTGAACCTTTTCAAGTTGCTAACTTGAAGGTCTCAATTAATGGAATATATGGGATCGTATGCGCTGACAACGGAGCAAGCCACTGTATTGCAGGAGAGATGCTACATAATCTTCTTTTAGAACAAGGAGTACAATTCAAACCTGAACAACGAGTCATGAACATGGCTAACGGACATAAATCTACGGTGAATGTAAGTACTGCTGTTGTAACCTTTGAACTTGAAGGAAGAGCGTTCCAAATCAAGTTGATTGTTCTTCCAGAAGCAAAAGAAAATCGAACATTGTTGGGCATCGATTTTCTACAAGAAGCTGGAGTTGTTTTAAACCTAAAAGAACATGTATGGTTTTACAATGACGGACCCCATAAATGTTGCAAATTTGCATCTGATAAGAGTGTTCCAACTTTAAAGTCTCCACCTTGACAGCAATTGATCGGAGAGTAAAGAGACGCTTTGAATTCTGTATTGAAGGATTTCGATGAAGTGTTTTGTCCAGGGCGAGAAGCCACCCCTCTTATAGAACATCACATAGATACCAGTACACATGCACCAGTAGCCATATCTCCATATAGGATTCCTCCACCAAAGAAAGAAATTCTTCGAAAAGAACTGGATCGATTATTGACAGAAGGAGTTATTGAAGAATGCGAGTCGCCATACGCCGCTCCAGTCGTACTTGTGCCAAAGCCTAATGGAAGCATACGATTAGTGTTGACTACAGAAAGTTGAACGAGATTACAGTTCCTGATTCCTATCCATTGCCAAGAATGGACGATTTGCTACATGCAGCCAAACATACTCCATACATGTCTACAATTGATCTTCGTTCAGGATATTATCAAGTTAATGTCGTTGCTGCTGACAGAGATAAAGCTGCATTCGCTACTCCGTATTGGTCTTTTAGATTCATTCGTATGGCTATGGGACTTCGAAACGCTCCAGCCACATTCCAGAGACTCGCTGATCGTTTCCGAAATGGGCTAATTGATGTATTAACTTTGGCATACTTAGACGACATATCGTCTTATATGAAACCTTTGAACAACATCTGGCTGATCTTAGGGAGGTATTTCAGAGACTTTTGACTTTCAAACTATGTGCTAACAGGGAGAAGTGCAACTTTGGATGTTCACGAGTCAAATTTCTTGGACACTGGTTCACAAGCTCCAGATTAGGAGTAGATACAGAGAAAACAAGTTCTGTCATGAACATTCCTACACCTAAGACGGTAAAACAACATCTCTCTTGCAGTCTTGCTCTTGGTACAGAAGATTTAACAAGAATTTCTCTGATTTAGCCAGACCATTGAGCAACTTGACTAAAAAAATGCTACTTGGAAATGGGGTAAAGAAGAGCAAACTGTCTTTGAAGAATTGAAACAACGACTCATCACAGCTCCTGTGCTTTCACAAGTTCAAGAAGATAAACCCTTTATATTGAGAACAGTTGCTAGTAGTTACACCCATGGAGCTGTTCTTTTACAAGGAAATGGTGCGGACGAGCACCCTGTAGAATATGTAAGTCGTCTTCTGACATCTGCTGAGAGAAATTACTCTACTACAGAGCGGGAAGCTCTAGCTGTAATTTGGGTGCTAAACAAATTTCGTGGCTATATCGAAGGATCGGAAGTTACGGTTGCTTCTGACCATCAACCATTGAAGTGGCTCATGAGTCTGAAATCTCCTTCTGGAAGACTTGCCTAATGGGCCTTGCAGTTATAGTCATCAACGTTAAGGTGACATACATTTCGGGTAAATGTAATGTTATGGTTGACATGCTGTCACGTCCAATTTACCATGATGAATGCAAAGAAGTTTGTGTGTGTGTTGTTGCTGACTTTCCTACTCGACGTCCAGCAGAGATACGAACTGAAGAGCTGAAAGATGATGACATAAATAATATAATTGAAAGTTTTGAAGGAAAAGATACAGATGTTTCCATATGGACTGGATGGGGTTATCTAATGAAATTACTGTGTCACCCGGAAAGAGTTGCATGCCATAATTAAAGTTGTAGAGCATTTCCATCATTATGTCTACGGTAGGATGCTCCGTACGGATCATGCATCGTTGACCTGGCTTCTAAATTTCAAGAATCCCGAAGGTCAGATAGCCAGATGGATGGAGAGACTCCAAGAATATGACATCGATATCCGTCATCAGAAGGGATCATCACATAGAAATGCAGATGCCCTGTCTAGGAGACCCTTCCCAGAGAGCTGCCGATATTCTTCCAGGGTTGAAGCGAGTTACGGACTGATCAATCCGGTAATACGCCTAGTTGAACCATATCAATGGTTTAATCATAACATACCAGATGCCAATGATACGATTCTTGCTAAACTAGTTACTGATCTGCGATTTTTAACTGTGTGCTCTTATCGAAAAATATAACCTTGATTTTATGCAATCATTATTTATTATTAGAGTTATCGTAGAAAGTAGAAAGAAATCTATATTTAGAACCCCTTCACTTTTATACTTTATGGAAGGACAATAACTATTCTTGTGGCTTATTTTTTTCAAGTGCAACTCAAAGGAAAATTTTTGACATATTTGTGTCTCAAGTTCAAGTGGGAAAAATGTAGTGTATTGAGTATTTACAGTGTTTCCAAACACCGATCCTTGTCCATTATAGATTCATGCTTTTTTTTAAAAAAAACTTGTGAAATTAGTTTATATTTATGAAGAATTTCTTTCTGATTTCAAATATTCAAACAAAAGTTCTTTAAAAAAATTAGTTATTTAAATATTAAGAAAAGAAAATGCCCCTAAACCGAGCCAAAACCAGGCATGAAAACACACCGCTATAGCTGTGACGTCATGACATCCTTCCGTTCTCTATGGTTACGTGAGGTATTTGCCAAATAGTTGGTTTTGTTTGGTAAGACAGTTGCCATATATCACAGGTTAGCGCGATTTGCGAGGAACTTGCAAAACTGGTTTCCGCTGCTGCAGTTTCAAGCCAAGTTGCTTCAGATCATGTGACGTCACATTCAATTCGAGCCGAATGAATCTTTTTCTCGCCAAAGTCTAATAGGTGAACTTAGGTTGCAAATTAAAAAAAGAAAACCGCAGTGAGCAGAAATTTTTGTGTTTGTGGCCTTTTTGAAACATTTCGAATTGAATAAAAAAAAAAAAATAAAAAAAATGCGCGAATTATCCATTATCTAAATTATTATAACTTGTTGTTTTAGAGTTCTTCCCTGAATGAATAGTCTACCAAATTTCAGCATCGCTTTGTAACTATAATAAACAAATAAGAATGCTTTATTTTAAAGAAAAAAATACATTACCAAGTTTTATCACTTTACCCCCCTACTTACCATTAGGTCAAAGAAAACAATTTCTGGGTGTGCTCTTGTACGAGTACTTTTTTACCTCGTTGTCCATATTTTTGAAAGTGTTTGTACTTACATCTAAACCCCATAAGCCTATACACTAATTCCATGTTTTTTCTATTTAAACTATGTTTACGATATTATGTAATGTTTCGTTGATTGTAATTGCATTTCTTTAATTACGTTGTGTTTGGTCGAGTACCCGAAATACCTTCGAAGATTGACTTTTTGTGTTGCTCTAATTGATTCTAGAAATAATATAACCCATAAAAATAAAGTTTTTTGATATAAATCTTTTTTATGCCATGCCAATTGTTATGTACAATGGACCGCATTTTTAATTTTTTTTTATTCAATTCTAAATGTTGCGAAAATGCCATAAATACAAAAATTTCTGCTCAATTTTTTTTTTTTTTTTTTTTAAATTTGCAATCAATGTTCCCCTGTTAGACTTTCGAAAGAAAATGATTCGTTCTGTTCGAATTGAATGTGACGTCACTATATCTCAAACTGTCTTGAAACGCAGCATCGGAAACCAGTTTTGCAAGTATCTCGCAATTCGCGCCAACCGGTATGGGATATTTCAATGGACAATTCGCGCATTTTTAAATTTTTTTTTTTATTCAATTCTAAATGTTTCGAAAAGGCCATAAACAGGGGTCGCAGACGTCCTATATGTCCTATAAATCCTATATTTTTTTTAAATCGGCAAAAACGTCCTATATTGTCCTATATTTTATAATTGTCCTATATATTCTATATTTCTATATTGATTCGATCTATATTTTCTTTGTGACGTCAAGTGCTGCATAACCTACAACTCAACTCTACTGGACAGGCGGGAGTTGTAAAATGTAAACTTGTGAACTTTACCATAGCACGCGGTCTTTAATTTCTGATTTGTTTTCTCCTTCAAAGTAGTAAATTAATTGGTCATATTACAAAGAGAGATGCAGCAACAAAACTTTTGCGTCGAGAAAAACGGATAAAAACAACTTGTGATTAACTTGCAGGACTACTAAAGAACATTTTGTTTGCTCAATCCATAATTGATGAAGGAAACAAAAGGGTTAAGATTTACTGTATGGCTGTATGTACCGAATGGCGATTTTTTTAATTCCGAATCCTGCATGGATTCTGCGCCACGAATTGTTTACATCAAACCGCTCCAAATTATGGCAACCATAGGCAGTTAGTTATTTTGCTCTTAAAAATGGCAGTGCTACCATTTTTTGGCGAAAATCGCCTTGGCGTAGAATTCGTACCGGATACGGAATATTAGCCACAATTTTTTCATAAAAGTCGCCAAAATTGAAAATTACATTATTACGTTGTGTTGTCAAATCCAAACGATCACTAGGGTTGCTTTAAAACCAAGTGCATGGTTCGCCACATTCGGCGATAAATCTCCCACTTTTCGCCGCCAATCCAGCCGACACTGAACAGTAAATCTGAATCAACAAAAGACTGCAAACAGGGATAAAAAGAAAATACTTAAAGAAATTGGAACAGTTAAAAATGCTGGAAGCAAAAGACTCATGATTGCAAATAATGTAATTAATAAAACTTGATTTAGGGATGGAATATTGAGGCAATAACGGATCACGTATTCAGGATCAGGCGATTTCTTTTTTTTTAAAGGTGTGTTTTCTATTATCTTAAATTCAATATAACGAGTATATAAATGTATAAAGAGTTAATTTTGAAATTCAGTAGCAACTGTGTGCAGTTATTTGATGTTGTCCTATATTTTTTTTGAAAAAATCCTATATATTCTTATTTTGTCACTTTGACCCCTGCGGGGTGAATCGGAACACCATGAAAAAAATTCAAAATAAATTAAAGTCCTAGTTTTTTCGACATTTTTTGCGTTGATCGTCAAAGAAGAAGGTAAGACCCAAGTTTCAATGCCAAAAATATGTTTCTTAAAGATCTTATTACAACTGATTTTTTACTTTGAAAGTTGAAAAGTGTTCCGATTCACCCCATTTTATGGTACTTTTCTCATTGGAGATTTTATGAGAGTCTGTTAGAAAACGAAAAAACATTTGAATAAATAATAAGTTTTATAATTTGTAATTCAAGATTAGCGATTCTAAGTGATGACAAGAAACTAATAAAGATGAAATTGATTTGTGTTAACTAGAAACATTGGTATTTAGCCATAATTGGTAATATAATAAATTTTTTTGTTTTTATGTTTAATTTAAAATGTTGACAAATTGTCTAGAACCTCGTTCTTACCTTTATTAAAAAAAAAGTTCTTAAAACGATAAGAAACAAAGTCATCTCAAAAGTGGTTAAGTGGCAATTCGGAAAAACGTCAATTGAGAAAAATGAGTGAAAATATTTTATCTTTTAAAGAGTTTTTTGTTCCAAAAGAGCTTTTCATCTTTTAAAGAGTTTCCTTCTTTGAAAAAAAAAAAAAAAGAAGAAAGGAAAGCAGTTTTTTAATTTGAGAATACTTGCTCTGTAATTGCCATGGAGGGTAATTTAGTTCATCGATTCAGGGATTTCTTTTAAAAGCATCCTGCTACTTATGAAGGCTTTTCTTCTCTTCAGTTCCGTTCATAATAGCAGTTTTAATAGCTTTCAAACTCGTTAGAATTTCAAGAAATTGCACTTTTCCTAAACTTCGTATTTTTATTAGCATCGTATTTCCCTTTCATAATTTTATGGAAGTTTCAAATCTTATTTGCGGACTAAAATGGAAAAATCGATGGCTTCCTCGATTTATCGAAATGTATATTTAGTCCTTCGACGAAAGCCCCATGTGCCTTGTATGTTCTTTTTTATTCATGACCTCTTTTTTGTCTTTACTACGAAAAGATTGATGTAATTTTGATGGTTTTTTTCTTCTTCTTTTTTTCTAATAGGTAATTTTATGCAAACGATTTTTGCTTCTTGTTATTTATAGTATAATTGGTTTTGAATTGGTTTTTATTTCTATACATTTTGAATATGTCTTATAGTCCTAGAGGCAACTGCAATTTTTGGACCCCATCGAACATCATTCTGAATTTTTTATAGAAATTGGAGAAAAGTGAGTAGATTAGGAATCCACTGGTCTGCCGTGGCAAAAATGGCCGAAACTGATCAAAAATCGACTTGGAGTGAGTTGAACTAAAATCCGATTGCCAAATATGTCATAACTTGCCAAAAATAGAACAAACTTCTTCGTCAGGCAACCCACTTTATTTTATTTTCAATGAGAAAAAGCGCAAACGATTTCTGATCTTTGGCTGGGAAAACTTTTAAAAATATTATATAAATTATCTTTTAAAAATAAGCCAAATTGGCGACATTAGTTACGTCGTAAGTGACGTAATATTTTTTGCTAACTTGTTTCAATTTTAATAGATGCAAGTAGACCGTCGCCAGATATCTGAATCTTCTTCAACCTTCTTAATTGAAAATTAAAGAGTGAGGGTTACCAAATAAAAAAAATGCTCATTATTTGGCAAGTTATGGCGCATTTGGCAATTGGATTTAGTTCAACTTATTAAAAGTCGATTTTTGACCAGTTTCGGCTATTTTTGCCACGGCAGACCAGTGGATTCGTAATCTACTCACTTTTCTCTAATTTCTATAAAAAATTCAGAATGATGTTCGATGGGGTCCAAATATTGTAGTCGCCTCTCAGTCTATTAGTTTCTGCCAAATATTTTTAAACCCCTTTTATAAACTCTGATTTTGTTCGCGCTTGGGAGTGGCAGTCGGAGAAATCTGCGGAGGTTTATTTAACTCATTTGCCATCCAATTGAGTTGGAACTTGGCTGAGAGATTCTTTGCGAATGACAATGCATTATATAAAGTTTTTGGGACTGCCACTAAAAGGCTGCATTTACACACGCTTTTATTATGGATTGGAGTACGAAGTAACCCACTTACGGTCACCCGATCGATCTCCAACTTGGCAGATAGATTCGTTGTTGTTGACAATGGATTCTATCAAGTTTATGGGTACGTTTTTATGCCTAAAGAGAGTAAAAATGGCATATTAGGGATAGAATTCAGAGACTGTTTTTTAGGGATAGAATTCAGAGACTGTTTTTATAAGCGCTTCTATTGTCACTGAACAGGACTAATTAACCCACTTGAGGTCATTTAATCGGGCTGAACACAAAAAAGGTGTGCAGTCAGAAAAATTTGTCCGTTAACCCACGTATTATTTTCAATTACTCAATTCAATTGAAATTATAGCATTCGGTAAAAAAATGAATTTTTTGGGCATTTCTCCTCGTTTTGGAAAATCCTGATCACAAAAAAAAAAAAAAAAAAAAAAAAAAAAAAAAAAAAAATAGCGGTCAAGAAAAAATGTGTGTCAGTGTGTACATGATCAGCATAATTGACTTAAGATTTGAAATTTGGCGTGCGGGTTAGTGGTGGCCATGGGACCTGCCATTAAGATTTTCGTTAAAATCGGGCATGTGCATAAGAAGTTGAAATCTCAAGAAATCTTGTTTTTCAGCAATTACTAAAAAACGGGACTTTGATTAAAATCTCTGTCCTAATGCCTCTTAAAATTTTCTAATCATCCCCATCTCCGAAATTCTCGTAAAAATGCCATAAAAGCGTAGAAAGTTGAAAAACGGGTGCCTTTTAACACCGAGCCCTCTGCCGTTGAGTGTCGCCCATCAACGATTGATTTGTTTCTGTTCCTCGTACAAGAAAGAACAACGTAATCGAATAACATCGTCAACTTTTTTTTTCTGCCGATGTAAAAATATTATTGCCCGAAATGTCGCCAAACTGGGCATTTTTATTTCAATGAGTGAACATACGAAAACTGTAAATAACACAATATCAAATTTGAATGCAATTACTAAAATTATAGTGTAATTGAAAGTTGTGCAATGTTCTACATCCCTAGTCTCTTTTTATCGTTAACTACGCAAGAAGATATTTAAATTATTTTCTGTCTTCCAATCGCGCTGAAATAGCATTTAAACGATTATTGAAGAAACTTTTTTCCTGTTGCCAAAATTGTTTTAATAAATAAATAATAATATTGTTTTAATCAGAACAGATAAAAGATATTTGGACGTGAAAGTATAAATTCACGTTAATTTTTAATGAATACATTTTGAAAAGTAGTTTAACGCATATTTTGTCGATAGAGATGTTTTTAATATTTAAAAATCGATGCAAACACCAAGCACACTCTGACAAACAAAATGGTGCTTTGTTAATGAATATAAAAATTGGCAATGCATATAAAGGATTTATATTAAAGACTATTTTTTATGAGTCAAATTATTATCATTCATATATTAAGTAATTTAAAGCTAGCTTATAAAAAAACTTTTTAAATGTAATAATAAAAAAATCTCTAGTTATATTACCTTTATTTTTTTAAATTAATTTTTATCTACGATGTTATGCCCGTTGTAAAATTTTACATGTTACAAATCAATACTCCGCCAGAAAATGTGACTGATAAAATATAGCATTATATCTATGAGGCAAGGACAGACAGACGTTTCTTCTTATATGAAGGACATTCTGTATTTTTACTTCCAAGTCCCATAAGGTAACATAAGGTAATAATAATATTGTTTTCGGCAAAAAAAAAAAAAAAAAAAAAAAAAAAAATCGATTTTTTTTTTTTAATTTTTTTTTTTACATTTCTCCATGTTTGGGAGTATCTTGACTTTAAAAAAATGGTATAGAAAAAAATGTCCATCCATTTGTCCGTGTGTCTGTGTGTACATGGTCAGCATAACTTCCGAATGAATTGACCTACGATGTTCAACTTTGGTGTACGGATTAGTAGTGGCCATGGGACCTGTAATAAAGGTTTTCGTCCATATTACCCATGTGCAAAACATTAAAAAAAAATGTTTTTTAGCACTTTCTAAAACACGGTTTAAAAGATTTTAATCAAAATCGCTATGGTCATGCCTCTTAGACCTCAGGCACGATACGAGCGGTGAAAGACTCGGGGCAGACCGAGGGAGTTATAGAACGGTGCGAGTTGTTCTGGCTATGATGGGAGTGTAGGCGGTATCTTCCAGGCGGTGTTTCCCCCCCCCCCCCTCTTTAGCCCATATAAAAATTATCGCCAAAAATATAGCCATTTTTTTTTTAAATGAATGAAAACATGAAAATGGTAGTAACTCTATCCCCCTTCACATTTAAATGCACAGACCAGCATTATAGCGTTAATCGAAAGTCATTCGATGCTCCACGCCCCTAGTTTCTTATAGTGTTTGCATTTACGTGCGCATGTACTGGGTCGCTTAATTTGACGTATGATTGTCGGGATGCTTTTGTCGGACACATTTGTTGGATTGCCGGGAGCCCCCAGGAATAGTTCTTGTACCTCTATCTCCGAACAACGCAATGAAGAACAATCGCTGGAAGTCGGAGCGTGACGTCATCCCTCCATTCTTTAAGAGACAGGGATGACGGAAATAGAAAGATTTGTTGGCCTGCCACCGAAATTGAAACACCCCGCGCCATCTCAGCGAATCACGCGCCCCGTTGCGAGACACCGACCGAGGGTCAGGACAGGAGCGGATCCAGAGGGAGATTGCCCCCCTCCCCCCTCTTTCGAACTGTTTCAAAGATTTGAAAGTATTGAGAGTGGGTGTGGGAAGATTAGAAAAAGAAATTGCGAAATAAGAAACGGAGGGGAAAAAATGTAAGTTTTCCAGTAACACAATAAAGATGTCTAATATCTTTCGACATTGGCCAATCCCGCTATGAACGGCCGTTATTACGGATATTAACCAATCTAGCCCAATGCTGATAAAATTTTCAGAGTGACCACAGATCCTGGAAATCAGGGAAATGGCAGAAGAATTTTTTTTTAAATTTCACAAAAATCAGGAAAGTTTTTTATTATTGCTTAAAGCAAATGTTCCGTTCATCCATATTTTGCTACCATTTTTCCGGAAATTTATGGTGATAATCGTTAAAAGTGTAATGTTTTGGAATAGTTTAATTTTTATTACTAACAAACTTATTTTAAAATAATTGGCATATTATCTCTTTAGCATATGTGTTTTATTTGATCACAATGTCTACACATCTGGAAAACTTGGGGAAATTTAAAAAAATAATTGTAGAAAATTAAGGGAATTTTTTAGAAATCTGTTAGGGAAATCTAGGGAAATTCAGGGAACTTTTCTTCTTGAATTTTTTAGCCACCCTAAATACACTGGAAATTTTGAAACGTTTTCGTACAATTTTAAAATTTAGATATTTTATTTATACGAAAGGACATATTGCAAAAACAATACGTTTTCTGATGTGTGTGGTTTTTACATTCAATTATCCATATGTATACATAGGGTAATAAAAGTATAGCATTCGGATTTTTTTTTTTTTTTTTTTTTTTTTTTTTTTGCATTTCTCCACGTTTTGGAACATCCTGATTTCAAAAAAGGGATTAAGAAAAAATGTGTGTGTGTGTACGTATGTGAGTACACGGTCAGTATAACTCCCAAACAAATTGACCTACGGTGTTCAAATTTGGTGTGCGGATTAGTGATGGCACAAGGATCTACATTAAGGTTTTCGTTAAAATCGTGCATACGTATAAGCTAGCTGCCATTGAAAAATTCATATTTTTCAATGATTGCTAAAATGCGGCTTTAACGATTTTTATCAAAATCGCTGTGTTAATGCCTCTTACGGTGTTCTAAACACCCCCACCTCCAAAGTTACCTTAAAAATGCTTCGTAAAAAGTTGAAAAACGAATGCCTTCAACACAGAGCTCTCTTTCCTTGAACATAGCTCATCAACGATCGTTTTTTCTCCTCTTTCCAGTTTCATTTATAAGATAGGATAATATAAGAATTACCGAAAAGTATATCGCCAAAAACACAATTTTGACGAAGTGGTTTTTTTTTTTTTTTTTTTTTTTAAGTCATATAAGAATTATCGACAAACTGGCCACTTTTTCTAAAAGAATGATGGAAATATATGTAAACGGCAATCTTTAAACAAATCTTCATCAGTAACATAGTGTAATTGAAAGTCGTGCGATGTTCCACACCCCTAGTTTTTTTTTTTTTTTTTTTTCTAATCGTGTATTTCGGAACGATGCTCAAGTTTTGGAAAAATTGTCAATTTCTTCAGAACCCCAGTTTCCGACGTTGGCCAATACTCTCCCTGGGGTCTTTGACTTCTTCAACTTTGAAACGACATTATAGCAAAACAGCGAGTGCCAGAAGAAAGAGACAAGTTGTATGGTGGAGAGACAGGTATGGAATGATCACCTTAGACTGAGAGGAGTCCAAAAATTCGTAATCTACTCACTTTTCTCCAATTTCTATAAAAAATTCAGAATGATATTCGATGGGATCCAAAAATTGCAGTCGCCTCTCGGGCTACCTGCTTTGCGAAATTAGTTACAATGAAGAAACGGGGCAACAAATTGTTCAGAGTTGCCACGCACCTGGAAAACAGGGAAAACCTGGAATTGTCAGGGAAAATGCCTATAAAAGGTCAGGGGAAACTAAAAAAAGAATGTGATATTTTCTGGAAATGTCAGGGAATTTCTTTCAGATTCAAGTTTTCATCCAAAAAGTTTAGTATTTTTTTTTTTTTTTTTTTTTTAGAACGCACGTCTGCGTTCTGAAAAAATACAAAAAATAAAATAAATATAAAAAATCTTTGATATTTCGTGTGATGTTTTATTGTGACAACGTTTAAAAAGCACCCTCTGAGAGCATATTGACTGAAAAAGGGATACAAATCTTTCGCATTTACGCCGATTTCCGCTTTTTTTCTTGAGAATTTTCACTTTTTCTACAATTTTATTATTTTTAACTTTGTAGGGATTAATCAGTCTAAACTTGTCTAAAACACCCATCAGAAAAAATTTCTAGCTGTGTCACTGTTCTGTACACAAATTAGTACACAAATATATTCTTATTTAGCTATTTTTGTAGTTTAAAATAACGCTGCGAATGTATTTTCTTCTTTTTTTTATATATTTTTTGACTGTTTTCACTCCTGGGAAAAATAAAGGGAGATGCACAGTTTGCTACTTCTACCATTTAATCAATTTATCATCGTATGCAAGTAGATCTGTGTTTAACGACCTAAATCGCGAACATTTTATAGGTCCGCAAAAAAGTAGATTTCCGCTTCTTTTTTTTTTGCCAAAACTTTGAATAATTGATAAAAATGCGCATTAAAATACTGAAAGTTTTTTCTGTATAATCCTTTTCAAAAATTACTATTTTAACTGCAATTGTTTGCATTTTTTTATTTTTTTATTTTTTTTTATTTCCACTAGAAATGACACCTGGAAATTTAAAAAAATTTTCTTAAAAACGTGGAAAAGTCAGGGAATTTTGTTTTGCATTTTGAGTGGCAACCCTGATTGTTGTAAAGCGTGACTACAGTTGAATAAGGTCCTCATCTCTCTCATAAAGAAGGGTAGTGCAGTCCGGACAGTCACTTTTGCAGAATGTAGTGGTTTTTGCAAGACACACACTTGGGTTTTAAGTACCAGCATAATCACGAGTTTTGTTTATTGACTAATCCGTCCAAATGAAAATGAACCTCATCTTTAAAAGATATTGCGTATTGCTACTTTAATTCAGATGTACATGATACAAAAATTAAAAAAGCTATTCAATCTCTAATTGCCACACTTACGAAAAAGGTTTACGAATGGAGAGATTTTCATTTTCAAAAAGTCCTTAAATCTAATCACTGCATATTGAAAATAACATATTTAACTAATTAAGCGACTTTCTTTTGAAGTTAGACTTAACTGGCAGTTATAATTAACTCGCTTTTGTAAAATAGGCTGTTTCATTACTACGTTAAGCGGTGTGATATTGATTATTTGGTAACTGGGATCGGCTGGGAAAATATGTAAGTCACGCTGAAATACAGCAAACAGCCTGGTAGCTTAAGAAAATTGGGTTTAATTAGTTTTCTAAAGCAGAGGAACTTATATATTTTTTTCTTTTTCCTTTTATTAACTCAACAATTTAAAATCCTAACTTAAATGTGTTTTATGCTTTTAAAAATGATAGTTTCTTTTAAAGTATTATATTGCATCCAATACAAATAGAAACTGAAAAATTATCATTAATAATTGCATACAATATTTCTTTAACTCATACAATCAAATAGTTGGGGTAAAATTAGTATTTATTACAATTTAAAGTTTGATATCAATTTCACAGTTTGGTTGGTAGTTTTCAGATTATCTGGCACCGTCAGCGACACGAGGGCTATAATGCGCCGAAACATTCGTCATTAGAGAAGCCAACATACATTTACAAACACCCATGCCTATCGTGGGACTCGAACCAGCAACCTCGCGGTCTAGAAGCTAGCATGCTAGCTACTATACCGTTTGGTCGGTTTTACAGTTTGGAGTAGTATGTCTATAAAAAGAAACATGAATATTAAAAGGGAGAAATGGTTTGAGTGATTGAGGACATCTAATTCTTTACGCAATTTTCACATTCTCATTATCACACATATTCAATCCCTAAGAATTCATTATTCTTCAAGTGCTCTTACTTAAAATAACAATGTAACCCATAAAAATCAAAGTTTTCAATATAAATCCCTTATATGCATTGCCAATCTTTAGATTCATTAACGAAGCATCGTTTCTGTTGTCAGCTTGGGCTTGGTGTTCGCATCTAATTTTAAATATTAAAGACATCTCTCTATCGGCAACATTATGCTGTAAACTACTTTTAAAAATTTATTCATTAAAATTGAATGGGAATTTATGCACTCACATCAAGAATATCTTTTATTTATTTGTTTTGTTTTGATTTGAAACCACCGACTGTCTATTTCTGCCACTTATAAAGTGCTTAACACAGTCAAATACGTCTCGTAATTTTTGAGCATCTAGATCGAAATCTTCTAGTGTAAACCCCTCTCTCCGACCCCACCACACCAACGAGAGGACATTGAGGCCACGACAGATTTAATGTGCACCAGCCCGCATTAGGTACACACCGATATTTGGCGAACGGAGGCCCGAACCCACAACCCTCCGGTTATGAGCTCGATACTCTACCGCAGAATTATCGGGAGCCCCTTTTATTTATTCTGATTAAAAACATTTTTATTATTTATTTATTAAAACTGTTTTGGCAAAGGAAAGAGTTTCTTCAATGCTTGATTAAATGCTATTTCACCGCTTTGGTTTATCAGTATTCCGTAAAAGAGACCTTTTTATTCATAATGTTTATAATTTGGCCTCCTTAGATTTACCTGCCATCGACATCCACATACAGACAAAATCAAAGTTTTGTACAATATGAAGGATTTAAAATTACGTAAATGACTAATTTCTCTCTATATCCGATATCTGAGATAAGTTCACCGGCTAGTCATCTAAATATATAACTGAAATTGCAATGAAAGAGTAGTTAATAATTTAATAGATAATAATTTTAGTAGAGAAAAAATATTTGAAATATTATACAAGTTGAGAGAAACATAATAATAATAGACTGAGAGGCGACTGCAATTTTTGGACCCCATCGAACATCATTTTTTATTTTTGTATAAAAGTTGGAGAAAAGAGAGTAGATTATGATTCCACTGGTCTGCCTTGGCAAAAATGGCCGAAACTGGTCAAAAATCGACTTTTAATAAGTTGAGCTAAATCCAATTGCCAAATGCGCCATAACTCACCAAATAATGAGCATTTTTTTTTTATTTGGTAACCCTCACTCTTTAATTTTCAATTTAAAGGTTGCAGACGATTCGGATGTGTGGCTATGGCTTACTTGCATCTTTCACAAATGAGCCAAATTGGCAATAAACATTACGTCACTGATGACGTAACTGATGTCGCCAATTTGGCTTACTTTTAAAAGATACAAATCGCTTGCGCTTTTTCTCATTGAAAATCAAAATGTAGTGAGTTGCCAGACGATAAAGTTTGTTCTGTTTTTAGCAAGTTAGGACATATTGTAGAATCGGATTTTAGTTTAACTCATTCCAAGTCGATTTTTGATCAGTTTCGGCAATTTTTGCCACGGCAGACCAGTAGATTCGTTATCTACTCACTTTTCTCCAATTTCTATAAAAAAATTCAGAATGATATTCGATGGGGTCCAAAAATTGCAGTCGCCTCTCAGCCTATACTGAAAAGAGCGTTTCATGCGCCTAAGAGTAGTATTTCTAAGAAAGTCTGGCCAAGCATCAAGAATTAAAATCAATTAAAAGTTTAAGCTATTTATATATTCTTATCTCTGATTAGACATTTCGTAACATAATGACCAATTTAGCAAGTTCTCGTTTAACCTGACTCAACGAAATTTTCATTCGTTTGTTTACGGGAATGTGGGCAAGTTTTAAGACAATCTAAACAAATTAGTAGGTAGAAAATGGATCCATACATTTCCCAGCTTTAGAGAAATAATTAATTGATTCTATACATATTATGTAGGGCTATAAATAATCAAACATTGTTTAATTGGGACTGCAGATACATAAACTCAGAGGAAAATTTCCGAAAATCTCACGTTCTTTGGATGATTCTTGAATTATTAAGACGGAAAATTTTATAAATAATTCATGAAAATCTCTCCTAACTTTTTGTAGGGATTCTGTTGAATGTTGTTTTAGGGAATTCATAATGACAGAAAATGCTATCGACGTACATTTTATTGGTCTACTTCATGTAAAATATGAAATCAAAACTTATAAAATAAATTTTGGTGTCGTATTTTAAATACAATTTATATCAAATATGTATATTAAATTATTATATTATATTAATATAATAACAAACATTCAGAATAAATTAAATCCTCATAAATCTTTTTTAAAAAAAAAACTATTATTATGGAACATCGCACAAATTTCTGTTACACAATAATACTGGGCACTGTGTTTAAATTTCGCGTGGATTGGTGAAATTTTCCGTTTTGGTTTTCATATTTTCATTAATTTAAAAAAAAGGGTAAGTGGCGATATTTTTGGGAATAATTATTACATTGGCAAACCTTTTTCACTTCACTAAAATGGCGAAATTAGTGATATTACACTTTACAAGGCGTTACCATACCGATTTTTATCAAAATCTTTGAGCCGTTTTCTGGCAATTGCTGAAAAACATAAATTTCTCAATGGCAGCTTCTCTATTTTTGACTAAAACCTCAATGACAAGTCCCCCGTGAATACCACTAACCTGTATGCAAAAGTTGAACAACGTAGGTCAAATCCATTCGGGATTAATGTTGACCACAGATACACAGATATATTTTGTAGATGACTTTTTGAGCTCAGGGGGTAAATTCCTTGTCTACGTGTATGGGTTTGAAAAGTTGGCAACAAGACCAAAACGTCGCCAATTCAATACGGTGGTTGATTTCAAATCCATAAGATGAAAGCTGATTCGAAATTGACCGAATGGCGGTATTGAAGAATGGGCGTTAATGGATAATAGACAATTCCCGCATCCCTCCCCCCCCCCCTTTTTTTTTTTTTTTTAATTCAATTTCTAAATGTTTCGAAAAGGCCCTAAACACAAAAACTTCTGCTCAACGCGCTTTTTTTTTTTTTTTTTAATTTGCGATCAAAGTTACCTTGCTAGACGTTGGCGAGAAAACGATTCATTTCGCTGGCATTGAATGTGACGTCACGGCTTCGCAAACATCTTGGCTTGAAATGCAGCAGCGGAAACCAGATTTGCAAGTTTCAAGCCAACTTGCACGGAATGTGGCAATGGTCTGTTAACGGCAACTATTCAACGTCAACTTTTTTGGCAGATACCTCACGATAATCATAGAAACTGTAAGAACTCTTGATGTCACGGATTTTGCTGAGTGTTTTGATTGGGCTAGTTTTGGCTCGGTTTTGAGGCATTTTCTTTTCTTAATTTTAAAACAATTGACAATTCCCGCATTTTTTTTAAAAACGAGTGAAATTAGTTTATATGTTTAAAGAATTTCTTTCTGATTCCAAATATTTAAACAAAAATTCTTTAAGGTACTTGCCTACGTTCGGAGCACTTTTTAAAAAAAACTTTATGTGGAAATATTTTAAGTACCTTTTTATATTTAGTACTACTATAGATTAGTAATACAGTGAAAAAAATTCAAATTTATTATTATTATTTTTCAAAAATTGCAATTTTGCATGAAATTTTGATGAAATATTTCAAAAACTTAAAATAAGATGTATGAAAAACTGTTAAGTTTTTTAGGAAATAAATTGTATGTAAATAAACTACATGCTTTTATCTAGGGCATATACTACATTAAGAAAAATATATTCATTAAAACTTTTTTTATGGACAGTCGAAAAATAAGTTAGTGACTTTTTAACAGTTTCAATTTGTTTATATTCAAACTAAAGGTTGTATTTTCTAAAATAACCATCCAATCTCAATTTCGATTGCACATTCCCTAGAAAACAATCAACAAGAGAAGTGCAAAAAAATTTATAATGATTCGTGAAATTTTTTTTGAGTTATGAGATTTCAAATTAGCAATATTTGTATGAAAATCAATTCCGAGAAAAATGCATTTAAACTTTAAAATACACAATTTCTATATAGACCATATTACTTACACACTTAAAATGCAACTTATCCTTTTTCAATTTTTTTATTTATTAAAAAGAAGAAAATATTAATATTTATAGGGAAATCACTTTTTAATCGGCAACTTTTGGTTTTGGTGTGCTATTTCCGGTCATTTCCGGTTATAATTTACAGTTTTTTTATCAGTTTCAAATTGTCATAACTTTTTTTCAAACCAACGCAAAGTTGAAAAGAAGATAGTTTCAGAAACTTAAAGATTTGGGCTAATATATTCACGAATAATATATTTTTTTTGTCAGATTTCATCAAAATCGACATTTTCAATGTAGGCAAGTACAAAGAATAAGATATTTAAATAATAAGAAATGCCCGAAAACCTCGTCCGATCGTAGTCCGATCAAAACGCTGTGTTACATCCTTCCGTTCTCTATTATTATTGTGAGGTTGCTGTCAAATAGTTAGTGTACGTTTGAGCATATCCCGTAGCGGTTGGCGCTACTTACCGAGAAATTTGCAAAACTGATGGTTACCACTGTTGCGTTTCAAGCCAAGTTGTTTCAAATGAAGGTAGGTCACATTCAATTCTAGCCGAATGTGCCATTTTCTCGCCAAATTCTAACAAGCAAACTTGGAAAAGTAGAAAAAGAGCAGTGAGCAGAAATGTTTGTGTTTGTGGCCTTTTCGAATCATTTAGAATTGAATAATAAACTAGGGGTGTAGAACATCGCTCAACTTTCGATTACACTATAATACTGACGTGAATTCGTGTCATCTAACGTATTTATATTTTCATCTTTCATTTGGTAAAAATGGACAGTTTGGCGAAATTTTATGTAAAAATTATTGTACAGGACTATAAAAAAAAAAAAAAAAAAAAAAAAAAAAAAAAACTGCGAAGAGAAGAAAATACGCTCGTTGATGAGGTATGCTCATGGAAGGAGAATTCTGTGTTAAAGGCATTCGTTTTTCAACTATTTACGCCATTAAAGCATTTTTATGGGAATTTCGGAGGTGGGAATGTTTAGAAAATCTGAAGAGGCATTACCACCGCGATTTTGAACAAAATAGTTAGAGCAGTTTTTTAGTTATGACTGAAAAACATAATTTTTTCAATGGCAGTTACTCTATGCGCATGCACGATTTTAATTAAAATCTTAATGGTAGGTCCTTGAGTCATCACTAACCCTCACACCAAATTATGAACAGCATAGGTCAATTTGTTCGGGAGTTAGCTGACCGCGTACACACGTACATACACACACAGACATTTTTTCTAGATCACTTTTTTGAAATCAGGATGTTCCAAAACGTGAAGAAATGCAAAAAAAACAACTTTTTTTTTTTTTTTTTAACCCAAATGCTATACTTTCACTACCCTATGTATACATATGGGTAAATGAAAGCAAAAAGGTGCAAGTTTATGAATGAAAATTGAGTATACCATATAATCGCTTTTGCACATGCATACAAAAAAAAAAAAAAAGGTTGCCAAATGTGGAACATCATCGCCTACAAAAAGGCGCCAAATTCGCTTGGCTATATTTACACTCACTCTAGGAATAGACCACACATACTTTCAATTACATATCATACAAATAATATAATTGAAAGTAATAAACGCTACTTATTTTGTTTTTTAAAAAAAAATCGTTGTTCATTATGTTCGTGAAAATGATTGCATGTAAAAAAAGAAGCACCAATCAAGACTGCGATATTAATTAGACCAATCGCTTGATTTCCAACTGCAGGACAAGGAAGTTACTAAAAATGGAGAGTTTCACACAGTCCATTGGGATGATTCTGTTGGAACTACAAAGAAGAAGAAGACTTGAGAAATTTTTCATGAAAATCTCACCTTACATTCTGTAGGGATGGGTTTCGCGTTGTTTTTTGGACATTGTTTAAGTCGTTTTTTTTTTTTTTTTACTTCAATCACCCATATGTATACATAGGGTAATAAAAGTATAGTATTCGGTCAAAAAAATTCAATTAAAAAAAAAAATTCTCCACGTTTTGGAACATCTTGATTTCAAAGAAGTGATCCAGAAAAACTGTCTGTCTGTGCGTATGTCCCGAACAAAATGACTTACGATGTTCAAATTTGGTGTTCGGGTTGGTTGTAGCACAGGAACCTACCATTAAGGTTTTCGTCAAAATCGCACATGCGCGTAAGGTAGCTGCCATTGAAAAAACCATGTTTTTCTGTAATTGCTGAAAAACGGCTCGAACGATTTTCATAAAAATCGCTGTGGTAATGCCTCTTAAGGTGTTCTAAACATCCCCACCTCCAAAGTTCCCTTAAAAATGCTTTAATGTCTTTAAAAATTGAAAAACGAATGTCTTCAACACATACTCATCAACGATCGTTTTTTCTCCTCTTCCAAGTTTCACTTATAAGATAGGGTAATATAAGAATTATCGAAAAGTATGTCGTCCAAAACACCATTTTGGCAAAGTTTTTTTTTTTTTTTTTTTTTTTTTTTTTTAAAGCCATCGAAGATAAAATATCGCCAAACTGGCAATTTTGTGTAAATGAATGACACAAATATAAAAACGGTAAATGACATCATTATTATAGTGCAATTGAAAGTTGTGCGATGCTCCACATTCCTAGTTATATGTTGTTTAGGCAGTTCATATTGTTCGTGAAGTTGTCTACGCCGACAATTGTTTGTGCAAATTAAGCGATTGCGCTAATTAAGGCTACGACCTTAATTAAACCATTCTTATGTTTTCGAATTCCCTGAGTTAGTGTAGAAGAAAAAATAAAAGTGTAGTGTAGCGTAAATTAAAATGAAAAACAAGATGCATATTAATTTATGGAGATACTATTGGGATTTAATGACGCTTATATACGATCTCTCTACACTCTGTTATAAAAATAAGATTAAACTTTGTATTTTCATGTTTTAATTTTAAGGAATTCAGGTACTAATTAATGCAAGAGTAAAAATATCGAATTTTAGAACATTTAATTAGGGTTGGGGGACATCTCACAACTTTCAATTACACTTGATGCTGATCACTACATTTAAATTTTTATTTGATTGGTTTAAATTACCGTTTCGTTTACATAATTCAGAGTGGCCACAGAACCGGGAAAACCTGGAAATCAGGGAAATGTCAGGGAGCTTTCTGATTCTGGAAAAAATCAGGGAAATGTCAGGGAACTTTTTAAAATTTCATGAAAATCGGGGAAATTTTGTATTGTTTAAGGCACGTTCATCCATATTTTGACGCTATTTATTTGGAGATTTGTTAGTGGTGAGCCATTAGAAATTTAATGTTATGGAATAATTTAAACTTTTCATTACCAGCAAAACTATTTTTTTAAAAATTGCATATTAATCTCTTTAGCATACATGTTCTATTTGATCAGGGTATCTAGACATTTGGAAAACCTAAGAAAATTGGGGAAATTTGAAAAAAGTTTGCCCTAAAATCAGGGAATTTTGTAGAAATCTGTCAGGGGAATCAAGGAATTATCAGGGAACTATTTTTCCTGAATTTTGTGGCCTCCCTGTAATTTCACTGATTAAAAGAACTGGTCAGTTCATGTGCCATATTTTTGGTGAAAATTTCATTTAAAACTCCAAAACACCGCTCCAAAATGGCTAAACTGGTTACAAACATTTCGGTAAATATTACATTATTTCTTTCTTGTACAAGCAAAACTGAGGATAAATAGTCTTCGATGAGCTATGCTCAAGGAAAGAGAACTTTTGTGTTACAGACATTCGTTTTTTAAACTTTTTACGGCTTTATCGCATTTCTACTGAAATTTTAGAGGTTAGGATGCTAGGAACGGCGATTTAGATCAAAATCGTTAGAGCTATATTTTTGCAATTGATTAAAAACGTTATATTTTCAATGGCAGCTACCTTATGCGCAATTTTGACTAAAACCTTAATGAAATGGCCACCGGTAACCCGTGCAAAAAATTAGAACATCGTACGTCGACCCGTTCGGGAGTTATGCTGACTTCGTATACACACATACAAACACATAAACATTTTTTCTTGACCATTATTTTTAGCTAAACACGTTCCAAAACGTGTAGGAATTTTTTTTTACTGAAAAATACTTTCTTTATCCTATGTTAATTTATAGGCAATTTAAAGTAAAAATTATCTATGAATGTGATACTTTTATAAGCAGTAATTGTTTAAATTTAGCAAAACTTCCGCGGTGCTTCAAAAATGGTCCTTTAGCAAAATTGCAATACCCCCCCCCCCCCATGACAAATTAAAATAATCCACTATTTTTTTAAAAAACATTTTTTGCATTTTAGTAAGGATTTTTTTTTTATTCAAATAAAATATTCCTCTTTTCGAATATTAAATTTTAAATATCTAAATATGTATTTTATTTTTGAAGGGTTTGGGTTGGTACAGTATTTTAAAATTTGCAATTTTAAAGGAATTTTTATGAGATTTTTTCAAAAGTTGTATATTGAAATTAAGAATGTTTAAAAATGTAACAGCAATTTTCGATTGTTTTAAAATATGCCCAGCTGAATTTTTTTTATAAAAATTATTTGATTTTTACTATAATATTATATTACTATTTTTTTTAGTCAGTTTTTCAAGTCTCCTCTATTTAGAAACAATCTTGAATCTCTTGTACAAAGTGGAAGTTATGTAGTTTTGTTTCTAAAATGGTTTTGTCTCTTAAAAAAAAAAAAAAAAAAAAAAAAAAAAAACACCTAGGATGTAATTAGTTTTGCCACATTTTGTGCTATAATTAACTTTGCCAAAATAATGACTTTTGGCGATTTACATTTCGGCATATTCTTTTCAACTTTTTACGCCAATTAAGCATTTTTATGGGAAATTCGGAGGTGGGGATATTTGGAACCCCTTAAGAAGCATTACCACAGCGATTTTAGTCAAAATCGTTAGAGCCGTTTTTTAGCAATCAATGGAAAACATGTTTTTTTCAGTGGCAGCTACCTTATGCGCATGCGCGATTTTGACGAAAACCTTAATGGTGGGTCTCATGAACATCACTAACCCCCCACACCAAATTTGAACATCCTTGGTCAGTTTGTTCGGGAGTTATGCTGACCACGTTCACGCAGACAGACATTTTTTCCAAACGAATCGATTTTTTTTTATTGAATGCTATACTTTCATTACTTTATGTATACATATGGGTAACTGGAAGTTTTATAAATGTCTATAGATTAAGAGAATTCTTTATTCCACTTTTATAAAAATTATTGCTGAAAATTGATAATAATCTGTTCTCCAACAATACCAAATTTTTCTCTGGTCGTGCATACTTGGTTCTTGACTTGAAGAAGGCTTAACAATCACCATAGAGATCTATATTAACAACTCTCCCTTAAGCTAGTTAGCATCTGTTGGTAACCAATGACCACCTTATTACTTTGAATAGACGGGGAGGAGTATTCAATTGACTTCCTCTGCTTACACAGAAGAAACCCCTATAAGTTATCCAAAACTTGCTGTTAGAGATTACTGATCTGCTTACTAAGAATATCATAATTTTGCTCACTGTTAATAATCATGCTCTTTATTAAAGAAACCAAAGCTCTATACTAAACTTCAACTTAACTTGACATCACTAGACAGTAGATCGTCACAGTGCTCATAGGCATTTAATCCATTTTGGTGGCGTGAAAGCATAATGTTCGCCAAACCACAACTCTGTAGAAAACAAAAGGTTATAAGGTTTGGCGAGAATTATGTCTTCACTCCGCTAAAATGGATTAATTACCTATGAGCACGGTGAAGATCTATCGCCTAGTGATGTCAAGTTAAGTTGGAGTTTAGTATAGAAACCAAAATTAATAGACTTAATTTTATTAGGCATCGTTTTATTCAACTTAATTCAAATTAATCCCGTCTAATATTGAGGAGGAATTTCCAGTAAGGATCATTCCCTTCCCAGTGCATTTAGAAACTACTTTTACTTTCAATAGAACTTTGAAATTTGGCGAGTAGG
Source organism: Linyphia triangularis (assembly GCA_963978545.1). NCBI lineage: Eukaryota > Metazoa > Arthropoda > Arachnida > Araneae > Linyphiidae > Linyphia > Linyphia triangularis. Next base: position 82,388,331 of record OZ021731.1, read on the forward strand.
TACGAAAGTGATCACTTAAAATGAAATGACATAAATTAAAAACTCGGAAAATAGCGTCCAATCTATTTTATTTCATATTTGAAACTTTTACTTATCAGTAAGAGTGTAAAATGAAAAGTTTCTACACAAAATCTATAATAAAATCGCAACTTGTCGACGGGATGAGAGGCGACAAAATCGCCTCGCTGCGCTTTTGTCAATATCAAACGCGCCGACTCAAGGTTAAGGGTTGATAACAGAGGAAAACAAAAACATGCCAATCTGTAGAGGTTTTTTTTTTTTTTTTTTTTCACCAACGAAAATGTTGCCGAATTGGCGAGTTTGACGCTTGGCTAGAAAAACTTGGAATCGAATATGCAAGTACCGAATCGACATCTCTATTTTCAACCATGATTTTATAGGAGCACTCTTTTAGGAAACTTTATTATACTTTAATCAAGACCTTGAAATAATCCTGCATAATCTTATCAAGGCCTCTAAACTGATCTCTGACACGTGTCAATATCATATATAGCTTAGGCTAAGGAATCCCAATTTGACTGCCGGTTGTCATTTCTGGAATTTCCAGATTTCTTAACTTCCAATTGCATTTTTTCATGGTTGAATATTTGTCTGAGAATGTTGGCATCTACCCTCACGGACAGAACCTTTGTCAAAGCTTTCCTCTACTTCAGTGTAGCGTAAAAGCTTAAATTTTACATAATATCGCGATCACGTTTTTAGAATAAGTTTAAATTAGTAGTTTCCGCTTTTGTTCAATATTTTAAGGGGGTGTGGTACCGAAAATAAAAAAAACTTTATTTATGTACATTTTTTCGTCAAAAATTTATTTTATGTATGAGATACTATTTATATATCTTTGAGAATATGTTTTTTTTAAATATTGTGTTTTGTTATTTAAAAAAAATTTAAAAACCAAGAAAAATCCATAATAATTGATGTTTGCGTATTTTGATATAAGTCAAGAAAAAAAAAAAAAAAATTCAAAGTGAAAGCTTTCTGTAATACATAATTATATAAAGAAAATTTTGTCTTCACCGAATTTTGATAGGTGAATTAAAAAAAAATTTAAAAATTCTCAAAGTTAAAATATTGAAACTTTTGCTTTTTTTTATGTTATCTTTTACGCTAAAAATTATATTTTAAAACAGAATTAAAAATATAAAATTCTGTGAAGACTAAATATTTAAAACTATATAAATTAAATTCTCCAAAAATTTGAATACCCAATTGCTAATGGTTCTGGAGATGTATCGATTTGAATATGCAACATCTGTTAAAAACACTAGTGCTCGAAAAACGCACTTTAAGCAGACGCTTCAAGGTGTTACGCCCATTAGTGAAGTTTAAATCACAGGTAATTTTGTGGCTTTCTAATCACCGGAGGAATAAGATAAAAACATCATTCTCTTCAGGAATGTATGAACTATTTTTTAAAATCAGAAAAAAAAATTGGGATTTTTGAAGAAATTTCGGTACCATACTCCCTTAAAACTGATACTCAATCTAGCATTATTATTATTTATTATTTTTAATTTTTATTTATTACTATTTATTCTTGATATTATTGTTATTTATTATTATTATTATTAGTATTATTATTATTTATTATTATTCATTTATCAGAGCAGCCACAGAACCTGGAAATAGGGATATGTCAGGGATCTTTCTGATTCTGGAAAAAATCAGAGAAACGTCATGGAGTTTTTTAAAATTTTACGAAAATCGGAGAAATTTTCTTTGTTCTGAAGGAACGTTTCCCCTTTCATCCATATTTTAGCGCCATTTTCAGGAAATTTGTGGTGGTAATTAATCGTTAAAAGTGTAATGTTACGTAATAATTTAAACTTTTCATTACCGCTAAAACTATTTAAAAAAAATTGGCATATTATCCCTTTAGCAGGTTCTATTTGATCAGGGTGTCAACACATCTGGAAAAGTTGGAGAAATTTGAAAAAAAAGTTTGCCGTAAAGTCGGGATTTTTTTTAAAATTCTATTTATCAAGGAATTATCAGGGAACTTTTTTTACAGAATTTTGTGGCACCCATCTTATTATTATTAATATTAGTTATTATTATTATTATTTATTATTATTATTTATTATTATTATTTATTATTATTATTTGTTATTATTATTTATTATTATTATTATTAGTTATTATTATTAATATTAGTTATTATTATTATTATTATTATTATTATTATTATTATTATTATTATTATTATTATTATTATTATTTATTATTATTTATTATTATTTATATATTATTATTTATTATTATTATTATTTATTATTATTATTATTATTTATTATTATTATTATTTATTATTATATCATGATTAATATTATTGTAATCATTATCATTATTATCATCATCATCATAATTATTATTTTTTATTATTATATCATGATTATTAACATTATTGTAATCATTATCATTATTATCATCATCATTATTATTATCATTGTCATCATCATTATTATTATCATTGTTATCATTACCATTATTATTAATTATTACGTTTTATTATTTCTATTCCATTTTTATTTATTACTAGTTGAATATCCGTGTTTCGCCACGAAATGTTTCCATGTGCAATATTTGAGCCAGCTGTGAGGCTCCGCGTTGAGGAAATCCGTCATTGGTGTATATTTCCCAATTTGTGGCGCTTCACTCGCTGGGAGGTTCATCGCAACGCAAAATCGAGCTCGCTTCGCTCACTGAAAAAGTCAGTGACACATAAACACAGGCTTACTTAACTCGTTGAAAGGTTCATTGCTATGCAAACATGAGCTCGCTTTACTCGATGAAAGGTTCGTTGCTGCGTAAGCATAAGGTCACTCACTAAAATCTAATTGCTAAGTAAAGCCTTAATATTAGAGGCCCCTCCCTTGTCGAGAAACAATAAAAAAATTCCTCGTTAATAACTATAATACAACACCACTTTCAGAATATTTTAACACGTGATGTTTGTAAAAAGCAAAATTTGAAGGTCAAAACTACTTATGTCGAAACTTTCAGAGCTCAAAGCCTATTAGAAGTCGCTTTTTGTGAAAATATTAATTAAATATTCATTAAAAAACAAATTAAAATTTTAACGTTCTTTTTGTCAAAAGTCCAATTAAAAGGCCAAAACTATTTGTGTTGAAAATTTCAGAAATGTAGCCCAGTTAGAAATCGTTTTGTAAAATATTTGTTAATTAATTGATTAAAAAAAAAAAAAAATGTCAAAATTCTGTTTTTCAAAAGTCCAATATGAAGGCCAAAACTACTTATGTTGTAAATTTTAGAGCTGAAGCCTTAATAGAAATCTTTTTGTAAAATATTTATTAATTAATTAAAAAAATTGTTTAAGAAAGAACAAAATAAAAAATTTAATATTCTGTTTTTCAAAAGTTCAATTAAAAGGATAAAACTACTTATGTTGAAAATTGCAGAGCTGTATCCCTATTAGAAATAGTTTTGTAAAATATATATTAACTAATTAAAAAGGAACTAAATAAAAATTTTAAACTTTGTTTTTCAAAAGTCTAATTAAAAGGCTAAAACTACTTTTTTTGAAACTTTGCAGAGCTGTAGCACTATTAGAAATCGTTTTGTAAAATATTTGTTAATTAATAAAAAAAAGAAAAAGAAAAAAAACTAAATAAAAATTTAAAATTCTGTTTTTCAAAAGTCCAATTAGAAGGTTAAAACTACTTATGTTGAAAATTTCAGAGCTGTAGCCCTATTAGAAATCATTTTGTGAAATATTTATTAATTAATTAAAAAAGAACTTTAATAAAAAATTAAAATTCTGTTTTTCAAAAGTTCAATTAGAAGGTTAAAACTACTTATGTTGAAAATTTCAGAGCTGTAGCCCTATTAGAAATCATTTTGTAAAATATTTATTAATTAATTAAAAAAGAACTAAATAAAAATTAAAAATTCTGTTTTTCAAAAGACCAATTAGAAGGTCAAAACTACTTATGTTGAAAATTTCAAAACTGTAGCCCTATTAGAAGTCGTTTTGTAAAAAAATTTGTTAATTAATTAAGAAAATTAATTAAAAAATAACTAATTAAAATTTTAATAGTCTGCTTTTAAAAAGTCCAATTAGAAAGTTAAAACTACTTATGCTGAAAATTTCAGAGCTGTATCTATTTGAAGTCCCTTTGTAAAAAATAAATTAATTAAAAAAGTACTAATTAAAATTTTAACATTATGTTTGACATACATAAAATTAGAAAGCCAAAACTTCTTATGTTGAAAATTTCAGAGCTCTACTCCAATTTTAAGTAGGTTTCTATAGATCCACAGAGCTACAGACAGACAGACACACACACACACAGCTTGTTTTATTCTTATAGATCAGTCATTATCCTTTATTATTACAAGTATTTTTTAAATATAATTTATTGTATAAAACAGTAATGCTTCCAATTTTAATACTTTTAAAAGCAAAATACTCTAATTTAACGGCATTTAAAATGTCTCATTCGAAAGTTAAATTTAAATGACAATCACGTCTTGTATGTACGCACTGTCTAACAAGTGATGCTGGGAGACAAACGTTCAGAACACAACAGAGAACAAAACATTCTGAAACTAATTTTGATATTCACAAACGATAAAATAAAAAAAAAAAAAAAAAAAAAAAAAAAAGAAAGGAAAAAAAAAAACCTACTTTTTTTATTCTTTCCATCAATATTTAAATAAATGGTACATCATTTCATAAGTTTTCCAGCATTGCAGTTGCATTCGAAATGCGATTAAGAATAAATTGAAATATGTCTATGGGTAGGAAAAAGACTTGAGATCATTCTTAAGATAAAAAGAATTTAGACGGGATCGTATCGTAAGCACAGGCTTTGTCAAAGTGGCGCGCCATTGTTCTATTTTTGTGGGTTTTTGTCGCCTGTCCTTGACTCACATCTCAAGAGGGTTCTCTCTTCTCTTCAATGAACTGCTGTTAGAAATGCGCTCAGTAAGAGTTAGAGAACTATTAAGCTGTATTAAACAACTATTCCAAATGTACCTCTTTAGATTAAACCTTGGAATTCAGACTGATCAGACATTTGGCTGGTGGTCGAGAATAGACAATCATATGACTTGGTAGATGTTTCACTTGTTTGTGTATTTATAGTTCGAAAGACGACTGTAATTTTAGATACCCCATCGAACATTATTCTGATTTTTTTATAGAATGTGAATCCACTGGTCTGAGGGAACAAAATTGGCTGAATTCGGTCGAAATTCGACTTATGAATGAGTAGAACTTCATCCGATTGCCAAATGTGTCAAAACTTGCCAAATAATGAGCATTCTTTTTTATGTGGTAACCCACTGCGCTATAATTTTAAATAGGAAGTATGCAGACGATATTTATTCTCTGGCACAAAATCTTTTCAAATTGAGCCAAGTTGGCGATAAATATTACATCACTGATGACGTAATATATATTGCCAATTTTGCTGACTTTTAAAAGATGAAAGATTTTGGTTCCAGGAAATTCCTTTTCCAAGATTTGCTTCCAGGATTTAGTTGAACTCATTCAAAGTCGGTTTTTGAATAGTCTCGGTCAATTTTGCCCCGGCAGACCAATGGATTCATAATCTATTTACATTTCTCAATATTCTGCAACAATTCAGAATGATGTTAATAAGGTAAGGTACTTAAACTTACATTCGCCTCTCAGTCTATTAGTTTCCAATACAACTTTTTATTCTTATTTGTAGCTTCATACCAACTGAATATTGAATGTATTTCGAAGATAAAGATTTTGCCAGGGTACTCTTGGTAGAATGATTTCGTTTGAGTGCTGCAAAAGCTTTTGAAAGTACATAGGATACATTTACTAATCTCCGATTCTGTCAACTGTTCAAAAATATTTATTTCAGCGATTGAAATTTAAATGTGACTCTTCAAAAAAAGATATCAGTGTCAAGTGCACTAAGCATAATATTATAATTCGGAACAAAATTATAATAAATTTCTAGAATAATTTGAGATAAAAAAAAAAAAGAATACATTCAAAGTGATTCTAGCCATAATTTTAGTAATTTCATTATAAAACAATGGACCATTCCCGAATTTTTAGAATTTTTTTTTTATTTAATTCTAAATGTTTCGAAAAGGCCATAAACATACAAATTTCTGCTCACTGCACTTTTTTTAAAAATTTGCAACCAAAGTTTGTTTTTTAGTTTTGGCAGGAAAAACGACTCATTCCGCTCGAAGCGAATGTGACGTCACTGCATCTCAAACAACTTGGCTTAAAACGCAGCAGCGGAAACCAGTTTTGCAAGTTTCTCGCAAATCCCGTCAATCGGTATGGGCTATGGAAATTGTCTACCAAACACACATCAACTATTTGGCAGAAACCTCACGATAACCATAGAAACGGAAGGATGTTTTGACGTCACAGATATAAAGCGGCGTTTTGATAGAACTGAGGTTTTCGGGTATATTTTCTTTTCTTAATATTTAAATAACTATTTTTTTTAAAGAAATTTCGTTTGAATATTTGGAATCAAAAAGAAATTCTTCATAAATATAAATTAATTTCACTCGCTTTTAAAAAATGCGGGATTGTCCATTGATCTAAAACTTATTTTAGCATCGCAATAATTTGTGCACTTTGTTTATTAAGTTTAGATACAGGTTTAAATTCTTTTGTCCTTTATGATAATATCCACATCGTCATAAAAAACAATTTTTTTTTTAATTGCTATTAAGGTCTTTTTAAACATCACCTGCTTAAAGAATTTTTTTTTTTGGGGTTTCCTAATTTTTTTTCTGCTTCGAAATTCAATTAAAACGCTTGATACATCTTAATGTAGCTTTAAGATCCTTTCTTTAAAGTGCCCCTTATCATTATAAAAATTTACCTTAACACAATTTTAATAAGAGTGTGAAAAAAACTAAAACTATTAAGACACTATTCTGTAAAATTACCCTTTTCCACATTTTCCATTAGCAAGACTGTTTAATGTACCCTGGGGATAAATCTAAGCGGACGAAAAACTGGATCATATTTAATAAATTATCTTCCAATGCTTTTAGCTTTATGAGCCATTTCTTTTAATAAACTTATTATTTAATTTAAAGAATCAAAAGTTACAAATGTTGTTATGTAATTAACGTTTTATATTGTAATGCAAAATAACGCAATAGTGTGAAAGGATAGTAATTTATGCAACTTGTGCGGAAAGTAATACTTTTTTCAATCGAGGTAAAACGCTTATTTGACGAGGAGGCAAATTATTTACCGAGTTTGAAAGAGTATTTTCCCACGTGTTGCATGGAATATTTTTTTATAATCAAGTGCAAAAAAATATTTGTAATGCATATATTTATTAACGTTGGCAACTCCAGTCAATGAATTTCTTCTGAAAACATGTCATTTCCATGCCAAGATGGCTCCCGATAGCCTAGGCTGTAGAGTATCGTAACCGAAGGGTTGCTGGTTCTGTCCTCGGTCCGCCAAATATCGGTGTGTACCTAATGGGGGCTAGTGCACATTAAATCTGTCGTGGCCTCAATGTCCTCTCGTTGGTGTGGTGGGGTCGGAGAGAGGAGTTTACACTAGAAGATTTTGATCTCGTATTCTTCTAGATGCTCAAAATTACGAGACGTATTTGGCTGTGTTAAGCACTTTATAAGTGGCAGAAATAGACAGTCGGTGGTTTCAAAACAAAACTAAACAAAACAAAACCCATGCCAAGATGATATAATATTTGATCACGAGGCTTGCGAGAAAATACATTTTCACCCTAGTGCGGGAAAGTTACTTTTCAGCACACCTCGCGAAAAAGTACTATTTTCGCCACGATTGTAATTAAAAATGATTAAATAAAGTTTAATTTTTTGCACTTTGTTATAAAAATCTATTTTAACACAAAGTTAATTAAACATTCATTTTAAAACGTCTATTGTAATGAAATACGATAAAAGTGTAATTTTCGCTATTTTACGATTTGCAGTATTGCACAATTTTTAATATAAAGCTGTTGGATTAATTTGATACTTCATAATCTATCAGCCGTAGAATCTATTGTAATCTTTCACATCTTAAACTTATTTGAACTCAATTTTAAACTCAACTTTTGTACGCAAATGAGCCAAATATGACAGGTAAAGAAATCGATATTTTCGTTCTCTTTAAATATGACATTTCTGAAGAATAAGTGGTAATAAGATGTTTGTGTTAAAAGAAGTGAATAGCAAAAATAATTTCGAGTTTTAAGTTTATATTATCTACTGCTAAAAAAAAATAACTTCTGCCAATAAATCTTCGAATTATTTTAGAGTTTCATCCATTTTACTAAACTGCGGTGATAAGCATGTACATTGAACAGTACGCAGAACAAATTTTTTTTTTAAAAAAATCGGACAATGATTATAATTTAAGTACTAAATATTTTAAGCTGTTTGCATTCATTTGCTCTTGTTTGTATATACCGCTCTATTACGACATTTTCACACATTCCTTAATAATTTGGGAAAAAAAAATATGGATAGTTTCCCATCAAGATTAATCTATAGAGACAAAAAATATATTGATTTTAAATAAAAAGAAAATATTTATAAATTTCTTGTACATTGTTTAGTTATAACTAGTTATTAATAATTAAAAAATTATTTCGTTCTTAAGCTGCATGTTATTTATGCTTAACAATTAATAAACTATTGTTTGAAGCAAGATTCAATAAAATATTTTCGTTATTTTACCATTTATTTCTTAAAACGATTCCAGCGATTTTTTAGATGCTAAATCTAAACATAAAAATGATCTTATGTGGTCAACGTTGTAGCTAGAAAATGTGTTCCTGTTTGAATAGCGACTCATTATTTATCACCGTCTTTTTATGGATGGGAAATTTCCCGAGTCTTTCCAGATGCCACTTTGTTTATATCTTGTAGAACAATTTAAGAATAGGTTGTCTGAAATTTTGCTTTGTTGCGGGTGGGACACTAAAATTTCCCTAAATTGATGGCTACAGACCCAGGCCGATTTGGTAGTACCGCTCAGCAAATCAGACCCTAAAAAAAAGGACGCTTCGCCGTCTTATATTAGCTGCATAAAAAAAAGAATCTTCTCGGAAGAGCCATTTTACGAGAAAAACGAAGTCGTAACTCGGAACCCTTTTTTCAATGCCAATTATTGGATGCGATTCCCAAGAAGCTCTCAGACCTTCTTCCAAAAAAAAAATTACTTTCTCAGAAGCAAAAAGGACGTTCTTAGACGTCCTCAATTTTTTTTTTATTGTTATTTTTTGCTGATTCCAAACAGCCCAATTTCATAATGAATAACGACCTGCTGTAAGTTCTAACTTTTAGAACTTAAAAATAATGATCATAATGTCTTTTTATGGCTTTTCAAGCTAATGCTTTATTTCAATGTGTACTTTTTCAGAGTGGACACATAACCGGGAAAACCTGGAAATCAGGGAAATGTCAGGGAGCTTTCTGATTCTGGAAAAATTCAGGAAAATGTCAGAGATTCAGACTCTTAAATGTCAGACTTCTTAAAATTTCATGAAAATCAGGGAAATTTTGTATTGTTTAAGGCACGTTCATCCATATTTTGACGCCGACCAAACGGTATAGTGGTTAGCGTGCTAGCTTCCAGACCGCGAGGTTGCGGGTTCGAGTCCCGCGTTGGCATGGGTGTTTGTAAATGTATGTTGGCTTGTCTAATGACGAATGTTTCGGCGCATTATAGCCCTCGTGTTGCTGACGGCGCCAGATAATCTGAAAACAACCAACCAATCCATATTTTGACGCTATTTACTTGGAGATTTGTTGTGGTGAGCCGTTAGAAATTTAATTTTACGGAATAATTTAAACTTTTCATTACCAGCAAAACTATTTATTAAAAAATTGCATATTATCTCTTTAGCATACATGTTCTATTTGATCAGGGTATCTAGATACCTGGAAAACCTAAGAAAATTGGGCAAATTTGAAAAAAAGTTAGCCCTAAAATCAGGGAATTTTGTAGAAATCTATCAGGGAAATCGGGGAATTATCAGGGAACTTTTTTTCTTGAATTTTGTGGCCACCCTGTTTTTAGTAACCCCCGTGAAAGAATTTTTTCCGAGTCGCTTTAATATTCACCTCAAATGCAGGGGGGTCGTATTCGCTCTAAAATTCCTAGCATTCCTTAAATTTTTGTTTCTCCTTAAAAATTCCTAAAATTGTTCTTCAATTTTTCAATAATTCCTAAGAAAATAAATAAAAAATCCCGATAATTCCCCAGTTTTCCTACAAAACCCGTAAAAAAACCCTATGATATTCCTACAGATGAGAAAAGTGGACTTATTCGCTAAAATAGTATAATTGTTTAACTATATAACTGTTATTTTGCTAAAAAGTTGTTCGAAGTTAAAATGTTCTTTTAAATTGAAATTGTTTTGCCAGTATCTTATCAAGCTTTGGAAAAATATGTCTGTGTTAAGAACCTATGTCGGCATCAAAACAAACATCCTTAAACCTTTCTGAATTATCCTTGAAATCTTAAGAATTACCCTAAAATATTTGAGAAATATTCCTGAAATTTTTGGAATTATCCCCAAAATTCCTACCCATCATGGTAAATTCTCAAAAGTATTCTGTATTACACACATCAAATAACAACATTTCATGATTTGAATTGCCTTTAACTTGTTTATAGGCCATATTAAGTTTGCAACCTGCGTATTCTTGTCCTTAACATGAATTTGAATTTAAAAAATTATTTTATTTTAGGGTAGCAGCCATCTCAAATTTCCACCATCTTTTAATTTTCTCCCTTGTACTTTATTTTAGTACGAGAGTCTGATTAGTCTTCGTCCTCCCCCCCCCCCCCACCCTTCACATATTCTTGGCGCTAAACTCCTTATTTTCTTTTACTTTCTTATTTCTCTCAAGAAACTAACTGCGATGATGCAATAATACAAACCTCTCAGGCAAGCACTACAAAGTTTTCTGGGTACTTTATTGCATTCGTACCCCCCCCCCCTCCCCTCCTCTCCTTGACTTTTGAAAGTTAAAATAAAATAGAGAAAAAGTGTAAATTCTAAAGAGAAAAAAAGCACACATACCATTTTTGAAACTGTTGTTCAATATTGCTATGTGCTTTTTTATTAATTAAAGTTTCTTTTTATTTCCTATTCGGATTTTTGTATGGTTGATTATTGCAATTACGAGGTGGTTTATACTATCGAAGATTGGGTGGAAGAAATATTCAATCCTTTTATTGTACAATCATCTTCCGATTCTGTGAAAAGTTTTGGATTTTTATTTATTAGTCATCAGATATAACATCTTGATATCCATTTTTAGAATTCAATTGAGTATTTAAATACTTGTATAAGAAAAAGTGCGTGCATTTTTTTTTTAACATGGTTGCATTAGGTACCCAATAAAATCTATAAAGGAGAAAATACTAAAAATATATATCGTAATTTTTTTTTATTATTATTAAAGTGAAAATTAATGCATAATTGTCCATCGCATTAAATACTTGTTAATGATTTTTTTTTTTTAATAAGGTTGCTTTAGGTACCCAATAAAATCTACAGAGGAGAAAATACTAAAAATATGTATCGTAAATTTTTTTTATTATCAAAGTGAAAATTAATGCATAATTGTTCATCGCAATTTCATATTAGGAATTGCCATCAACATTTCTGGATAATTAATGATTAAAATTTTTTTTTAGCAGTCTTGCACTCCCACTGCAAATAATCCTGCCGGTACTCATCTTATTTATGATCACTGAATCGGAGTTCAGGATTGGTATGTTTTGAGATAGCTGTGAGCGATGTTAATGCAGCTTTAATATATAATTCGAGCAGCAGGAAGTTTGTATTTTCATTGCTATTGAGCTGGTATGAATGAAGCTCTGATGAGAGCGTTTGCGATTTGTTGGTACTGATTTAAAAATGGCAGAATTCTTGGTGAAGAATAAGGGTCTCTTATTTTTTTTTTTTTTAATCTGTATAATCATTTCTCTGGGAAGAAATTCATCTCTATGAGTTCGTTGTGTTGGGTCTATGTTTAAAGAAAAACTTTTTTATTTTTTATTTTATATAAATTGGAAGATCAGTTGAAATACCACTTATTTTACTTGTCACATACCATTTAATAAATATACTTTCATTTAAAAACCATCTGTCTCTGCATAAAACTTCTTTTATTATTATCAACTGATACACTTATGCTCATTTATATATCTAACTTAAAAGATAAAGATTTAGGGAAGCTTTTAGTTTATCTGAAATCATTTACATTTGTACTTTTTATTTGAAACTTCATCATTACTGCTGAATAAAAATTAATAATGCAACCCATAAAAACAAAGTTTTTATTATAAATACTTTATATGCACTGCCAATTTTTATGTGCAGTTGCAACGTATTGAATTTAGATCGAGTTTTCATAGCGTTTAACCACTAAGAACAAAAGATCCATTCCGAACTATTTACTAACTCCTCTTTTGCCCCTAAAACTTAATTGAATACATTGTCATTTATAACGAGTCTATTTGCCGAAATTTAGCTGGATCGAAATCGGAATATATGGGAAGATTTCGGTCACTATATATCAGCAAACTGAGCATATTTGAATTGAGCTTGGTATCTGGATAATAGAACGTTAGTAAAAGCTGGTAAGTCTGATGTAAGGCAATAGAAACACCTATCTTTTATTTATTTTAATTAAATTAGTTTCGGCAATAGGTTGGTTGTTTTCAGATTATCTGGCGCCGTCAGCAACACGAGGGCTATAATGCGCCGAAAAATTCGTCATTAGACAAGCCAACATACATTTACAAACACCCATGCCAACACGGGACTCGAACCCGCAACCTCGCGGTCTAGAAGCTAGCATGCTAACCACTATACCGGTTTCGGCAATAGGAAAGAGCGTTATTATACGCAAAGTTAAATTGACTGGTCTTCACTCCATAATGAATTTATGCATTCACTTTCAATTATCTTTTATTTATTTTGATTAAAACAATTTCGGCAAGATGAAAGAGAGTTTCAACAATAATCAGTTAAATAGGATTTATTAGTATTAAGAAGCAATTATAGAAGCTTGTGTAAAAGTGACCTTTTAGTGAGAGTGACAGCCCCCAAAATTTCATAGAATGCATTGTCATCAACATCAAATATATGTGCCATGTTTCAGGCCGATTGGATTACAGCAAGTTGGTTAAATAGGTCTCCGCAAGGTAGAAAGTACTCCCCTTTGCACCTTCCTGGCAGAGCTCATGATTGAGGAGAAAATGTTTCTAGAATCTTCTTACAGTTATCTGATCCCTCCCCAATACATTATGATAATCACTCCACGTTTCTTAAAACCGTTTAAAAACAGTTATGTGTTATGAAGTGTTGTTCATTCAATATCAAGAACAATTTCCATACACTATTCATCTGCCATTGAACACTTTACAGTAGAACTTCGATTAACCGACTTAATTCGGACCGAAGATAGGTCGGATAAGCGAAAATGCCGGATAATAGAGAGTTGTACAAAATAATAAAAAGTAAATTATTTTCATTTATTGAATGCAGGGCTTTTAATGTTTTTTTTTTTTTTATGACATAATTGTCAGAAATGAGTTTTTGTTGTCGTAATCTTGATAATCGTTGTTTCGCGGCTCTATCCCGAAGTCTTTTTTAAAAGCAATAGTTCAGTTTGATCTGCATATGATTATTGCTCTAACCATGTCAGTCCTTTTGAAAAACGGTCAGAAGCCTCACCATTACTTATGCAAATTTAGTGTAAAGGAAAATATTCCGGTTTTAAAAAGGGCAAATGATTTATTACTCATTTGGGAGATTTTTGATGTCGACTAAAGGATGGTCGGTTAAAAGAGAGTTCCGGATGAAAGAGGGACGGTTAATCGAGGTTCTACTGTATTTATGCCATTTAAGTTTACGGACTGATGATTGATCCTATGCATTCATTGCTTAAATTGATCTTTCATCTCGACATTATGTGGCTTTCTCTATCATTCTTGAAGGTCATCTCAAGATCAAGCAAGATTTTTCTTACAATTGACTTGTGATTGTCTTCGTTTTTTTTAGTTTTTTTTTATTTATTAAAAAAAAAAAAAAAATCATCTTTTGTATTAACTTCGATTGTGTGTGTGTGTGGCTGGGTATGTCGATGGCGAGCAAATCTGCGGAGGCCTAATTAATTCCCTTGTCATGTCGTCATCCAATCAGGCTGAAACTTTGCAGATAGATTTGATGTCGATGGCAATGCATTCAATCAAGTTTTGGCGACTGTTCTTTATCACTAAAATGTCGCTTTTACGGAATACTAAATAAACCCCACTTGCCCTTATCCAATCGCGCTGAAATAGCATTTAACCGATCATTGAAGAAACTCTTTCCTGATGAAAAAATTGTTTTAGTACATAAATAAATAATAAAATTGTTTTAATCTGAATAAATAAAAGGTATGTAGATGTGAATGCATAAATTCACATATTCATGTTCACATCATGAATAAATTTTGACAAGTAGTTTACCTCTTATTTTGCTGATAGAGATATTTTTAATATTTAATCCACTGATGGTTATGGGAATGGGCGAAATTCCCCAGTTATTTTCCCTGCAATAATTTTTAAATGATATTTCTAATTCAAGTACATAATTTTTTTTAAATTATTTATTTTGTTTTAGATAGGTTATAGACTATTATCCTTGTACAAATATCGAAAAAATGTTTTATTTTAAATTTTATTTATAAATTTAAAAATGTTGTGTATTGCTGGAAAAACTGGGGATCCTATGACAAATATATACGTGCATGATCGTCAATGGGTTAAAATTAGATACAAACACCAAGTACACGCTGACACCAGAAACGGCACTACGTTGATGAATAGAAAAATTGGTAATGTATATAAAAGATTTATATTAAAAAAAAAAAATTACGGGTAAAATTATTTTAGTTCAAATTTTAAATTTTAGTCTGGTTTATAATTGGGACCTTCTATATATTTTTTTTTTCACTGTGTTTGGATCGATAAACAATGGAACAGAAGTGAAGCGATGGAAAATGAGAGGTTATTTTTGGGATAAGAAGTTCTAGGGAAATCAATATCCAATGAGAACGCCCCAAGGAAGAAGAAAGTGGAGCATGTCAGGTTATATCCCGATAAAACGGAACTTTCTCCACAGAATCTCACAATCGATTATGATTCCATTATGTGTAAGGGTACAACTATTAACCCATCGCGGTGTCGGTTCAGGAACTTTATTAATCCGCTGGGATATTGGCTTGGGATGAGTTTTCGTGGGTCACGAAAAGAATAACACTCGCACAAAGGCGGAAAGTTTGTTAGATAATATTTAGACAGTCTTATTAACTTGTTTTTGTTTCCCCCCATTGAAGGAAACGTCCCTCGACAAAAGATGCTATTGGTTATACTAACTATTAGAAGAAAATAGTTTAAATGTCGTTGGCTATAAGTTTTGTGATGTCATTCAGAGGAAGTAACTTTAGATTGGACAGACTGTTACGACGTCACTGAGATCAATTTAAAGGGAGTCGGAGTTTAAGAACGCCAAATAATCAATTTTGAGATAAATATTATAAAAAAAAAAAACTAAAAAAAAAAAAAAAAAACTACATACAATTTTGAATCCAATGGTGCAAAAAGTGAAATCTCGCTAAATTAGAAATATTTTTTTTATATATATATTTTAAAAAAGTGTTGTATCAATTTATATTATGGTTTTCAACTTTAACGGTCCATATCACCAAACAGCAATTTTTGTTGTTGCTGTTTCTAATCTCCAACCCAGTCTGACGGAGGCAGACCAGGTTAAGGAATCCGTTGACATACAAAAAGTCTACGACTGGAAGGGGAGAAGAATAAACTACCTCCCGAAGGAGATCCAAAGACCCAATAGTCGAGGATTTGTACAGCAATTTTTATTCGTAAGGAACATTTACTCAAACACTATTGAAGATAAATGCTTAAATTTTTTTTTAAATATGTTCTTACCAATATGTTACTCAATTTCAGAGCAGCATTTTTAAATATTTTGTTAGTTTCTCGGGGGAAAAAAAAAAGATCTGATATTCTATAAAATTTTAAAAATTTGTCATTTTTGATGGCAATAAAAATGTATAAAATCTTTAATTTTGAAAAGAATTAAAAAATGCTACCCTCAAATTGTGTAATATATTGGTAAGAATATATGTTTAAAATTCTAGGCATTTATCTTTAATAGTTTTTGAGTAAATGTTCCTTAACCTCTCCAATATTGCTGTTTGGTGAAATGGGCTGTTAAAGTTGAAAACGTCAATATCAATTGATGCTTAATACTTTAATATATATATATATATATATATATATATATATATATATATATATATATATATATATATATATATATATATATATATATTCTAATTTAGCGAGATTAAAACTTTTTTAACCGTCGGATTCAAAATTATTTATAGTTTTTCAACAATATAAATCTCAAAATTGATTTTTGACTTACTCCGACTAACCTTAATGCAATGGAAGATGGATAAAGTTGGAAGTTAACAAGAAATAAAATGAATTTAAATTGGGTAATAGAAGATTATAATCTCATAAAATGAACCCAAGATGTTTCCGTAAAATATAAAAAACTTATTCATTAAGGGGACTCGGTAACCTAAAAATAATCGATTTTTTTTTTCTTCTTTTTTTTTTTTTTCATGTTGCTCTTTGTATTTTTATCTTTCCGTTGATGTATTACTTTAGTTTCTTCTCAAATTAAAAGTATTGTTACGAATTTCTGTATATTTGTAAATATTGCGTAGTATTAATTATGTAAAAAGGAAAATCTATGTACATTTCGCATAAGGCAGTGTAAGAGCTTGTCTTTACTTCGCTTTCCTGCAATGCGTCTCTTAATGCTTGAAAACGAGTTCTACAGGGATCATGCTGGAAAACGAGTTTTACAAGGAGATGGCCATTTAACATTATGGTTATTGGCAATCTCGCCAAGTTGGCGACTAATTTTGGGGGCCCAATTTGGCGTCAAGTCACCAAATGTTGCCAAACTTGGCGATCATTTGGCGACACTTTCAGTCCCCATATACCTGTATAGGGCCTTTCGACTGCGATCTGGAAAATTCTCCAAATTTTAATCTCTAGAAGATTCGCGAAGGAAGTTTTCCTATATAAGGCCAATAGAGAGTTGAGTTAGTTAGTTGTCTCTCAGCGAGCATTAAGAGTAGTTCCAAAAGTGAACTGTATTGCATTGTCTTTTGCTTCGATTTTAGCAGTTGTGTATCTAGTTTTAAATTGCTGTTTGTGCTCCATTGTTGTGTAAAGAGCTGCATTGAGTCTATTAGAACGGAAAGTTCTGGAGTTGAAAAAGAATCTGCGAAGAGCTATATCGGAATAAGTTTCTTCAAATTTTAATCTGCTTTGGCTTCAAGTCTTTCGAACCCATCCACGCAACAGTATGTTATATTTTATTTTAAAAAAGCAAATTATCATTATTAAATTTATAAGCCTTTTACTTTAACTTTGATTTTCTCTGAAAGGGATATTTTAAACTTCAATGTACTTTTTACTACTAGTACTAATAGATATTTACCAGTAATTTTTTTTTTTATTGAATTGTAGTATATATAACTTACAGATTAAATTGAGGTTTAAAATTTTCATGAAATTTCCTTAAATATTTTTCTTAAATGCCAAATCTTTCTAAGAAAATATTTTTTCTCAAAAAAAATATAAAAAATTATGGAATTATACAAGACAAATTCTGATGAAATTTTATAACCGAACTTTAACCTTTGTTTATTCCGTAGATTCCGCAATTTCATTAAAAAATCACTAGTTAGTTAGAAAAGATACATTGAAGTTTAAAATATCACGCATAGAGAAAATCAAAGGTAACATTGGTAATTTGCTATTTTTAAAAACACAGGCTATATAAACACAAAAATTTCTTCTCGCCCCGCTTTTTTTTTCTTCCTATTTTTAAAAAAAAATTTGCACGTTAGTTTTGGCGGGAAAAAGACAGAAAATTTTCTTTATAATTCTTAGGCATTTATTTTTAAATACCCCGAGACTTTTTGTTTGTAGTATTGTTGTGAGTTTCCATGTTTCTGAGCCGTATAGAAGAACAACACACACCAAACATTTGGGAGAAACCTCACGATAACCATAGAAACGGAAGGATGTCGTGACGTCACAGGTATAGCGGAGTGTTTTGATCGGACTGGTTTTGGATCGTTTTTCGGGCATTTTCTTTTCTTAATATTTCAATAACTAATTTTTTTAAAAGAGCTTTTATTTGAATATATGAAATCAGAAAGAAATTCTTCATAAATATAAATTAATTTCACTCATTTTTAAAAAATGCGGGAATCGTCCGTTGCATATAAAAATTAGCAATGCATATGAAAGATTTATTTTAAAAAACTTTATTTTTATGATTTATATTACTATTATTTTTAGTGAACTGATTCCCTTTATATTTTATACGAGAATTCGCTGTGTGAAGTAAACCACTAAAGTTCTTGCTTATTCCGAGAATTGTTTGTCGTAACCATAGCAACCGCATAATTGAGTGACGTTGAACGGAGATTTCCCATGTGATAGAACAATAATTAAATTCTTAGAAAACAGATATTGGTCTAATTGAAGAGGTTACCGATGCTAAAGAGTTTGTATACTAGTGAATGATTTTTGGAAAATAATACAACCCATTAAAAAATTTTGATATAAATTCTTTATATGCATTGCCAATTTTCATGTTCATTAACAAAGCGCCATTTCTGTTGCCAGCGTGTGCTTGTTGTTGGCATCTAATTTTAAATTTTAAAAACATGTCTAAAATATGCGGTAAAAACTACTTTTCAAAATTTATTCATTAGAAATGAATATGAATTTATGCAATCACATCCAAATATCTTTTTATTTATTTTCAATTAAAACAATTTTATTATTAATTTATTAAAAAAAATTGGCAACAAGAAAGATTTTCTTCAATGATCGGTTAAATACTATTTCAGCGAGATTGAATGACGGCAAATTGGCTTATTAGTGTTCCGTAAAAGCGATCTATTAGTGACAGTGACACCCGCCAAAATTTAATAGAATGCATTGTCATCGACAACGAATCTACCTGCCAAGTTTCAGCCCGATTGGATGACGGCAAGGGGGTTAATTAGGGCTCCGCAGATTTACTCGACATTGACATTCCTAGCCACTAACTCCCCCCCCTCCCCTCCCACACACAAAATCGAAGTAAATATAAAGGATCCAAAAACCACTTCATTTCTTGAAACCAGATAATTGAACAAAAGTAGACACGAAGATAATTTCGAAAACTCATAGAAAACATATGAGGATCTTGTATTCCAAATGGGCCAATGGCATTTTAGAAAATTAATTTGAATTATATGTCACCCAGACTATACAGCTGATGATGTTTAGCAGAAGTAATTATTGACACGGATCGATTCAATAATAATTCCAGTCGAATATTACCATGCGTGTGTACTGAAATGCTACTAATTTTGATGGATGCGACCCATTATAAGCGCCATCTATTTATTGGTCTGCAAATTTTATCCATGCAGCATCACGACAAATGTGAGACCTACTCTTGAACATTGGTTATTAATTTCAATTACCCATGTGTTTATATTAGTCCAGGGAATAGAGACATTTTGCCTTGCAAAAGGTTATGTAGTTCTGATTTTTTAATATGTTATAAAGGTTGGTCTCGTGGCTTATAAACCAAGTTTTCGACCTCCTAACCCTTGTGCGTTCTCCGTGGTGCACCAAAAACTGAGCCGTTTTTCAGTTTATACGTCATAACTCTTTGCCAATGCATCTTAGAAACACACATTATATTCAAAAGTTGTAGAATATTAAATTATCTACAACTTTTGCAATGCTAAGTTTTTTGTAGACCTATTAGGGAAATAGTTATGTCGGATCAAAGTCAAAACTTTTTCGTAAAAATGCTACTTTTTTAAGATTTGTGTCAAGTTTTTTTATTATATCTTCATAATGGTACGTTTTAGAGAAAAAGTTTGTGAATAAAAGTTGTAGAACAATAAATTTCCTACAAGTTTTCTATATAAACTTATTTTCTAGGACTAATAACAAAGGAGTTACTCTGCTTTGTGTATTTTCCGTGGTGCACCACAAACAAATACGTTTTTCAGTATATAGATCATAACTCTTTCGCAATGCATTTTAAAAACAAACATTAAGTTTAAAAGTTGTAGAATATTAAATTTTCTACAACTTTTGTGAACAATTTGCTTTTGTAAAGCTATTGTGTAAAGAGTTACGTCGTATCAAAGTAAAAACTTTTTCGTAAAAATGCTGCTTTTTTAAGTTTTTTGCCGAGTTTTTCAATTATATCTTTATAACAATAAGTCGTAGGGAAAAATATATTATACAAAAGTTGTAGATCTATAAATTTGCTATAAGTTTTATACAAAAAGTTACTACCTATGACTAATAACTAAGGAGCTACTCTTCTTTGAAGGTTTACAAGATGATAACCTATAATATATTATGTATACGTAGGGGTTTAAAAATAGCTTCTTGATGCATAGTCTGACAATTTTAATAAAAAAAATAAAACAATATTTACATAATACTAATGATAATGTAAAATAAAAAGCGGAAATATATTAAATAATGTATATATCTATATACAATAACGGTAATATCAATTTACCATTTTCGCCATGGTGCACCAAAAACCTTTTGAATTCTGAAATTTTGAATTTTTTTCAGTATACCGATCATATCCTTTTTCCACTGCATTTTATAGGGGGAAAAATTATATTTTAGGTTGTAGAGTATTAAATTTTCTACCTCTAATATATGTGCAAAATTTGTTTTGTAGAACTTTTGTATGGAAAACAAATTGTATGAAAAGCTTCAAAGCAAAATCTCTTTCGTAAAAATACCATTTTAATATTCTTATCGAGTTTTTAGATGATATCCATAAAAGTATATCATAAAAATTGTAGAACCCTAAATTTGCTACGTTTTATATACAAAGTTATTTTATAGGACTAATAACAAAAGAGCTACTTGGTAAGATCTAATATTAAAAACAGTTTCTTACTGCAAAGCCTGACAAGTTTAATAAAAAATAAAACAATATAGGTATTAAAATAATAGTATTATAAATCAAAAAATATAAATATTATAAAAATGTATATATATATAATAGTAGTAATATCAATAAAACTTACCATTTAGAAAACTTATAAATTCTTAAATTTAGTTTCGTTTAGCCACGAAGGCTCGGCTAGTTCCTCCGCTACTTCTTGAATTAAGAGTTCTGTTGGGTCGTCTTCATAGTTGTCATCAATTATGATGTTCGCTATATTGTCACAGGTTTGTCCATGACAGTTTTTACATATTATGGAGCACTTGAGACCGGCCTTTCTACAACCGCAGGCCTTAGTGCATCCTATGTTGCGCTGGCAGGAAATGTAGGTCAGAATTAATTGAGGAGCTGAATCCCTGGTGGTTGTAATAGGAAGAAGTCCTTTACTGTTCATCTTCCACCCACAGACCAGAGGATTTTTCAATTGGCCCATCCATGTCTTTACTTGATGGTATGTGCGAAAGACATGATGCGTAGCAGCTTCTTGGGTAGGAGGTAGCTTTGACAGATTTAACTTGCTCCCAGTTGTTGATTTGGAAAATTGCTTATAACGCAAAGCATTTCAAGTTATTGCCCTGTGACCACCAAAGAGAGCAACAAGAATGCTTGATAGTGCTTCGGTGATGCTTGAAACACTGGCATTAGGATCTAGGAAGATCTTTGCAAATTCCTGTAATATTGGATATGATGAAGCAGCCAACATTACAACGCATGTATTCCAATATTAAGTAACTACACTGAATGCTTGATATTCTGTCGGGATGGTTAGTGGTGGAGAGGGTTGAGAATGGTTTTTTGGTTCTTCTAATCTTCTACCCTGAATTCGGCAGTCTCAATCAACAGTATATGGTGTTTTCACGGAAACTGAGTCCTTAAAAGAATTCCTTTACATGTCACTAATGCCACTCGACTTGTGATTTGTCTATTCTATCTCAAAAGATCTGTACCCCACGTAGTTTAGAATCAGCCAATTGAATGCAGTCTATTTCTCATTTTTATTTCCGAATGCAGAAATTTTTGGTGCATCACGGCAAAATGGTAAATTTTATTTTACTATTATTATCTATAGATATATACATTATTTAATATATTTCCACTTTTTATTTTACATTATCATTAGTATTATATATATTGTTTTATTTTTTTATTAAAATTGTCAGACTATGCAGTAAGAAGCTATTTTTAAGCCCCTACCTATACATAAAATATTATAGGTTATCATCTCGTAAACCTTCAAAGAGTAGCTCCTTAGTTATTAGTCCTAGATAGTAACTTTTTTGTATAAAACGTATAGCAAATTTATAGATCTACAACTTTTGTATAATATATTTTTCTCTACGACTTATTGTTATGAAGATATAATTGAACAACTTGGCAAAAAACTTAAAAAAGCAGCATTTTTACGAAAAAGTGTTTACTTTCATGCTACGTAACTCTTTACATAATAGCTTTACAAAAGCAAATTGTTCACAAAAGTTGTAGAAAATTTAATATTCTACAACTTTTAAACTTAATGTTTGTTTTTAAAATGCATTGTGAAAGAGTTATGATCTATAAACTGAAAAACGTATTTGTTTGTGATGCACCACGGAAAATACACAAAGCAGAGTAACTCCTTTGTTATTAGTCCTAGAAAATAAGTTTATGCAGAAAACTTGTAGGAAATTTATTGCTCTACAACTTTTATTCACAAACTTTTTCTCTAAAACGTACCATTATGAAGATATAATCGAAAAACTTGACACAAATCTTAAAAAAGTAGCATTTTTACGAAAAAGTTTTGATTTTGATCCGACATAACTATTTCCCTAATAGGTCTACAAAAAAAAACTTAGTATACAAAAGTTGTAGATAATTTAATTTTCTACTACTTTTGAATAAAATGTGTGTTTCTAAGATGCATTGGCAAAGAGTTATGACGTATAAACTGAAAAACGGCTCAGTTTTTGGTGCACCACGGAGAACGCACAAGGGTTAGGAGGTCGAAAACTTGGTTTATAAACCACGGGACCGACCGTTATAACATATGAAAAAATCAGAACTACATAACCTTTTGCAAGGTAAGACCCCTTTTTCAGTCTCTATTCCCCGGACTATATAGGGTAATGAAAGTATAACATTCTGTTATTTTTTTTTTTTTTTTTTTATTTTTTTTTTTTTTTTTTTTTTGCATTTCTTTACGTTCTGGAAATAAAATTTCGATTTTTTCTTATATCTCCATGATTTTGAAAACTGTTTTAAAAAAAGTAGTCTAGGAAAAAAAAATTTATGGGAGCGGAACTTAAATTTTTAAAATAAACTACGTAAGCATACATTCTTAAACGAGTCACAATCGAGAGTTGTAATCAGAGGTCGGCCATTTTTTATATCACTGTATTTATGGCTGAAAATTTTCATCATGTTTATGATTTTTTTATTGCAAGAAAGTTTTTTTGTGTTTTTGAAGTTGGTGGTTCTTCTACTTTTCAAAAGTGTTTTTTGGGAGATTTGGAAATTCTGAGCAGGCTTTGTAAAAAAAAAACATAACTCCAAGATCCGTGACGTAGTCCGAATTCTTCAATACACAATCTATGGTATTTTACAAGATCGGGTAAAATACGCTGGACCGCTGTTCTATAAACATAACAATAAACTTATTTCGATAACGATAAACCGCCCAAGGTTCTAAGTTATAACTATTATTATTATTATTATTATTTTTTTTTTTTTTTTTTTTTGTCTGCAGGCAATGTTTGCTTCTGTTTCGAAAATAGGGCACATCCTTGAAACACATTCAGTAAAAAAAGTAAAACTTTTGCGATAAGTGTAAGCCTTTTTTGCTGGAATATTTTATGATAACGACGTTTTCTGTATCAAGCAGTTTTTTTAATTATGTTTTTTTTCTCTCTTTTCAGATGGCAACTCGTGGCGAGAACCACAGCACTCGCCACGCAGCCAAAGAAGCCAACGAACTCAAGAACAGCTACAAGAAGATGATACCGTGTGAGTCGATTCATTTCCTCTGATTAACTCATCAAAGCATATTTAAGAGAATAGCTCCCGTCAGGTTGTCTATCTTTGTTGCGTGGAAACAATATCAGCCCCATTTTTAAAGGGAGATTTTCTTCGAGGAAGACATCTACATTTGTTGTATTGTAATATTTTTAGACCCCAATTTGGACCTTATTCTAAATCGATGGGTCATGTTTCTATAACATCTGTCCATGTAGCACAGCGGTATGATCAATGTCTACACAAAATCCAAACACTAACAAAGCATATTTTTTTACCCCTCTGTCCTTTCTTATAACAATAGGCTTCAATTTTAAAAAGTCTGCATCACCATTTCAAAACTTCCGGTGTATTTTACTTAATACTGGTCGAGATAGGACAAGATAAGTAGCAACGGCCAGGCTACAACGGTCCACATCTTGTTTGCTAGGGTCGAGCGATATTGGCCAGAAGATTTGTGCTACCTGGTATTCTACACGCAGCCGTTTCTACCATCGCTCGAATCAAAATAACCTCAGGCCGAAAGTTTATAGGCCGATCTAAACAAAACCACATTTATTTGTTCATTTAGTAAATGAACTTCAAAATTATTTTTTAAGAAGAACATTGTATTGCAGTGTTCACTTACTATTAAACTCTCTTTTTTTTAGAAAATCCTTTATATTAACTCCTGTTTTTTATTTTTTCGTCGATGGGAGTAGAATCTACGGAGGTTTAATTAACCCCCTTGCCGTCATCCAATCGAGCTGAAACTTGGCAAATAGTGTGGATGTCGTTGACAATGTATTCTACTAAATTTTGGGACTGTTACTGTCACTAAAAGGAGGGTGTTACGGAATATTAATAAACCAACTTGCCGTCATCCAATCGCATTAAAGTAACATTGAGCCGATCATTGCTGAAACTCTTTCGTGTCGCTAAATTTTTTTTATTAAATAAATAAATGATATTAGGAGGTGAGATTTACGTTCATTTTTAATAAATACATTTTGAAACGTAGTTTGCCCCACATTTTGCTGATAGAAATGTTTTTGATATCGGCGCTGTGTTAACGGATATAAAAATTGACAATGCATATGAGGGATTTTTTAAAAACTCTGTTTTTATAGGTTATACTAGCTGAATACCCGTGGTTCGCTACGAAATTTTACTATGTGCATTTTTTAGTTAGTTGCGTTGCCCCGCATTGCGGTGATCCGTCTTTGGTGAATAGGTCCCAGCTTTTGGCACTTTGCTCACCGGAAGGTTCATTACTACGCAAGACGAAGCTCGCTTCGCTCACTGAAAAGTTCATAATAAGCACAGGCTTACTTCACTCGTTAAAAGGTTCATTGCTATGCAAGCATGGGCTCGCTTAAAGGTTCATTCCTGCGTAAATCCCCAATATTAGAAACCCCTCCCTTGTCGAGAAACAAAATAAGAATTCCCCGTTAATACAATAGTACAACACCCCTTTGAGAATATTTTAACAAGTGTTTGTGAAAAGTAAAATTAGAAGGCCAAAACTACTTATGTTAAGATTTCAAGAGCTCTAGGGCTATTAAAAGTCGCTTTTTGTGAAAATATTAATTAAAAAAAATAATTAAAACCAAATTAAAATTTTAACATTCTTTTTGTCAAAAGTCCAATTAGAAGGCCAAAACAATATATGTTGAAAATTTCAGAACTGTAGCTCTATTGGAATTCGTTTTGTAAAATATTTGTCAATAAATTAACAAAAATAATTTTAAAAAGTTTAAACTTGTAACGTTATCTTTGCCAAAAGTCCAATTAGAAGGTCAAAACTACTTAAGTTGAAAATTTCAGAACTGTAGCCCAATTAGAAATCGTTTTTTAAACTATTTATTAATTAATTAAAGAACTAAAAAAAAAAAAAAAAAAAAAAAAAAAAAAAAATTATGTTTTTCAAAAGTGCAATTAGAAGGCCAAAACCACTTATGTTGAAAATTTCAGAGCTGTAGCCTTAATAGAAATCGTTTTCTAAAATGTTTGTTAATTAATTAAAAAAATAAAAAAATAATAATCAAGATTTTAAAATTCTGTTTTTAGAAACTACAATTATTAGACTAAAACAACTTATGTTGAAAATTTGAGAGCTGTACCTCTATTTGAAGTCACTTTGTAAAAATAAAATAATTAAAAAAATTAATTAAAAAAAAAACTAATTCAAAGTTTAAAACCCTCTGAGCGTCAAGGGAATGGGCGAAATTATACAGTTGTTTTCCCTGCAATAATTTTTAAATTTTATTTCTGATCCAAATATATAATTTTTTTTAATTATTTTTTATTTATTTTGTTTTAAGTAGGTTTTAAACTATCATCCTAATAAAAAGATTTAAAAAATATTTTATTTTACATTTTATTTATAAATTTAAAAAGGTTGTGTATTGCTGGAAAAACTGGGGATCAATTGACGGATATATAAGCCCGTGACCCTCAGAAGGTTAACATTCTGTTTCTCAAAGACACAATTAGAAGACCAAAACTACTTATGTTGAAATTTTCAGTGATCTACTCCAATTTTAAGTAGCTTTCTATAGATCCACCGAACCACACAGACAGACGGCTTGTTTTATTATTATAGATTATTTATCAAATGATTTATAAATTATGTAGAAATTCTCCACAGCCGCATTTCCGTATTTGCTTTATCAGGCGATCAAGTCATCCAGTCACGTAAAGCTCAGGGTCATCCTAATTAAACTTTGTCTACTTAGAACTGTCTAATAAACATATCTTCATAAAACTTGGTAGTATATACAAGAAACTATCTTTTTTTTTAATTATTATTTCTTTTGGCCTCGGTAGCATCAGAGCATTAGAATTTGTAGTTAAGTCTGAGAATATTGATCTCAGACAAAACCTTTATATAAACTTCTAATTATTTTAAGAGTTACCCTGATCACTGTCTCACTGTTTTACTCTGTAACGCCGAAAGTGAAAGAACTTTAACCGGTCATTGTTGAAACTCTTACCTTTTCCCAAAATTGTTTCGATCAGAATAAATAAAAGATATTTGGATGTGAATGCATAAATTCATTATGGAGCGTGATTCAGTCAATTCAACGTTGAGTTGCGCAGTAACGCTGCTATTAGTGAAAGAATTTTAATCGTTCATTGTTGAAACTCTTGCCTTTTGCCAAAATTGTTTCGATCAGAATAAATAAAAGATATTTGGATGCGAATTCATTATGGAGTGTGGTTCAGTTAATTCAACGTTGAGTTGCGCAGTAACGCTGCAGGTGAAAGAATTTTAATCGATCATTGTTCAGTCTCTTACCTTGTGCCAAAATTTTTTTGTAATCAGAATAAATTAAATATATTGGGATGAGAATCGGAAATATTCAAGTTCATTTTTAACGAATAAATTTTGAAATGACGTAGTTTGTCGCATAATTTTCCCTCTGATTAGGGATATTTTTATTAATTAAAATTATATGCAACTACCGAGTACACGCTGGCTACAGAATCGGCTCTATGTTAATGAATAGGAAGATAGTAGATTTTATTGATGCTAACTTTCAAAACTATTCAAGCGTCGATTCCGTTGGCAGTGAAGATCCAAATGATGCACTCAATTTCTCTGTTGATTTCGCATCCAATGTCGTTTTTTAAGAGGTCCTGCATCAACACTTTTGCTGTCAGATACTTTATTAATCATTTGATATTTCAGTAATAATTTTCATCTGCACAATATTAAAAAACTAATTTAATTTTTAATTTTTTTTTTATTTTGTTTTTTATGTATATTTAATTAAATTGTATGTTGCATTCATAATTTTTCAACGGGCCTCTTAAGTGCCGTACAACTTTCTATAGTTATATGATAAAAGTTTTAAACTTAAGTCAAAAATAAAAAAATTTCAAAAAATTTCTCAAAAATATTCAAAAGTGCTGTTTTTAATATGAAATAGTATAAACAATTACAATATTCAAAATACATCTACCTAAAAAATTTCAAAAGGATATATAACTAAAATTGGAGAGTTTACACTTTTGTATCCTAAACCCTCTAAAGAAAGTTAATGGAGCTGACACATCTAACCTCGAGTTTAACTTTGAAGAGGAAGTTCTATACTAAACTTCAACTTAACTTGACATCACTAGGCGGTAGATCGTCACAGTCCTCATAGGTATTTAATCCATTTTGGCGGCTTGAAAGCATAATGTTCGCTAAACCACAACCCTGTAGAGAACAAAAGGCTATATAAGGTTTGGCGAGAATTATGTCTTCACTCCACTAACATGGATTAAATGCGTATGAGCACGGTGGAGATCTATCGTCTAGTGATGTCAAGTTAAGTTGGAGTTTAGTATAGTAAGGATTATTCCCTATACTCGCTATGTTACAATCTTCTAGTCCATTGCATTTAGAAACTACTTGGTATAAAACTTTGAAATTTGGTGAGTAAGTACGAAAAAGATCACCGAATAAAATGACATAAATTGTTTTCATTTAATGTCTTATCTTTTATAAATGAATATTGAAGTAGCAAAAGCAAAGCCTGGTGGAGGCACTGCATACGCATTGACGTAAGGATTCCTAACATAAAATAAATTAGACGCTGTTTTCAAGTTTTTAATTTATGTCATTTCATTAAGTGATCCTTTTCGGTACCAAATGTCAAGGTGGTTATAGAAAGTAGTTTCTTAATGCACTGGGTTAGAAGATTGTAACTTAGCGAGTATAGGGAATGATTCTTATCAGGGCTTCCTCTAAGTATTGTTACACAAATTTTCTGTATATAGTTGTAAACAGTGACGTATTAATTTAAAATTCTATTGTATTTTATTTTATCTTATTTTATTTATTAACAGCGATAATACAGGTTAGAAAATAGGTGGCAACACCTAAAGCAATCCGGAAATTTCGAGATGTTTTTTTTTTTTTTTTTTTTTTTTTAACGAGTTGGTTGGTTGGTTGGTTGGTTGTATTCAGATTATCTGGCGCCGTCAGCAACACGAGGGCTATAATGCGCCGAAACATTTCGTCATTTAACAAACCAACATACATTTACAAACACCCATGCCTACACGGGACTCGAACCCGCAACCTCGCGGTCTAGAAGCCAGCACGCTAACCACTATACCGTTTGGTCGGCAACGAGTTGGCTGGATATTTCGAGAAGGCTCTCACGCGCCTGTATAAATTTGACCGCAGCTTAAATCGACCGACAGTTTGACTTCGGATCTCGATGAAAGCTGATCGCTCTGTTTAGCTATCGGAGTGAGCTTGTATAATCGCTGTATTCGAAGTTTTTCTTACTGAAGCTTGTGTTGAAGCTTGAGAGTGATTACCCTGTTGCCTTTGACTAAATTTTGTGAGTTTTTGAAGTGAATAAATACTAGTTTTTATCTAATGAAAACTGTGCCATCATCGCCTCTGAGGGAAAATTCGTAACAATATGCTTTCTCAATGAAGGTTATTTTTCATTCTTCTCTTTCTTGCAGATGACTACAACCGAGTGGTGCTGGAGGCCCTCCCCGGAGTGCCGGACTCGGACTACATCAACGCCTCTTTTATCGACGTGAGTCCACTTCTTATTCTGCAATATCAAGTCAAGTATAAATTGTAGATGTTATCAGTTATATAATCATGTTTACATTATCGAAGAACGTTATCATGATCATTGAGTTGATATTATTAACAATACAAAATCCCGTTTACATTATCGAAGAATTTGATCATGATCATTGTGAAATCATCAGTCCTATAAAGTCTCGTTTACATTATCGAAAAGCGTTATCATAATCATTGGGAGAATGTTATCAGTAATGTAAAATCACGTTTACGTTATCGAAGAACATTATCATGATCATTTGTGAAGATATTAACAGTACTATAAAATTTTGTTTACATTATCGAATAACTTTATCATAATCATAGTGAAAATATTATCAGTAATATAAAATCTCGTTTACATTATCGAAGAACATTATTAGGATCATTGTGAAATCATCAGTATTATAAAGTCCCGCTTACATTATCGAAGAGCCTTATCATAATTATTGGAAGAATATTATCAGCAATATAAAATCACATTTACGTTATCGAAGAACATTATCATGATCATTGTAAAGATGTTATCGATTATATAGTCTTGTTTACATTATCGAATAGCATTATCACAATCATTGTGAAAATATTATCAATAATATAAAATCACGTTTACATTATCTAAGAACATTAATAGGATCATTGTGAGATCCTCATAATTATAAAGTCCCGCTTACATTATCGAAGAGCATTATCATAATCATTGGAAGAATATATCAGCAATAAAAAATAATGTTTACGTTATCGAAAAAAACATTATCATGATCATTGTGAAGATGTTATCAGTAATATAGTCTTGTTTACATTATCGAATAACATTATCATAATAATTGGAAGAATATTATAAGCAATATAAAATCACGTTTACATTATCTAAGAACATTATGATGATCATTGTGAAGCTGTTAACAGTAATATAGTCTTGGTTATATTATAGAATAACATTACCATAATCATTGTGAAAATATTATCAGTAATATAAAAACACGTTTACATTATCGAAAAACATTATTAGGATCCTTGTGAAGATATTATCCGTAATTTAAAATCACGTTTACATTATCGAAGAACATTATCATAATCATTGGAAGAATATTATCAGTAAAAACACGTTTACATTATGGAAGAACATTATTAGGATTATTGGGAAGATTATTTTCAGTAATATAAAATCACGTTTACATTATCGAAGAACTTATCATAATCATTGTGAAGTCATCAATAATATAAAGTCACGTTTACATTATCGGTAAGCATTATCGTAATCTTTGGGAGAATATTATCAGCAATAAAAAATCATGTTTACGTTATCGAAAAACTTTATCATGATCATTGTGAAGATGTTATCGGTAATATAGTCTTGTTTGCATTATCGAATAACATTATCACAATTATTGTGAAGATATTATCAGTAATATAAAATCACGTTTACATTATCGAACACTATCATAGTCATTGCGAAGATACTATCAGTAATTATAGAAAACCAGAGCCATATTTTAATTTTTCATACGAATGAAGTTGCGTCTCCAAAAATGAGCATCTCCGACTCCAAACTCCCGTAAAAATGCTATTAAGGTGTAAAAAGTTAAAAAACGAATTAAAAAACTTCCATTGAGCATCGCTCTTCAACGACCGTTTCTCTCCTCTCCTCTGTTTCATTCTCAAGAAAGGATTATGTAAGAATTATCGAAAAGTATATCGCCAAAATCGACATTTTGAATAATTCATTATAGAGTGGCAAAAAAAATTTACTAATGATCAACTACAGCCAAGTGAAAAAGTCGCCACATAAATCTTATACTTCTTCTGTTCTCATTACTTCTCTTTTCATTACTTGTAACTCCTTAAAAATTCATTCATTTTTTTTAATTGACAAAGAATATTTCTTAATAGAAATTTCAAATAAAAAATTTTCTTAAGAAAATTTATCTAAAAAATCAATAAACAACTTCTTAGTTTTCGCATGAGGACCCAAAATTGTTATGTGCCCATCAATGAGGATTACTAGGATCCTTTATATTTGCATTTTCAGAAAGACGTGGTTACCTTTCAGAAGAACTTTGGTGGCGTTTTTTCCCCCCTCTTTTAAGTCCCATGTAAGAATTGTCGCCAAGAATATCGCCACAAACTGGCCATTTTTTAAAAATGAATGATGAAAATATAAAAACGGCAAGTACTGCAAATCTACGTTGGTATAATATTGTAATTGAAAGTTGTGCGTTGTGGTACACACCTAGTGTTTTACGGAAATGTAAACCGATATTCATTGTCAATTAGACTATAATGCAAAAATGTTATCCAGTTTTTTTAAAAATTTGAAAATATGCTGCTAGTCAGATGTGTACACATCACAATACAATTAAATTCATATTCCAAAGCAAAAGAAGTTTACGTTATCAACTCTGCTTACAACTGTTATTCAGATTCCACCTCCAACTTTTAAAACGTATTTTTATTTTAAATTATCCATATGTTAATCTAAGCTAATGAAAGTACTGTTTTTGGTAAAAAAAAAAATTCTAATTTTTGGAGTTTTTTTTTCTACAGGTTTTGGAACATCTTGATTTCAAAAAAGTGAATTAGAAAAAATTTCTGTCTGTGTGTATGTGACTATGTGGTCAGCATAACTCCCGAACGAATTACCTGTTATGTTCAAATTTGGTTAAAATATTGAAAAATCATGAAAAAATTAAATTTTTCAGTAAATGCTAAAAAAAACAACGGTTCCAACGATTTTGATTGAAATCGCAGTGCTTGAATATCCATACCTCTGAAAATTTCGTAGAAATGAGATAAAAGCATAAAAATGTTAAAAACGAATGTCTTTAACACAGAGCTCTCTGCTAATTGAGCATCGCCCATCAATGATTGATTTTTATGTTTCACGCACAAGGAAGGAACAATGTAATGTTTATCGAATAACATTGTAAATTTCGCCGTTTTGGCGTGTTTTTTTTCTCTTCCCATGTAAAAACCATCGATATAGATAAACAACTGGATATACTGCTTAATGCTGGGAAAATGAAGCCGTTGCCAGATGCAATTGGTGGGATAAAAAATACGGATTGCCGAGGATTGAAAATAAAATTTTGGGTTGTACTCAGCAGAAATGTCAATAGTAGACCTTAATTAGTAATAATGTGCAAAAAAATGTATACTTTAACACTTTACAAGGTTTTTCGCATTCCCCTTCAACTATAAATGTGAACTGTGATTGGTTAATCTTCCCACCAGCTTCGCAATCCCCGGCGCGTTTTTCTCTTTTCATTGACAATGGAGCAGTCTATCCAGTTGTTTATCTATATCAATGGTAAAAACTATTACAAGTGAAAATATGAAATCGGTAAATAACACCATTCCATTTCAATTCTGAATACAATTGACCATTAGTATAGTGTAATTGAAAGTCGTGCAATGTTTCACAACCTTAGTTCTTTTTTGTTGTTGTTGTTAGATTTACTACTCCATTCACTTCATAAATCTTTTAAAGCTTTGAGGTAGAGCTTTTGAGTTAATCTTCCCGAATGCATCATTCTCTATTTTCAAAAATCAACATTGCGCAGTGGGAAAAAAGTAAATACGTTCGTTGAAAGCAAATACATGAAGTGGAAAGAAGTTTGTTTTCTATTTCGCTCTTGGCACGCGAAAAACATTTTCATCTTTCTTCTCCAGAGATTTAAGGCTTTTACAAACAGACCACTTGATGACGTCATAGTCACTTACCTGAAAAGGAGTTGCAGTTGGTTTTTCAGCAGAAGATTCTTTCTCTCCAATTTAATTTTCATTCGAAAACATTATTTAAAAAAGAAACGTAGGTGGAATGAGTTTAATAAAAAACTTGGATGGAGGTGATTTCGTTTCAAGGTTAGGTTGTCGTAAGGTCTATATAGTTTGGCAGCGGAAAAAAATGAATTGTTTAGCTATACTAAACTCCAACTTAACTACACCTAAGGTGTATGCGATATGAACATAAAAGAAAGGTCTATCCAACTTGCAATAAGTGTTTCACCGGTGCAGCTAGCCCGGCTCACCTCCTTAGCTGCATGCATTTTGAAAAAGAAGATTTCCTGCGCGTCCCAGTCTTGTTCTTCGACTTCCTGAGGGTGGGTGGACTCATGGACCTGGTCTAGCTCCGCTAGACCAGTTGGGATAAAAAAACAACAACAACTTGACATCACTAGACGATAGATCTTCACCGTGCTCATAGGTATTTAATCCATTTTGTCGGAGTGAAGATATAATTCTCGCCAAACCTTATAGCTTTTTGTTCTCTACAGGGTTGTGGTTTGGCGAGCATTATGCTTTCACGTCTCCAAAATGGATTAAATGCCTATGAGCACTGTGACGATCTACTGTCTAGTGGTGATGTCAAGTTAAGTTGAAGTTTAGTATAGCTTAGACCAACGATGTAGATAAACAATTGGATAGACTGTTCCGATGTCAATGCAAGAGAAAAAATGCACCGGTGGTTGATGATGATGATGAGTGGGCGATTAACCAATCACAGTTAACTTTTATAGTTGTTTGGAAATGCGAGAAATCTTGTAAAGTGCTAGAGTAGATATTTGTTTGCGCATTATTACTAATTAAGGTCTACTATTGACTGTTCTTCAGTATACAACCCAAGATTTTATTTTCAACCGTCGACCATCCGTATTTTTTTTTTTTTTTTTTGTCCACCCAACTATCTGGCAATGT
This sequence comes from Linyphia triangularis, assembly GCA_963978545.1. NCBI lineage: Eukaryota > Metazoa > Arthropoda > Arachnida > Araneae > Linyphiidae > Linyphia > Linyphia triangularis. The sequence continues at coordinate 82,422,729 of OZ021731.1, forward strand.
CTTTATTTTCCCAGGGTTAAGCAGTCTATAAAGTTGTTTATGTATATCGATGGTTTAGAATAAGAGGTTTTGGGAGTTATTTGAATAAATTGAAAAAGGCAGAGCTATTGCGATTGACGCTTTTTACAAAGAGATTGAATAGAGGAAAATGAGATTGCGATGTGTGGATCGGTCTAGAATGCGTCGCAGAAGTGGCACAGAAAATTATAGCCTTCACAAACGAAAATATTATTATTTTTAAGAAAATTATTGGTCTGTTAATTACCTCGTCGATGGTTGACAAAATGTTCGAGCTGCCAGGCTCAGATGGTAGTTTCCATAGAAACAATACTAGTAAAGTAGTAATGCTTTCACGCAGGAAATTAGCGGCCAAAAAGTTAATAATATGGCATTCGTCTTCGTGACGAAGAATCTTTTATTTAAATCAACTATTTTTATAATTTATAAAAGATCGCCAATTAGGCGTTAAGCAAATCCAAGGTTGATGTCATTCTCTTGGAATTCCCTGTTTAGAAACGACCAAACGGTATAGTGGTTAGCGTGCTGGCTTCTAGACCGCGATGTTGCGGGTTCCGAGTCCCGTGTTAGGCATGGGTGTTTGTAAATGTATGTTGGCTTGTCTAATGACGAATGTTCGGCGCATTATAGCCCTCGTGTTGCTGACGGCGCCAGATAATCTGAATACAACCAACCAACCAACCCTGTTTAGAAACGTATTAGCCTTATTTCTAAGGCAACAAACAACGCTAGACAATTTGGTGGGAGCTATTCTTTTTAAAAGACAAGACAGTACACACTATTAAAGAATCGATGCCCGATGCAAAGCATTTGTTCGGAGGAGTCACTTGATAGCCAAGCATGAGGGTTGCAATGCTTTCTGGATGTTTAAAACCTAAGGAGATGCAAATCGTCGCATCGCCAAACATCCCAAATATACTAAACCTCTAAAATATAAATATGGGATTGACGATTGTTGAGAGTGCTTTTGTGCAAGCGCTGTGTAGTGTCACCAAAAGCCAATCTGAAGGAATAGGACGAATAGAATTTGAACCCGCATATATGGTAATATTAAGTGTTAAAAAAAATCAAATAAGTTTCTAATCATCCTACACAATATGAAATTCCGTTGTAGAAGACAAATCTCTTTGTATTACTGATGATAATTTCTCCTACTCTGATCCTTTGCACGTTATTAGTCTTTCCAGGTTTATGGCCAGGAATCGGTAGCATTTATTTTGTCGTATATTATAGAGTCCCTCTTCTATCAAAAGCATTACTTCAATTCAAGTGATTATTTTTGTCAAAAATAAATTAAAAAATTCTGCTATAACAGGCACTGCATAAGTACATAAGTAAAAGTATACTTCATATTAAATCTTTTGACACAATTTTCAGCATTCGATGCATACAAGGATTTCGAATTTTTAATTGGTGGACCATATTGGCAATGGTCTATAACCGATTTAAACTGGCCACTGTACTAGACAGGAATTTGTTTGTAATTGCAGTTACATTGCATATAAGAAGACCGATGCTTTTTCAGAGTGTGAATCCGTTGATGAGGATTATTCGCGTTGTTTGGTGGCAATAGTAATACTTGTTAAACTCCAACAAGTTCCCTTTATATGGAAATAATTCTGAAGCTTCATCGTCATTTCTTATCGTGCCCAGGGGCGCATAAGGCCTTCAGTCTAGCTCTCTATCCTTTCCTGCCCCCTGGTACTCACCAGCTCGCCCATCCGGCCTCATCTCTTTCACTCTCCAGCTCGCCCATCCGGTCTCATCTCTTTCACTCTCCATCATCCTTCTCCACGTTAACTTAGGACGTTCAGGTCGCCCTCTTTCCTCTAGTGTCCAAGAGAGGGCAACATTTAAGAATTCATCACCTCTCGTTCTCGAGATATGGCCAGCTAAGGCGCCATCTTTTAATTTTTATTCCCTCATCTATTGGTCTTAATTTTGTTTTCTGTTAGAGCATTTTATTCAGAGTGGCACACAGAACCGGGAAAACCTGGAAATCGGGGAAATGTCAAGGAGATTTCTGATCCTGGAAAAAATCAGAGAAATGTCAGGGAACTTTTTAAAATTTCATGAAAATCTAGGAAATTTTGTATTGTTTAAGGCACGTTCATCCATATTTTGGTACATGGAGATTTGTAGTAGTAAGACATTAAAAGTTTAATGTTACTGAATAATTTAAAGTTTTCATTACCAGCAAAACTTTTTTTTTTTTTAAATTGTATATTATCTCTTTTGCATACATGTTCTATTTGATCAGGGTGTCTAGACATCTGAAAAATCTAAGAAAATTGGGAAAATTTGAAGAAAAAAAAGTTTGCCTTAATATCAAGGAATTTTTTAGAAATCTATCAGGGAACTTTTTTTCCTGAATTTTGTGGCCACCCTGTTATTTGTAATTGCGTTCGGACAGACGATTTTCAGAAATATTCTACGACATTTAGTCTCTTTGTCTGTGTTTTTTTTTCAAGTTTGATTCTAATGTGTTGTAATGTAAAAGGATATACTCTGTTTACGTTTTTTTTTTTTTTTTTTTTTTTTCAGGGGATCCTGAAGCCCAACGCATACATCGCTATGCAAGGTAAGTCATTCTTTCATATTTTTTTCTAAATCCCACCGTACCTGCGACTATCACCAATGTCTTTAAAATGTTTTCTGGTCTCTGGGGGAAGGAGAACGTTTTGTAAGAACAATTTGTTTATGGTGTACCATTTTTTTTTAATCAAGTATGTAATACTGCTTTCCAAGTTTTCATTTTACACTGTATGTCAAGTAGCAGGACAAAAATCTATAACTCGTTGAGAGTATTCTGCAATTGCACTAGTAATATCTTGTAACTGAAATTACAAAAATCGGTACTCTTCCGTTGGCCGAGTACCAGAAAAAAATTGCAAATCGCAGCAATAACTCATCTAAGCTAACAACCTTCAAATCATTTATACATAATTCCTTTAACTAACCATTACAGGATTGCTATAGCAATCCTATAACAACGTAAAAATTTAGGCTTGGCGACAGCAGCACCAAGTGGTATCCGACTAACGGAAAAGTACCCAAAAATCTCTTACGTACAGTTTGTGATAAAAATCGTATTATTGCAGTTAAAATTTTCATAATAGTTTTTAAAAAAATAATTTTACTTGTCTCTACGTAAGTATAATTTTCCGTTGTGTCGCGATAAATAATAAATTGAACAAACAAAATAAATGTTGAAATTAAAATGTTATTGTTAATTTTTAATGTAGCAAAACTGTTTATATTGGTATTGAGAATGTATAGAATACGATGTATATGCAATCATTCTTCAAGAATTTTTTTATAAAATTTTAACATTTATTTGAAATAAAATAAATGTTACAAATAAAATCTCTTAACTTGTTCATTTTTAATGTCACAAAACTGCTTATATTGATATTAATATTGGATAGAATACGATGTATTTGCAATCATTCTTTGTAATTATTCTTCAAAAATCTTCGTCGACCAAACGGTATAGTGGTCAGCGTGCTAGCTTCTAGACCGCCAAGTTTGCGGGTTCGAGTCCCGTGTTAGGCATGGGTGTTTGTAAATGCATGTTGGCTTGTCAAATGACGAATGTTTCGGCGCATTATAGCCCTCGTGTTGCTGACGGGGCCAGATAATCTGAAAACAACCAATCAAAAATCTTCTTTTTGTCGATAGCTTAATTTTCACACATATCCATCTTTTTCTATGATATTTGACACGGTGTATTTGTGTATATTTGCAGGTCCCAACGAACACACATTAGCGGACTTCTGGCGAGCCGTGTGGGAGCAGAAATCACACTTGATTGTTATGCTCACCAAAGTGTTCGATTTCATCAGGGTGAGTACGATCTTAGTTATTAGTGTGAGTTTTTGGATTTTTGATTAAATATCCTTATGCTGCATTTTCATTAAGCAAAAAATACTACTTTTCTTGACCTAATACTTATTTTTTAAATTATTGAATTTTAAAAAAAAGTAATAGGATTTTAAAATAAGTTATTTTGGTTTATTTTTTGTTTATTGGTTTTTGTATTTTCTCAAATCAAAAATAATATTTTTTTATGGATTTTATCAAATCATAAATCAAATTTGGTATTTTATCAAATCATAAATCAAATTTGGTATTTTATCAAATCAAAAATAAATTTTTTGTATTTTATCATACAATGTTTCAATGGAAATTTTAGAACCGTTATTATAAGTTATTAGTGGGAGTTTTGGATTCTTGGTTCAATATCCCTATGCTGCATTTTAATTATCCAAAAAAATGGTTTGTTTCTACTACATTAAAAATAAACATTAGGAGTTGAAAATAAGTATTCAATTCAAGAATAACGGCTATTGTTAACGGTTATAAAATGTTTCAACGGGGATTTTAGAACAGGTTTTATTTGTTCCGAAGTAAAAAAAAAAAGGGGGACGGGGAGAAAATTAGATATTTAGACCATTAAAAAATATGCACAATTTTCTCAAATAGACCCTTAGCAGAGGACGACCTATACATATGTAATGATTTTGAAATCTCCCACTTCTAGCTAATGCTATTTTGAGTCTACTTTCATTTGCGCAAAGCTTTTCTTCAACTATCTAACTTTCAATGATAATGTTCCTTATATTCATTTAATTATCCTCAAATCGTCGGAAGATATTGAAGATCCCTAAATCTGTATGTAAAATTATCATTATACCTTCCCTATTTGTGTGTGTGAAGACTTTGATTTATTTATAATAATATAATCCATAAAAACAGAGTTTTTAATAAATCCTTTATATGCATTGTCAATTTTAAATTCATTAACACATCTCCGATATCAAAAACATTTCTATCAGCAAAATGTGCGGCAAATTACGTTTCGAAATGTATTTATTAAAAATGAACTCTCATCCAAATATCATTTATTTATTCTGATTAAAGTAATTTTGTTATTTATTTATTAAAAAAATTGGCGACAGAAAGAGTTTCAATAATGGTCGGTTAATTGCTAGACAAAGCGCGATTGGATGACTGCAAGTTGGTTTACTAGTATTCCGTAAAAGCGACCTTTCAGTGACTGTAACAGACCCAAAATTTGATAGAATGCATTGTCATCGACATCAAATCTATCTGCCAAGTTTCGGACCGTTTGGATGGCGGCAAGGGTGTTAATTAGGCCGTATGCATATTTGACATCGTTTGATAGAACTATAAAAAAAAACCCCAAAAAAAACCCTTCTAAGTAGGTATACTTTTCGCTTGATGAAAGTTTCGAAGTTTTTAATACGCTTTTATTAGCTTCAGACGTATGTATGTTAGTATGTAACGGAATCTTTGAACATGATTTTGACGCCCTTCAAAACGTCGGATTAACTCGAAATTTGGCATACTTATTAAGGACCAATGACAATTCAATAATTGAATAAGTTTGTCACTTTATCACAAGGATTAGCTCGTGTTGCCCTTGCGCCGTTAAATTCCAACCAACCAACCTTCTCCGGAATCAAACCCTGGTGTGCCGTTTGAAATATTTGTCGTTTGAACGACGGTTATACAAAGCGTGTTTTTTTAGTCGCATTATCCTTACCAGAATCTTCAGGACTTGTGATTTTTCATATTCAGAGACACGGTAGTGTTTTGTGCCAGGTAATACGGTGTGTACTAAGGCATACACATGACTTATATTTGAGACAAGCATGTGACTATTGGCAGAAACAACTGGAGAGTTTTGTCCACTAACTAAAAAAAAATTATAGTTTACAGAAAAAATTATTAATAATTTAAAAACTAAAAAAACACGCTTTAATAGAAAACCAAACTAAAAAGTAGAAAATAATTAATAGTTTAAAAAACTAAAAAATACGCTTTAATAGAAAAGTGAACTAAAAAGGAGAACATAATTTTAAATAAGTTTGAAATAAGAATAGAGTGATTAACAAGAAATATTTATTTTATCGTAAAAAAGCGTGGGGTGTTTTGTAAGATATTTTCATAATGGCTCTACTTTTACCAATATCTGTCAATAAATATTTTCAACAATTGACATCAAGCACCCCACGCTTTTTTATAATAAAATAAATATTTCTTGTTAATCACTCTATTCTTATTTCAAACTTATTTAAAATTATTTTCTCCTTTTTAGTTCACTTTTCTATTAAAGCGTATTTTCTAGTTTTTTAAACTATTAATTATTATTTTTTTTTCCTTCTGTTACATGAAAGCAGCAATTTATTGTTTTCATCATTATAACTGCAGCGGGTGGAGCTCCTAAGATTCCTTCTGCGGAGAATCGCTTGAAAAACTCTGATGTATGTTACCTCATTTTGCAGGTGATGTGTGACCGGTACTGGCCACTGGACGTGGATCATCCGGAAACGTACGGAGGAGACATCGAAGTGACGCTCGTCTCAGAGACCACGCTCGCCAACTACAACATCAGGAATATGAAGATTAAGAAGGTATTTCTTCCGTACAGCTGTTCACGTGCATCCTTCTGTTTGAGTACATCTCATAGCTATTATGAAATTTTCACAGAGGAAATTATGACGCAGTTTTTTCCAAATAAAAACTATAATTTATTCTTCCTTCGAAGTTATAGAAAACTTTTCCGAACAGCAGTAAACTCACTATCCAGCTTCAACCCAAGCTTCGATGGATACAGCGATAATGCAGGCACAACGAAAGTAAACTTAAAGCTCCGTTCCTTTCAAAGCAGTGTCTAAAACTTGACTGATTCAAGATTTCACACCATAATCGTATTTATATAAGCCCGTAGGAACTTTCTTGAAAAATCCAATCAACCATCCACGTGATGGAAAACGCCTTGAAATTTCCCGATTGATTTAGATTTTGTCACCTTTTTTTTCTTTCTAACCTGTATTACCACTGTTAACTAGTTAAAATAAAATAGAAACTTAAAATAAATGCGTCGCTATTTACTATTACATACATAAAATTTGTGTAACAATACATATTTGAACCTTTCTAAACGAGTGCTAGCTAGTTGGTAGTCAGGTCTATTCTCAGCAAAATTTACGATTGCCCAAAAGACCAATTCAACTGTAGATGGGACACTGGTTTAGCGAATGGTACATAAAATGTGAGGTTGTGACACGTATGAAAACGTTGTTCGTTTTGTCATTTCAATTATCATTCGTGTGTGGAAAACGACGTTTAACTGAATGATCAATGACCAATCAGGTTTGACCGTGTTTTTAATTTGTAAAAACTCATTGCAATATTGTTTTTAGGACTGCAAATGCTTTTATGTGAGTCTTCCCACAAAATGCGCCATGGGTTACTCTCATTCTTATTCGCTAAACTGAAAACTTGTAGTAGTCCAATGGACGACTTCAAATTTTGGAACATTTGGCAAATAGCATAAAAAAATTTGTCCCATCAATTTTGCCAACTACCCAGGTACGACAGCAGTAATGGCCAATGTCCGAGAAACAAGGTTTTTGGAAGAATGCCCATTTCTGGCTGACACTCGAATATCGTTCCAAAATATACAATTAAAAAAAAAATATGTTAAAAACATTACAAAAGACATTTTTGCTCTCCGTCTTTACTCAAAAATCGATTTTGAATGAGTTGAACTGAAATCCAATTTTCAAATATGTCATAATTTGCCAACTATAGAATGTTATCTAGAAACCCGCTGCTCTTTAAGTTTAAATCAGGAAGGGCGCAGACGACATGACTTCTTTGCCGACATTATTTAAAAGTTAGTCAAGTTGTCAATAAGTATTACGTCACTGTTGACACTGAACACATGATGTCAACTTGGTTCACTTTTAAAAGATGCATGTTGAAATCGTCTGCGGCTTTCCTCATTCAAAATTAAAGAACAGTGGTTTACCAAATGAAAAAGAATGCTCATTATTCGGCAAGTTATGACGTATTTGGCAAACAAATTTAGCTCAATTCGTTCAAAGTTGAATTTTCGAATAGTTACGGCTATTTTCGCTCCGGTAGACCAGAGAGTTTATGATCTACTAACATTATTCAACATTCTTTAAAAAAAAATATCAGAATGATGTTCGATGGGGCACCTAAGCTTGTAGTGGTGAAATCAATGGGTCTTATCTTCCTGTTTTCCAATATATTTTTCGACTCGAAGCCGAAGATATGTGAAGAATATTCGCCTGAACTGGCTTCTATCTTTTATCCGAATTAATATTGTGACACAAATTTTCTGTATGTAATCGTAAATAGTGACTTATTTCTTTTAAATTTCTATTTTTTCCCCTCCTTTTTCTAACAGCGTTAGAAAAAAGATGGCAACATCTAAATCAATCGCGAAATTTCGAAGCGTTGCATCACATGATTGGTTGACTGGATTTTTTCTAGAAACTTCTGCCACGAGGCTATAAAAAGGGTCAATGGATGGAATCGCAAGTTCAGTCGAGTCTTGGACGCTGCTTTGAAGGAATCTGAGCTTCTTTTTTTTTTACTTTCGTTCTGTTTGCGTTATCTCTGAATCCGAAGTTGTATGTACCGAAGTCCGAAGCTTGATAGTGATTTTACTGTTCGGAAAAGTTTTGTGAGCCTACGAAAGAATAATAAAATACAGTGTTTATATAATAGAAACTGCCTCATCATTTCCTTTGTGAAAATTTTATAACAATGCAAACACTGTGCACTCTGTGGTTCACAATGAATGACTTTTGCAATGCATTCTTTTGAAGCTGCGGTGTTGTTGTTTCAGGGCAGTGAGGTGCGCGAGTTATGGCACCTGCACTACGTGTCGTGGCCCACACATGCCAATCCCTTTCCCTGCTCCCTCCTGGACTTCCGACGGAGGGTGAAGAGCTACCTGGCGAAATGCCCAGACGATAACGGACCCCTCATCGTACACTGCAGGTAAAACCAAAGAGAAGTCGAAACGTTGCTGAAACTCTTGATTGTCATCGAATATTAATCTTAAATTTACGTTGAGGGTCAATATCCACATCTTGTGCTATCTTGGTCTGTCTTTTTTTTTTTCGGATGAAGTGTTCCATAAATCAATTCGATATGGTTGACGTAACTAAATGTTTTGGTTTACTCACCAAATTATGGACTGACGGCAGCACAACATTTTCTTTAATACAGTTCATAATTTAACTTTATATATAAAAAAAAAGTATTTTTATAACTACGGTGTAAAAATCAAACTTTTTTTAATCACAAACTGTGGAAAATACTTTTTCCCACTCGGAAAATTATTTGACTAGTGCTTAAGCGTTTTACCTCGTTTGAAAAATAATTACTTTCCCCATTAGTTGCATAAATAATTCTTCTAAGCCATTTTTACTTTTAATAACCCATACGTTTACATATTAGGGTAATAGAAGTATGGTTTTCGGTAAAACGTCTTGGTACTCCACGTCTTGGAATATCCTGGCAAAAAAGTGTCTAGAAGAAATGTCTGTCTGTGTATACGTGGTCAGCATAACTCCCAGGCGAAATGACCTACGATGTTCAAGTTTGATCTATAGGTTAGTGGTGGTCATGGGACCTACCCATGAAAGTTTTAGTCAAAATTGCTCATGCGCATAAGGTTTAAATCACGAAAAATCATAAACAAATCATGTTTTTCAGCAATCGTTAAAAAACGGCTCTAACTATTTTGATTAAAATCTCTGTGCTAATGCCTCTTAAGATGTTCTAAACGTCCCCATCTCCGAATTTCCCTTAGAAATGGTATAAAAGCATAAAGAGTTGAAAAGCCTAAGTTCTTTGTCCTTGAGTATCGCCCATCAACGATTTATTTTCTTCTGTTTCACGCACAAGAAGGGACAATATACTGTGTATTGAATTACATCGCCTATTTTGTCGTTTTGTAAATATTTGGGAGGGGGGCGGCTCGTAAAAATTACTGCCAAAAGTATCACCAAACTGGCCGTTTTTATTTAAACTATTGAAAATATGAAAACGGTATATAATACCATATCAAATTTTAATACAACGGCCAATATTATAGTGTAATAGAAAGTTGCGCGATGTCTCACACCCCTAGTTTTTCTTACTTTAATAAGTTATCGATGACGAAAATTACTTATGAACAATCTTCAGATTGGCATCAAGCAAGGCAACGACTTCTAGTAATTCAATCTAACATTTCCTACTTAGTAAATTCGACTCTAAAAAACGACTCATGACTACAGAAAACCTATACGTTAATGTTCAATTATTCATGCTGTGACTGTTTCAACAAAAAGTTCTATTGCTAGAGATGACAATTTACCCCCCTCGTTTTATTAATGACATTTTCTCTTATTTTCATGAAAATAACACAATATAAAACGATTTATTATTAGAAACCTCAAACTTGACTGGTATAAGGATACTCCTTCAGAAGATCCACTTAATAACGACTGTAAGTAAATGAGTATAAGAATATCATTTGGAGGAATGATCTCCTATACCCCCTTCTTTTTCTGGTTGCTGTGGTTACTTACGTTGATGTGATAGTTTCTAAAACTTTCATATCAATACTTACATCTTTGGCGGAGGACTTCAAGGGAGGGGGGGATTGGGGAGTTCGAAATCCTAGGATCCCCCCCCCCCCCTTCATTTGCCTACGGCCTCGAATCGAATGACACGGCAACTACTACAACTGTTTCAATCGATACGTTTGAAGAGTCGTTGCGAAACTTAACATCTGTCGGGGGGGGGGGGAATTTTGCGTTTGTTAAAGTTCAGGAAAGGAAATTCTTCGTATATTCGATCAATCGTAATTCTGTTTCGTAAAATTTTCGATGAGGAGTCCCAAATTTTTAAATTTAAAAATTAATATGTTTTTGAATGTGACAATTGATCTATTACATCTTTGTATAGTTTTTTTCAAGGTTTTCCTGTTAATTGAATAAGGAACATAATTTTTCATAACCTAATACTAGGTACTGAAACCACCTGTTGTTAGTGCCCTGTGCCTTTAAGCCCTAGTGTATGGTTTTCAATTGGTCAAAAGTGTGGTCCGGTGTCCGTCCCCACTTAATGTTTGGGCATGTGCAAAAAAGGCATTGTGTGGGTACGTGATTGCTCTGCCTGCTTGTGTAAAAAGAGATGCATGATCCTGATGTTGTTCAGTTGTATTGATGTATCGATGATTTGTACAAAAAAAATAAAATAAAACTTTTTAATTGGATTGGATTTAAGGCCCAAGGTAAACTGTACATCAGCCCTAAGCCAATTTTTTTTATTAAATTTTGAATTTGTTGGGTTTTTCAATAAGGTATGCGCATAGGTTTCAACATTTTTTTTTAATTTTCAATTTAAAAATTAGACCTTTGCACCTTGAAAAGTACATTATTTGTTAAACTGTTTCCAATTTTTTTTTTTTAATTTCTTTAATTTTAATAATTAATTAACACTTAATCAACTAATTAGGCTACTTTCGAACGGTAATGACAAAAATTCTAATTAACCCACAGATACAATTTTGGTGTTCAATAATGCGGAATACCCTGCTCTATGTTTTGACCCTATTAACAGAATTTTACAGTGTGCATATTTTGTGATATCTTGCTTCAACTAAATCTATTAGAAAAATCCAAGTTTTTTTATACAGAATCTTATCTTTAAAATTCAATTAAAAATATATTTATTTACAAATCACTTAGTATTTAGGGTCAAAACATTCAACAATGTATGCAGATTATATAGCAAAAAACAAATTTCAAAAAATATTATTTAAACTGGAGTTATTACTGTTTGAATGAATTGCAAAATATAAAAAACTACAATCTGAGAATAACTTTTAAAAAAGTATCTCTATATATATAAGGCAAAGCCCTTACTCACTCATTTACTGACTCACTCACTCATCACTAATTCTCCCACTTCCCACATAGTCACAACTCTGAGAAGCGGCACAAATGTCAACAATGGTAAAAATAGAAAAAGTAAGCTATTCCGATCTCGATTAACCCACTTTAAGGGGTCGAAAAGGGGTTAAACGTTCCAAACGAGGGACATTCGAATGTCCTACTTCTCATTTCGTCACAACTCTAAAAATTGGTGCGAATATCAATAAAGACAAACGAAGAAAAAGTAAGCTATTCCGATCTCGGGTGGATGAAGGGGTGGGAAAGGGGTTAAACTTTCCAAACGAGGAATATTCGAATGTACCACTTCCCATATGGTCACAACTCTAAAAATTGGTAAAATTATCAACAAAGACAAACATAGAAAAGTTAAGCTATTCCGAGCTTGATTAACCCACTTTAAGAGGTGGAAAAGGGGTTAAACATTCCAAACTCGAATATCCCACTTCCCATACAGTCACAACTCTGAAAATTGGTAGGAATGTCAATAAAGATAAACGTAGAAAAATTAAGCCATTCCGATCTCGATTAACCCCCTTTAAGAGATCGAAAAGGGGTTAAACGTTCCAAACTAGGGATATTCGAATGTCCCACTTCCCATTTGGTCACAACTCGGAAAATTGGTACAAATGTCAAAAAAGATTAAACATAGAAAAAGTAAGCTATTCCGTTCTCGATTAACCAACTTTAAGGGGTCGAAAAGGGTTAAATGTTCCAAACGAGGGATATCCGAATGTTCCTCTTACAATGTAGTCATATTTCTGATATTTGGTGCAAATGTTAAAAAAATAAGTCATTTAAATATCGATTAACGAATTTTTAAGGGATGAAAAGTAGACGCAACATTTAAACTATACGAGGATTAACTTAATGTCTCAATTCCAATACAGCTTCTACTTTGAAATTTAGAACTAAGAGCAAACATAAACACAATAAACTATTCCAATTTACTATTCATTATTAAAAATTTCGTTTAAAGTGTCAATAAAGGAAAGTTCCTATTTTGATAAATCAATTTGTCGAGATCGAAATGGGAGCAAATGTCTGAAAAGTAGAATACATGAATGTCTTTCGATCGCTAAAATGCTAATGGTAAAATTTCGTAGCGCGCACAGGTATTCAGCTAGTGTAACATAAGAGACACTTCTTTTGATGAAGATCTTCTTTATAAATTTTTAAACTACTTATAATTTTCGTTATTGTAATTATGCAAAGTTATATTATCCGGAACACATTTACATTTAATCTGATAATGATTTATGTAATTTAACACCTTGCAACCCACTTAAAAAGTTAAAGATTTAGTTATTTAAAATATATTTGACTTCTTAATGAACACATACTTCGACACAATATAGTTGGTTGGTTGTATTCTGATTATCTGGCGCCGTCACTAACACGAGGGCTATAAAGCGTCGAAACATTCGTCATTAGACAAGCCAACATACATTTACAAACATCCATGCCAACACGGGACTCGAACCCGCAACCTCGCGGTCTAGAAGCTAGCACGCTAACCACTATACCGTTTGGTCGGCGACACAATATAGAGACTTTTCATTAAATTAAAATAATCCTATCAAGTAGTAATAAAATACTCATCAAGAAATAAAACATAAACAAATACAATTATTTCAGCTTGTTTATTGAAAGACCAAAAAATATATAACTGTTAATGAAGTTGAGGCAAAATATAAGCAACACATAAAATATTCCAACAAACTATATACAATATTTACATTGCTCCGTATGAGCAGTACTTCTGTGAGCTTCTACAGATAGGGCGTAAGATGTTCACACAACTTGTTTGTTGTTCAGAGTCTTCCTTGAAAAGGTTAACTTTAAATCATGAAAAGAGAAATTCCATTAATCGAAGTGACGAATGTCATCTTCATTCTCGTTGCTCTCAGAAGTAACGTAGCTCCCATCATCCAGTCGAAGTCTGGAGTAAGAACGTCTGAATGCGTCCTAGCTGTGAACAATTTTCATCATCGTAATCTACAGTCAAACCCTCTTTCGTATTAAGATTTTGCAGTAATGAATGTCGAAGCTTCTAACTGCAGTTGTTGTTCATCAATTGATTCATTTCACTCTTCTACTTCACTTTCTTAAGGAGACACAGCTTTCAAATAGCTGTTCTTGAGCAATAAGGATTTACTTCTGTCTGTTTCAGAGTTGACAAGCATATATCATCTTCATTCTCGTCATTATTAGAAATATCGTACATCACATCATCCCTTAAGTAAGAATGTCTCCATACATTCTGACCAGGAACAGTTTTCATCATCATATTGCACCGTCAAACCTTCTTCTATTTTCGGAGTTCGTGACAATGAAGAATTCGAAGCTTCTGGGTGCAGTTGTTGTTCATCGACTGATCCAGTTGGGCCACTTGGGGTCGTGGTCTTATTTAGGTATCGCTTTCTAAACTTTATTCTTCTTTAATACGGATGAGCAAGTGAAAATGCTACGACGATTTCAAAAGACATTTTTCCGGCCACATTTCAGTCTATTCTCTGTCTCATTGTATTTGAAGACTTATTTCTTCTGGTCATATGATTTTGTCGTATATCCATAATGCTATTAATTGAGACCTATTAAGGGATTGTATTGAGGAGTTGGAATGTTATACTCTAACCTACGCACTTTGGAGATCGAATTGAACAGTCCTTTTTACGCCGCCCAACCCACCCACATGATGTTGTTTTTTTCACTTTCACCGCCTACTCTACTTGTGACCCCTCACCAGAGGAACCCAGGAGTTTAAGGTGACAGTGCAAGAGGAGGCGAAAAAAGTCCAAATGATGGGGACCCTCTTCCACCTCCTCTTCCACCACCTCCTTCTCCTCCTCCACCACCTCCTCCACTTCTAGCGAACTAGACAACCACTCCATGGGCTCCTCTGGCTCCAGGATCACATCTACCTCCCAAAAGGGACAACTGTGTTCCCACTCCATCTCCTCGCAATCCATATCTCACACTTTCAACAAGTAACAGTAACGTCAGTAACTTTCAATAGCTTCGTCAGTAACTTTCAATAGTTTCGTCAGTAACTCAACAGTAACTTTCAATAAATCAACAACTATTTTCACACAAGCGCAAACAAAATCTCACTGATTCAAATGACAGATAACTTTAGTCTACAACTGAGTTTGTCTTTTTTACCACAAAGAAGAAATTAGTGCTCATTGTTAGATTATAAGTCTTTGTTGAGTGTAACAGTACCTTTAATACTTGGCATTATTTCAATTAAAGGTTATAACAATTGAAGTCTAATTAAGTGGTGTATTGTTTGAAAAAGAAAATATAAAACAAATAAATTCAACCATTCCCATAAAGTAACATAAAATACTAAAATTAAATTAAAAAAAAAAATACATTAAGGGGGTGCGGTATCGAAAATAAAAAAAAACTTTATTTATGTACATTTTTATGTAAAAAATTTATTTTATGTATGAGATACTATTTATATATCTTTGAGAAAATGTTTTTTCAAATATTGTGTTTTGTTATTTAAAAAAAATTTAAAAACCAAGAAAAATCCATAATAATTGATGTTTGCGTATTTTGATATAAGTCAAGAAAAAATAAAAAAAATTTCAAAGTGAAAGGTTTCTGTAATACATAATTATATAAAGAAAATTTTGTCTTCACAGAATTTTGATAGGTGAACTAAAAAAAATTAAAAAAATTCTCAAAGTTAAAATATTGAAACTTTTGCTTTTTTTTATGTTATCTTTTACGCTAAAAATTATATTTTAAAACAGAATTAAAAAAATAAAATTCTGTGAAGACAAAATATTTAAAACTATATAAATTAAATGCTCCAAAAATTTGAATAGCCAATTGTTAATGGTTCTGGAGATATATCGATTTGAATCTGCAACATCTGTGAAAAACACTAGTGCTCGAAAAACGCACTTTAAGCAGACGCTTCAAGGTGTTACGCCCATTAGTGATGTTTAAATCACAGGTAATTTTGTGGCGTTTTAATCACCGGAGGAATAAAATAAAAACATCATTCTCTTCAGGAATGTATGAACTATTTTTTAAAATCAGAAAAAAATTTGGGATTTTTGAAGAAATTTCGGTACCATACCCCTTAAGGAAATAGTGTTCAAACTGAAAAGGCAGTAAATCTCTATATATATAAGGCAAAGCCCTCACTCATTCACTCACTCATCACTAATTCTCCCACTTCCCACATATCCACAATTTTGAAAATTGGTACAAATATCTACAATGGTAAACATAGAAAAAGTAAGCTATTCCGATCTCAAATAACCCACTTTAATGGGTCGAAAAGGGGTTAAACGTTCCAAACGAGGGATATTCGAATATCCTACTTCCCATTTCGTCACAACTCTAAAAATTGGTGCGAATATCAATAAAGACAAACTTAGAAAAAGTAAGCTATTCCGATCTCTATTAACGCACTTTAACGGGTGGGAAAGGGGTTAAACGTTCCAAACGAGGAATATTCGAATGTACCACTTCCGACATGGTCACAATTTTGAAAATTGGTACAAATACCAACAATGGTAAACATAGAAAAAGCATACTATTCCGATCTCGATTAACCTACTTTAAGGGGTCAAAAAGTGGTTAAAAGTTACAAACGAGGGATATTCGAATGCCTTACTTCCCATATTGTCACAACTCTGAAAAATGGTGCGAATATCAATGAAGACCAACGTAGAAAAAGTAAGCTATTCCGATTTCAATTAACCCACTTTAAGGGGTGGAAAAGGGGTTAAACGTTCCAAACGAGGATTATTCGAATGTCCCACTTCCGACATGGTCACAATTGGTACAAATACCAACAATGGTAAACATAGAAAAAGTAAGCTATTCCGATCTCAAATAACCCACTTTAATGGGTCGAAAAGGGGTTAAACGTTCCAAACGAGGGATATTCGAATATCCTACTTCCCATTTCGTCACAACTCTGAAAAATGGTGCGAATATCAATGAAGACCAACGTAGAAAAAGTAAGCTATTCCGATTTCAATTAACCCACTTTAAGGGGTGGAAAAGGGGTTAAACGTTCCAAACGAGGATTATTCGAATGTCCCACTTCCGACATGGTCACAATTTTGAAAATTGGTACAAATACCAACAATGGTAAACATAGAAAAAGCATACTATTCTGATCTCGATTAACCCACTTTAATTTGTGGAAAAGGGGTTAAACGTTCCAAACGAGGGATATTTGAATGTACCACTTCGCATATGGTCACAACTCTAAAAATTGGTACAAATGTCAATTAAGACAAACATAGAAAATTTAAGCTATTCCGAGCTTGATTAACCCATTTTAAAGGGTGGAAAAGGGGCTAAACGTTCCAAACGAGGGATATTCGAATGTTCTACTTCCCATTTCGTCACAACTCTGAAAATTTGTATGAATGTCAATAAAGATAAACATAGAAAAAGTAAGCCATTCTGATCTCGATTAACCCACTTAAGGGTTGGAAAAGGTGTTAAACGTTCCAAACGAGAGACATTCGAATTTCCCACTTCCCATTTGGTCACAACTCTGAAAGTTGGTACAAATGGTCAAAAAAGATAATCATAGAAAAACTAAGCTATTCCGTTCTAGATTAACCAACTTTAAGGGGTCGAAAAGGGGTTAAATGTTCCAAACGAGGGATATCCGAATGTTCAAGTTCCAATGTAGTCATAATTCTGATATTTGGTGCAAATGTTAAAAAGGCAAATGTAAAAAAAAATAAGTCATTCCAATATCGATTAACGAATTTTTAAGGGATGAAAAGTCGACGCAACATTGAAACTATATGAAGATTATCTTAATGTCTCAATTCCAATACAGCTTACTAAGAGCAAACACAAATACAATAAACTATTGCAATTTCGATTACGTAATTAAAAAGGGTCCGAACGGGAGTTATACGTTCTAAACGAGGGATATTCAAATGTCTTTTTCCAATATACTAATCACAATTATAAATTTCGTTAAAAATGTCAACAAAGGAAAGTTCCTATTTTGATAAATCAATTTGTCGGGATCGAAATGGGAGCAAACTTCTGAAGTGTAAAATAAATTAATGTCTTTTGATCGCTAAAATGCTAATGGTAAAATTTCGTAGCGCAGCACGGGTATTCAGCTAGGTTTTTTTATATAAAAAACTGTTATTATTATACTAATTATTATATATTTCCTTTTCAGTATGCTCCTCCATCATAGGGTTTCCTTCCTTTGTGTTGTTTTTATTTTGCTTTTGTTTTTTACAGTCTTACAAATCTTCCCCGATTTTTGCGATATTTGAAGTCTATACGTATACCTTAAACGAGTTGATAATTTATTCTAAACACCTGACCAGTTTTTAGTGAATTAACTGTATGGTGTCACATTATGTTGCAAGATGCTGAAACTGATTTTTTTTTTTTATGATGCTAGAAGAAGTGATTTATTTGTGAAAATGCTGGTAAACCGTTTGATTTGACGACCTTTAAAAGTGGGATATTTGCACAACTCGGGGGCCGTGGAGCGAGTATCAGCGTTACCGTACTATTTCTGAAATATTCCAGGGTATCGGTTGCTAAAGTGTTTGAAAACTGGAACGCCAGTACAACTGCAACAACAAATGACCTATTCGGAAGGTTCAACATAATGTATGCAATAACAATCTCTTTTAGTAAGTGCTTACTCCTATTTTTAATCCTTTCACTGATTCATTCCATAACTTCCCAGGTTTTTAGACAACCCTTTCATGTGAGATTTGTTTTGGTCAGCACTTTTTTAACAGCGACTCTCATAATTAATTTTCAGCATTGGTCATTCCCACGGTTAGTTTCCAGTGCGTTACGCGAAACGATTCATTCACTCGATTGTCACTTTCTAAACGATTGAAACGTGTTTTGATCCCTTTCTAACTCTCCCAATTCATCCAACTTAACAAATAAATGTGTTTGACGGCTACTTAAAAGACCGTTTCCTAATTCAGCATATACTGCCTAAATTTACAAAACCAAGTGAACATTACATACGTTATAAAATTTAAGCCAGATATAACCACTGATATCGATAAACAACTGGATAGCCTGCTTAACGCTGAGAAAATGAAACCGTTGCCAGATTATTTGGGTGGTGGATTACCGAGGATTAAAAAAAAAATAAAAAAATCTTGGATTGTACACAGAGGAACTAACTGTCAATAGTAGATCTTAATTAGTAATAATGTGCAAAAAAATATCTACTCTAGCACTTTACAAGGTTTCCTGTATTCCCACCCAACCATATAGTCCGAGAGGCGACTGCAATTTTTGGACCCCATCGAACATCATTCCGAATTTTTTAGACAAATTGGAGAAAAGTGAGTAGATTACAAATCCACTGGTCTGCCGTGGCAAAAATGGCTGAAACTGATCAAAACCCGACTTAGAATGAGTTGAACTAAAATCCGATTCTCAAATATGTCATAACTTGCCAAAAACAGAAGAAACTTTATCGTCTGCCAACCCACTGCATTTTGATTTTCAATGAGAAAAAGCGAAAACTATTTCTGATCTCTGTCTCGGAAAACTTGTATCTTTTAAAAGTAAGCCAAATTGGCGACATCATTGACGTAAAGTTTATTGCCAATTTGGCTCATTTGTGAAAGATGCAAATAAGCCATAGCCACCCATCCGAATCGTCTGCAATCTTCTTAATTAAAAATTAGAGTGAGGGTTATCAAATAGAAAAAAAAAAATGCTCATTATTTGGCAAGTTGTGGCTCATTTGGCAATTGTATTTAGTTCAACTTACTAAAAGTCGATTTTTGACCAGTTTCGGTAATTTTTGCCACGGCAGACCAGTGGATTCGTAATCTATACTCACTTTTCTCCAATTTCTATAAAAAAATTCAGAATGATGTTCGATGGGGTCCAAATATTGCAGTCGCCTCTCAGTCTAATAGAAGTGAACCGTGATTGGATAATCATCCACCCATCATCATCATCAACACATCGGCTCGTTTTGTTCCCCTTACATTGCCATCAGAGCAGAATATCCAATTGCTTATCGGTATCGATGGATGTAACAGGCAAATAAGCAGAAGGATTTTGAAAATTTATGTAACGTGATTTTATATCTATTTGCAGCGACGGTTGCGGTCGAACGGGTGCCTACATATGCATCGATTCCAACCTGGACCTGGCTGAAGAAGACGCCGTTTACGACGTCTACGGATGCGTCAAGAGCCTGCGAAATGCTCGCAGGGGCATGATAGAGGACGTGGTAAGCATGTCCAGTCTTGTTACGATTGTTCATTGGGGTTATTTCCAGTGGCGGTCCGTAGTCAAAAATGTTAATGCAGCCAGAGCAGTGCCTCCCCACTAGAGGTCGAAAATATCGATCAAAATAAATATCGATACTATATCGTTGCACAGAAAAAAATATCGATGAAATATTGTTGCGTGGATGGGTTCGAAAGATTTGAAGCCAAAGCAGATCAAAAGTCGCAGAAATTTATTCCGATAAAACTCTTCGCAGATTCTCTTACAACTCCAGAACTTCTCGTTCTAGTAGACTCAATACAGCTCTTTACACAACAATAGAGCACAAAACAGTTGTTAAAAACTTGACAAAACAACTGCTAAAATTGCTGCAAAAGACAATGCAATACAGTTCACTTTCGGAACTCTCTGAATGCTCGCTGAGAGACAGCTAACTCAGTAACTCCACTCAGTCAGTAACTCAACTGACTCTTGGCCGTACTTATATAGGAAAGGCGAATCTTCTTGAAACTTCCAGAGATAGAAATTTGGAGAACTTTCTTGATCGTAGTCGAAAAGCCCTAAACATGTACATGGGGACCGAAAATTTCACCAAATGGTCGACAAGTTTGGCGACAAAAATTAGTCGCCAAAACCGTCGCCAACATGGCTCTATCTCACCAATTTGGCGAGATTGCCATTACCATAATGTTAAATGGCCTTCTCTTTGTAAAACTCGCTTCCCAGCATTATTTCTGTAAAACTCGTTTTCAAGCATTAAGACACACATTGCAGGAAGAAAAGCGAACTCTTGCACTGCCTTATGTGAAATGTACATAAATTTTCCTATTTACATAATCAATGCTACGGAATATTTACAAATATACAGAAATTCGTAACAATATCAATACGTGATTTTTTTATTTTTTTTCGGGGCAAATTTCTACTCTTCATGAATTCATGTCAATATTATTTTAATAAATAAATTATAAGAATTGTTTTAATAAAGGAATTGTGTTATCAATCAGAATAAATAAAATACATTTGGATGTCAATGCATAAATTCCAAAGAAGAAATGTTGAAAAGTAATTTATCACATATTTTGCTGATAGAGATGTTTTTAATCCTTTGCACTCGAGTGGCGCCTCTCAAAATGAACTGGCGCCACACGATTGGATGCCAAAACACGAGAGGACCCCTAGGTTTGATGCGGAAATTTGATGCAAGGCCAATGACTGTGTTTAGTTTCTATGAAGTAAATCCATAAACGCCAACCGAACCTAAAATGTATTGAGTTGCTGGTCCTTACGCAGGAAAAAGGCGTCGAGTGCAAAGGGTTAATATTTAAAATTAGATGCAAATTCCAGGCCCACGCTGGCAACAGAAACGGCGCTATGTTAATTACTACTAATAAATGATCTTATATTTCCTTTACATTACGTTTTCTTTTTGGTTAGGGTGCCATTTTAACTGTCACTCAGCCAAGTTCAAACTTTAGTTTTGAAGTTTTTGAAAAGGGAATAAAAAAAAATTAAAAAAACACATGGAACTACAAAACGATCATCAAAAAACTAGAAATGTTTGAAAATATCGATATTTTTTCTTGTATTTTGTGGCCATCCTACATGCGAGGCTAGATCGATAACCTCACAGCAATCAAACATAACAATTAGGAGAAATATATGAAATGTACAATGCAGAATAAGGCACATGTTTAGAAAACTACCGTAAAATGGGGTGAATAGGAACATCGGGGTGAATCGGAACGGAACTTCATGAAATTACAAAGAAATTATTATTTTACACAAATAGAGTAGTTTTATTAACTCTACACTTTTTTTATTTGGCTAACATGTTTTGGAATCTTGGAACATATGTTTTGTGGGGTTTTCAACACTGTCCTTTTTTTTAAATTTTTTTCTTAAACAGCGTGCATACAATCCAATGATTTTTAAACTCTCTAAAACTTATCCCGTAATTACTAACACGTACCTGTTATAGACTTAACTAATTTACTTTTAGAAAAGTATAAATATCCACAATAGCATGCCATACTTAATTTAACTTGGTTTTACAAACTTTTTATTTTACTAATTTTTATGTTTTGCCTCGTCTCGATTTTGAGATTTGCGGGGTGAATCGGAACACTTGAAAAGTGTTATTAAAAAGCTGCTTTTGGCAAGATTATGTTCCACACATGATTCAACGACTGAAGAAGAGTCTAATTACTCCCTTCAAGACAGTAATCAAGATTGCAGGCTTGAATAAATGTCAGAAAAGGAGCCTAGTTTCCGCATGGGAGAAAACCAAATTGTTCCAGTGGTTTTCTTTTCTCTAAATGACTTCGTTATCTTCAAGTTACAAAGGAAAAAGCAATCTTCATTTATGAAGACTATGTGAGCAAAGTTTTACACCCACAAGATTATTTCTATATCTGTGTTTTACAAAAAGCGCCCATGAATTAAGAGATTTTCTGAAACAAATGAGGATGCTTTTCTCCTTTCTCAAGATATTTTAAGAAATTTTCAGTCATACGGCACGCAAACATAGAGTAGATTAAAAAATATTATAGTTTTAAAGACTATTTGGTAGGAGAACTATATTAGCTATAAGTTAGGAGAAGAGTTGATACACTTTCAAACAAATAATTTGTTTTGACAATAATTGACAAAAACAAATTTTATCTGTCGTATTAAATGATTTTTTTATGATATTTTGGTGTTCCTCTTTACCACAATGCATTATTACTTGTTTTTTGTCACCCTGTAAAAGTTTAAATAAGATTTTAATATAAATTGTAACTTGTGTTCTGATTCATCCCTTTCTGCGGGGTGAATCGGAACACCATGAAAAAATTCAAAATAAATTAAAGTCCTAATTTTTTCAATATTTTTCGAGTTTTTCCTCAAAGAAGAAGGTAGGACCCAAGTTTCAATGTCAAAAATATGTTCGTTAACGATCTTATTACACCTGATTTTTACTTTGAAAGTTGAAAAGTGTTCCGATTCACCCCATTTTACGGTACCCCAGTAGCAAAGAATCCGCCCTGGGCAATATCGGCTTTATTCTATAGTCAATCCCGATAAGGAAAGTTATAGACTGGCCGCTGCTACGGATTTTGGCCAATCTCGGCCAGCGCTATGTAAAATATCCTGGAAGTTATACAGAGTTTTAAAATTGAAATATAGTGTTATGAAAAAAGACGGATGGGTAAAAAGTATGCTTTGTGTGATGGTTTTGACATGTTTAAAAAAAAAAAAAAATCAAAAATCTTGTATTTCGAAACGATGCTCGGGTTTCGGCGTGAACTTGGCGATCTTCTCAAAACCCCTGTTTCCGACATTGGCCAATACCTCTGTACTAACTAGACAATAACTGTATTTTATTATGTCCAAACAGAATCACTGAAAAGTCGGGAAAGAGCTATAGACAATGGGACAAGAGAGAAAAAAACGCTTACAAAAAGATTTCGTTTGCCATCAAACAAAACTACAAAAATTTGTTACTTAAGCATTTTAATGACTACATTTTAACAAAAATGACGCTGTTCCCATGTTTAAATATGCACATAACTTATAAAATAACAACTATATTGAGAACTATTTTTCCTGACTTGTTTGCAGACATTATTAGAATCGCCATGAGATGGCGCAGTCAAAATTATATCAAGATTTAAAAAATAGCATTTTTAACACTTTAAGTTATTTTTTTATATCACCCATTATCATGAAAAGTATTAATACGATCTTAAACATCGTTTTATATTCCTTTTTTGATTATATTTTCCCTATATTTAAACAGGCGTTGTAACCTTCCGCCATTTGATATTGTTTACATTCTGCCATAGAGACGATAGACGAATTCAAATCGCTATCTGAAAACTGCATTTCAAGCTTTATTTTTGGAAATCATTTGCTTATCAAAAATAGAAAATTATAAAAATGAGAAAATAATTATTTCATAATACATGTATGAAAAACGATCTAGGTATAATTACTGAAAATTGTGACAAAATTGGGGTACTAATACTCTTATCATTCTATACCATTATTATTTTATTGCCCAAATTATTATTTTTGTAACTGATAAAACAGTAAGGTTTTTCTTTATTTTTAAAATACACTGATGTTTTATAATTTAAACTTGTTCTTATAATACAATAAAATGATGACTAACTACAACTTTCTGATCACTTAACAACAAGTTTCAAGAGTGTGTCCTTTTATCGCTACCAGAATTCACCAAAATCTGAGAGAACACGCATTGAAAATCAATGTCATACCATAGTATCTATATCTATATATCTATATATTTAATAGGCAATACGTTTTTTGGGGTTAGTCCGTCTGCCTAAACTGCTCAACCAATTTCAATGATCAAGGTGTCATTTTAAAGGAAATAAGCTGTAGATTTGCCAAAACGTGCCAAAATAATTTATTAACACTTTATTATCTATATATTTAATAGGCAATACGTTTTTTGGGGTTAGTCCGTCTGCCTAAACTGCTCAACCAATTTCAATGATCAAGGTGTCATTTTAAAGGAAATAAGCTGTGAGATTTGCCAAAACGTGCCAAAATAATTTATTAACACTTTATTAATTAGTTAAATTTCAATATTTTTCATCATTAAGCTACTACAAAGCCTCAATGATTTTGAATATATGATTGGCAACATCCTTACGTATGTAAACAACAAACCGGCTGCTCGGGGGTTCAACCAACCAACCAACTGTTGCTAATTTTAAAGCTATCCTTACCTATGTAAACAACAAACCCGTTGCTAATTTTAAAGCTCTTTTTAAACTCTTTGTTTCAAAGTTGATTTTTTCTGTTTTTCTGAAGCATTTTTGCATTAGAGTAATTATTATTTTGAAGTATTTCTATCCAGAAAATGCCTCGCGTTGGACATCGTTCTCCCTTACGTATGTAAACAACAAACCCGTTGCTAATTTTAAAGCTCTTTTTAAAATCTTCGTTTCAAAGTTGATTTTTTCTGTTTTTCTGAAGCATTTTTGTACTAGAGTAATTATTATTTTCAAGTATTTCTATCCAGAAAACGCTTCATGTTGGACGTCGTTCTCTAACGGGGCGACTTATCAGAATAAATAAGATATTGGGACTTCAATGTAAGGGCATAGCTAATGGAGTTTTAAGTCAGAATGTTGGCGGATAGTATATATTTAACTTTCTATTATGAATTATTATTCTCTTATTATATATTATTTCTCTATTAGGCCTTACATTAAATTTATAAAAATTTGGTTACATTTTTTATGGCTGGCAAACCTATTCGAGCGCAGCAAGATGTTTTAACCACAAATTCGAGCTGCAAAGCCGCTCAATCAGAGCGCAGCGAGGCGTTTGGGGGTTGGCGAGCGTAAGCGAGCAGGGGGCGAAGCTCCCTAGTTAACTTTATGCGTGAATTCACGCCTCGGCACATCATGGCTAAATTTTTTTAAAAGTAATCCTTCATTTTATAAAATCAGTGATCATACTAGCCGTTTTTTCGAAGGGCGGTGCTACTTCCCCACCCTTTTTCTTGGAAAATATCGTCCTTTTCTGAAAAAATGCAAATTTTTTGTTTATTTTCCAATGGAATGCAAAATGCAGATCACTCCCTCCGAAATCGTTTATCACGCATGCACATTCCTGTTCAAACGCGTCTCGCACAGACCAGTGATTAACAGCAGTCATTGAATGGTTGCTGATGCCATGTGCGACATTAGTATGTGGATTGTAGGGGGCCGTCCCACAATTTCCGAGTGCTAGTTTGAAAGAATGGCCATTTCGTATGTTCCTTGATTAAGAGTATTTCGCTGACTTTTTACCGTGTCTTCTTGCACAAAATAGAGAAAAAGGTCATGGAAAACGTAGATTAACACTATGCCTTCCACAAGACTAATCAGGATTTTTTTTTTTTTTTTTTGGCGCCGAGGCTAGTTTAGAAGTTAAGATCAATTTGTCTATCGCCGGCGATTTTTGGAAATTTGTTGGATAAATCGTCAGGTTTTACTTCCCCGTCATTTGCCTGATAGTTTTCGAGGGGTCGCCGATATCTGCCCGATCGTTTTTGCAGGACATCAACGTGGTGTCAACTAACGGCCTAGTGTTAATTGTTAGTTTCAGGTTTATAATCATCAAGTGTTTTTCGTAAGCATTAAAAAAAACAACCATATTTCAACTCTGCTATTCGAAATTGTGATCGTGCATCGCTGGCATTGTTGGAGTAATTAATTTTGTTAAAAAAAAAATTATTTTGTTTTAATTATAAAAAATTTTAGTTTAAAAAACACCCTTTGGATGTTAAAAAAAACCCTTAAAATTTAGAGAGGGGGTGAAAATACCCTTTGGAAATATTTAACTGGGAAACGCTAATCACTACATACTCGTTTAACATTCCAAGAAAATCTATGGTTCCTCCTGTAATTAATTGTACTGCGCAATCCTTTTGCGCAGCTCCATCCCTCTAATCCCTTTCCCCTTCTTTATGTATTCATTCTAATTGGATCCCGCCACTTGAGCGGTTATGCAATAGAGAGGTATCTTTGTGGATATGGAAATAAAGCTTTGGAAAGCACCCTACAACTACAGTCCACTAATAAAGATTGTTTGTTAACAAGAACTTGCCAGACCATTTGTTGCTGCTAAATTACACACACTGAGCTATCGGACGGTACAATCTCATTCTGGAAAAAATAATAAGTTTCTATTGCAGCATATTAAAGATAAGAAGTGGAGACACGACTTATTAACACGTTGACTGCAAACTACGAGATATCTCGTAGGTTGTTTCCTTGCCCAGGACGCCTGCTACGAGTTATGTCGTCCTTTCATTACTTGCCATATTTGTACAACTACGAAGAAACTCGTAGCATAACAGTGTTAGTATGAATAGTTGATTGGTTGTTTTCAGATTATCTGGCGCCGTCAGCAACACGAGGGCTATAATGCGCTGAAACATTCGTCATTAGACAAGCCAACATACATTTACAAACACCCATGCCTAACACGGGACTCGGAACCCGCAACCTCGTGGTCTAGAGGCTAGCAAGCTAACCACTACACCGTTTGGTCGGCAATAAAAAAAATAAGATTTGGCTTAAGTGAATAGAAAATACAATTATACAAAGTTTATTTAAAAAAGAAAACGTTTATACTAGGAAATAAATTGTTATGTTTTGTGATAACTTTCAAAACAATCTTCCGTACAAAGTGCTGGCTTCTTTTGGCAGATCGGGCAAAAGTAACGTGTTTCGCTCCGTATCGTGCAATCTTGGAAAAATTCCGGGGCAGTCAACGTGTTTTAAAGATAATAAATTTTTAAAAAGACAAGTTCTGAATATGATTGTCACAAACAGCGCGCTTACTTTGCTACACCATCCGTGAACATCCAAACTAAAGTAAGTGAGATGACAGCTTTAAAAACGTACAATAAGCAGACTGACACTCAAAACCTCCGTAGGTGATGTCAACACCTTCGTGCATGAGGTTCTTTTGAGTTGGAAAGCGTCCAACTACTTTTGTCCCAGTCTTGCATTATCCGCAGCTCGGCGGAGGAGCCAAAGAAACAAAAGACTTTTTTTTGAAGACTGGAAATTGTTCAGGGACGAAGACCTTCACCCACTTGTTTTGAAGTGCGATTATATCGAAAAACTAGGGGGTGTGGAACACCGCGCAGCTTCCACTCACACTATGATATTGGTAATTGCGTTAAAATTTGATCTGGGGTGTAATTTACCTTTTTCATATTTTTGCACGTTGAAATAAAAATGGCCAGTTTGGCGATATTTTTTGCAATATTTTTTACATTGGTAAAAAAAAAGCGCCAAAATGGCGAAATTGGCGAAGTTATTCGATAGACGTGAAACAAACAAAAAAAGCGATTATCCTAAAAACAGATATGCGTGAAACAGAGAAAAAAAAATCAATCGTTGATGTGCGATGCTCACGGGCGGAGGCTTTGTGTTAAATGCACTAGTTTTTCAACTTTATACGCTTTTATCGCATTTCTACGCGAATTTCGGTGTTGGGGACTATTAGAACACCTTAAAAAGCATTTGCACAGAGATTTTAATTAAAATCGTTCGATGCGTTTTTAAGCAATTGCTGAAAAACATTTTTTTTTTTTATTGGCAGCCGCCTTAAGGGCTTACGCAATTTTGACGAAAACTTTAATGATAGGTGGAGAAATGCACAAAATAATCAACTTTTTCTTTGACTCCATGCTATACTTTCATTGTCCTATGTAAGCATATGAATAATTGAAAATTGAAAATAACAAGGGGACACCTCGGACTCAACAGTTCAAGTTGACAATTTTTTATTTTTAGCTTATACGTAATAGGGATAAAAGGATTTAAATCTGTACCTTGAGCAAAGACAAAATAAGTAAATATAGTTTTAATTTTGATAACAAGTCAGGAAAAGAAGACAATATTTCCCCCTATGATAAATAATTTGCAAGAAAAGTACTCCCGTAAAATAATTATAGAATCAATTGTCCTTGTTAACATTCGTTTGAAAACGTTTCTTATAAAATGAATTTGAACTGCCAAAAGTACTTAATTTTAAGATATAATTTTCGGTAGAACTCTATAAGTATTTTTTTAATTCCTCTTAAACTAATGGTATTAAGTAACTATATAAATTAAAAACATTCAAATACAAAAAAAAATCATGTAGTTTTTCAAACTTGCAATCTTTTACTTAAGTGCTTATTAAATAGTCTCTAGATAGTATTTATATAGCTATTTCATTACTAAAAATTGTCTTCAGATAATAAGAGGTATAAAAATTCATTTTTACTTTAAAACACACATATTATGATCTCTTTCAGTCAGAGTGTAATTTCAAATTAAAAAATTATATTTTTCATACCAAGAATCCATATAGCAAAACAGCATTGGTTAATGTCAAAAACAGGGGTTTGGGGAAGATTGGGCCGAAGTTCGAGCATCGTTCCAAACTACACATTTTTTGGTTAAATAAACATGTCAAACCATTAAATATCGCGAGTATAGGCAATGATCTTTACTAGGAGTTCCTCTTAGGGATTTTACTAAATTATCCAAATTCGCCGTTTCTGTGAAAGAGTGCGTATTTATGTCAAAGTTGCATTTTGAGTTTTCATATGCTTCCATTGCAGGCCCAGTACCGGTTCATCTACGATGCTCTGGAGGAGGCCCAGATCTCGGGTCAGACGTGGTTTCCCGTGTCCAGCATATCCCAGAGGATGAAACAGAAGTCCCTCAGGAACACCATCACGCGACACAACGAGTACCAGAGGGAGTACCAGGTACCACTTTTTACACGCTTCTCCAGCAATCATCAGTGAAAAATACCAATAAATATCCCATAAAATAGAGTATGAGTTTAGTAATGTAACCCATAAAAACAAATTTAAAAAAATTAAAAAAAAAATTCTTTACATGCATTGTAAATTTTTATATCCATTGACACATCGCCTATATCAAAAACATTTATCATCAGCAAAATGTGCGGCAAACTAAGTTTCAAAATTTGTTTATTGAATATGAACGTGAACGTCATCCAAATGTCATTTATTTATTTTGATTGAAATATTGTTATTATATATTTGTTAAAAAAAAAATTTGGCAACAGAAAAGAGTTTAAAAAGAATGGAATCATTTATTTTGATTGAAATATTTTTATTATTTATTTGTTAAAAAAAATTTTGGCAACAGAAAAGAGTTTAAAAAGAATGATCGGATGTTAATGCGATTAAATTATTAGTAATCCGGCAAGTTGGTTTATTAGTATTCCGTAAAAGCGACCTTTTAATGACAGTAACAGCCCCAAAATTTGATAGAATGCATTGTCATCGACATCGAATCTATCGGCCAAGTTTCAGCCCGATTGGATGACGGCAAGGGGATTAATTAGGCCTCCGCAGATTCCGCTCCCATTGACAAACAGACACACAAAAGCGAAGTTAATATAAAGGATTTCAAAATTATCAAGTTTTATATTCAACTAGAGGTGTGGTACATTGCACGAATTTAAATTAAACTATAATACTAGCGTGGTTTGGTAATATTTACCGTTGCTAAATTTGCATCGTTTATTTAGAAGAAATAGCCAGTTTGGAGATACACTTTTTTTTTTCACTAATTGTTATATGGGTCTTTTAAAATAAAAGAACTAGTAATAATAAAAAACACCGCCAAAAGGGTGATTTAAGCGATATAGTTTAGCAATAAACATTATACTTTCCTGATAGTAAATCGGAGGAGAGAAGAAACACAGTCGTTGATGAGCGATGCTCCAGAGAAAAGAATTCTGTTGAAAACATTAGTTTTCAACTTTTTACGCCTTTACAGCACTTTTACGGGGATTTCGGAGGTGGAGGTTTGACATCGAATCTATCTGCGAAGATTCAGCCCGATTGAATTACGGCAAGTGGGTTAATAAGGCCTCCGCAGATTTTCCCGGAAGGCATAGACATCCACACTCATCCACACCGACACACGTTTAAAATCGAAGTTCATAAGAATTTAAAAAAGACAGTTAATGTCTTATATTAAACAGGTTCCAGTTCATTTTGGCGTTCCACACACATTTGCCGTTAAGAAAAAAATTTGTCGATATAGAAGCTGAATTTCTGTGACATAGGTTATTATCACAGTCCAGCTTGTTTGTTTGTAGAATAATAATTAGGTATTTATCGGATAAGTGAAAAAAAAAATAATAATCTCTTTCCTCTCGCAATTTTAAATATTTTCTTTACTAAAATACGCTTTAATCCATCCTTTTCGTCTTCTGTGACAGAAAATCTGCAAGACATCTTCCAAATTCAGTATCGGAGACAAGGCGGGAGGACACAGACTGGAGAACAGGGACAAAAACAGAACCATCTCCACTGTTCCACGTGAGTCGCTCCTTTTCATTGTCATGCAAGTTTAATTCAACGAAATAATGATAAGAAAGTGAACCAACCATAAACTATATATGCTTGGTCTCTCCAAACCATTAAAAAATGATGCAAAAATGGTTTTTCTTATCCTTGAGAGGGATTGAAAAAGTGACCAACAACTATCATTGTTTAATCCCCTGCATTCTGAATTTAAATATTAAAGATTGATTGATTTGTTTGTGTGTTTATTTGTTTATTTTATTTTATTTTATTTTATTTATTTATTTATTTATTTATTTATTCACCCATCCCTCCATTCATTTACTTATTTATCTATTTATTTATTTATTTGTTTCGTACTTCTCCATACCTAATTTTCAAAAAAGGGGATCCTTTTGGCATTAAATTACATGTTCTTCAAATAAGCATAGAGTTTATTTCCATTGAAATTGCTTTAAAGGAAGCCTGAAGAACAAATATTGAGATTGAGAAAATACAGCCTTAAATTGCATAACATTACGTTTGCTGCAAAATAAATAGAAATCTTAGCTATTGAGTATTCTTAATAGACTGAGAGGCGACTGCAATTTTTGGACCCAATCGAACATCATTCTGAATTTTTTATAGAAATTAGAGAAAAGTGAGTAGATTGCGAATCCATTGGTCTGCCTACGCAAAAATGACCGAAATTGGTCAATAATCGACTTTTAGTAAGTTGAACTAAATACAATTGCCAAATGAGCCACAACTTGCCAAATAATGAGCATTTTTTTTTATTTGATAACCCTCACTCTTTAGTTTTCAATTAAAAAGGCTGCAGACGATTCACATATCTGGCGACGGTCTACTTGCATCTATTAAAAGGGAGCCAAGTTGGCAAAAAAATATTACGTCACTTATGACGCAACTGATGTCGCCAATTTGGCTTACTTTTAAAAGATGTAAGTTTTCCGAGCCAAAGATCAGAAATCGTTTGCGCTTTTTCTCATTGAAAATCAAAATGAAGTGGGTTGCAAGACGAATAAGTTTGTTCTATTTTTAGCAAGTTATGACATATTTGGCAATCGAATTTTAGTTCAACTCATTCCAAGTCGATTATTGATCAGTTTCGGCCATTTTTGCCACGGCAGACCAGTGGATTCCTAATCTACTAACTTTTCTCCAATTTCTGTAAAAAATTAAGAATGATGTTCGATGGGGTCCAAAAATTGCAGTCGCCACTCGGACTATAACCTTTTAAATGTTCGCGATAGCTATTAGATTAGTTTAAAATAAAACTTAATGTTTGAGTTTTGCATTGTGTATCTTGCAGCGGATAATTCTAGACCTTACCTGTCCTCGTTCCAGAGCAACGACAGTACTGACTACATCAACGCTGTCTTCGTGGACGTAAGTACTACTTCATCTGCTTCCGTTGAAAGTGAAAGGGTAATTGACTGAGAGGCAACCGCAAGTCTAGGTACCCCCATCGAACTTCATTCTGAATTTTATATAGAACAAAGAGAAATGTTAGTAGATCATATATTCACTGGTCTGCCAATTCAAAAATGGCCGAAACTTTTTTTTTTAAAAATCACCTTTGAATGTGTTGAACTAAATTCGATTGCCAAATGATGAACATTCTTTTTTTTTTTAATGTTGTAACCCGCTGCTTTTTAATTTTCAATGAAGAAGAGAGCAGACGATATTTATTCTCTGGCGAAAAATACTTCTATCTTTTAAAAGTGAGCTAGGTTGGCAACAATTATGACGTCACTGATGAGGTAATATTTATTTCCAACTTGGCTGACTTTTAAAAGATTAAAGATCTTGGCGCCAAGGTAGTCAAATCGTCTGCAACCTTTCTAATTGAAAATTAAAGAGTGGTGGGTTAGCAGTCAAAAAAAGGAATGTTCTTTTTTTGGCAAGTTATGGCATATTTGGCCATCGGATTTAAATCAACTCATTTAAAGTTGATTTTTGAATAGTTTCGGCCATTTTTGCCCCTGCAAACCAGTGGATTCATGATCTATTAACAATTCTAGACATTCTATAAGAAATTCAGAATGATGTTCGATGAGGTACCTAACTAGCAGTCATCTCTCAATTTATAAACGAGGATTGATGAATCTCACTGGTATAAAACGTGCTTTATTTCCCATTGCATGGAGTGAATTAAACATTTGAAACTGACACATTTCTACTTTTGTCCAGGTTCTTACGCTTATATGATCAGGGTTTGGCTGGCAAAAGTAGTTGGCATAGATAAATTATCAGTTCATTATAGGAATATGTTTAGCATCTGTATTTATGTAATCAATATATTCTGTAATCAAGTACATAGACTGTTAATTATTGTATTTAAATGTAGATGACGCTCAGATTTGTATAATACATGGACCATCTGTCGCTGAAACTCTGCATAATCGATATGCAACTCCACCAAGACAAGAGTCAGCATAAATTGCCAGCAAAAATGCTCCATTAATTAATTTCGTATCTTGTATGATTTTGTTGTGATGTCTTCAATAAATCAGGAAAAATGCCAATCATTGACGTTTCATTTTAGAGATAAATATCATTAAGCAGTGATTGATTACGAAATATTTTCTACTCAAAATTTTATCAGTAAGTATACTCAAAAGCCGCTTACATATTGAATGGATGGACGTAATAAACTTGTCCTACAGATTAATTCACCTTACTGAAATAAAATGCAATCATCCGTTTGGTTTAGTTTCGGTGAAGGTATTAACATTTAAGGGGGTATAGGACTCAAAATTTTAAAAAATTTCATTTTTTTTTTTTTTTTTTAATTATTGTCAAAAATAATAACATTATTTTCAAATAAAAAGATATAAAAATTCGTTTTTATCGTTAGAAGAACTTGAAATATTTATATTTTAGATAAGTGACAACTGTATATCGGTCTTGCTGTCTTGAAACTTTGAAACTGTTTTTAGTGATGGTTACTTTTTTGAGTTAAAATGAATTTAACTTAAAAACTACTTGTTAGAAATATATAAAAATTCTCATAAATCTTTTTCATATATATATTTCTTGTCTTCAGGAATCGTGTACTTTGATTTGACTTTTTTTTTAGAAAAGTCTTTCGAACTTAGCTTACTATGGGATTTATATAGTTTTTAAAAAAAAAAAAAAAATTTCAATATTTTATTGAAAATTAACGAAGACTATTTAGGATATGAATTGTAAGGAAGTAAATGAAGTGATTTCTTAAAAAAAAGTTTTTTAAATATATCAAATTTAAGAAATGACAAAATTTTAAAGATTTTATTTAAAAAAAAATTGTTTTAAATTTTAAAAATTTAAAATAGTTAATTGAGTTCTGAAGTATATTATACAGTTCTGCATAAAAAAATTTCAGAAAAATAATTTTGAAAATAAAGATTTTAGAATTTTGAGTCATGAACCCCCTTAAAAAAAAAAAAAACTGGTATGAAAATTGTCAAGGT
The DNA here is from genome assembly GCA_963978545.1 of Linyphia triangularis. Lineage (NCBI taxonomy): Eukaryota > Metazoa > Arthropoda > Arachnida > Araneae > Linyphiidae > Linyphia > Linyphia triangularis. The sequence continues at coordinate 82,457,093 of OZ021731.1, forward strand.
ACTTGGTTGGGTTGACGCGTAAAATGATGCTACTTAAGTCAATGTATAAATAGGATTTATTACAACACAGCTAATTGACAAGTTCATGTTGCAGGGGTACTTGCGTCCGAAGGAGTTCATAGTGACGGAATGGCCGATGCAGCACACTGTCCCTGACTTCTGGTCGCTGGTATACGACCACGACTGCAATTCCATCGTCGTACTATGTGACCACCAGCCACCTAGCAGCGTAAGTACACTTATTTCCTTCGGGTGGTATACAGTGAAGCCTAGGTGTTATCTTCTTATTTTTTTCACCTATAAATACAATAAATAATTCAAGAATTAAAGGCCCTCCTCTGTTTAAAATAACATTCCACGATCCTTCTTTAAGCACTGTTCTTTGCTCCATGAAATGTTTGCCTTGTAAAGGCAAAAGTAACGAAATGCTGGATAGCAAAAAGTATCTATCGATTAAAAGGAAGTCCAAGTCAGAATCATTCCCTATACTCGCTTTGTTACAATTTTCTAGCCCAGTGCATTTAGAAACTACTTTTCTATAACCACCTTGCCATTTGGTGATTAGGTACGAAAAAGATCACGTAATGAAATAGTCCGAGAAGCAACTGCAATTTTTGGACCCCATCGAACATCATTCTGAATTTTTTTATAGAAATTGGAGAAAAGTGAGTATATTACGAATCCACTGATCTGCCGTAACAAAAATGGCCGAAACTGTTCAAAAATCGACTTGGAATGAGTTGAACTAAAATTCGATTGCCAAATATGTCATAACTTGCCCAAAAGAGAACAAACTTTTTCGTCTGGCAACCCACTGCATTTTGACTTTCAATGAGAAAAAGCCCAAACGATTTCTGATCTCTGTCTCGGAAAACTTGTATCTTTTAAAAGTAATCCGAATTAGCGACATCGGTTACGTCATCAGTGACGTAATGTTTATTGCCAATTTGGCTCATTTGTGAAAGATGCAAGTGGGCCATAGCCACACATCAGAATCGTCTGCAACCTTATTAATTGACAATTAAAGAGTGAGGGTTATCAAATTTAAAAAAATTGCTCATTATTTGGCAAGTAATGGCGCATTTGGCAATTGGATTTAGTTCAACTTATTAAAAAGTCGATTTTAGACCAGTTTCGGCCATTTTTGCCACGGCAGACCAGTGGATTCGTAATCTACTCACTTTTCTCCAATTTCTATAAAAAATTCAGAATGATGTTAGATGGGGTCCAAAAATTGCAGTCGCCTCTCAGTCTAAATGGACATAAATTGTTTTCATTTAATGCCTAACTATTATAAATGAAAATTAAAATAGCAAAAGACCAAACCAGGTGGAGCCACTGCGTATGCATTGACGTAGGGATTTCAAATATAAAATAAAATATATTACATGCTATTTTTAAATTTTTATTTTTTTGTCATTTCATTAAATTATCATTTTCGTACACACTCGCCAAATTTCAAGGTTTTTTTAGAAAATAATTTTTAAATTCACTGGGCTAGTAGACTGTAACACAGCGAGTATAGCGAATGATCTTTACCAAGACTTCGTCTTAACTAATGAAAGCCAGAGATGAGTATTATCTAACATCGGATCGTGCCTAAAAATTTATAGAATATTTAATTTCCCATACCTTCATACATGAAGACATTTCCCTGATGATGCTATGTATATTTAATTCAAGATTAATCCATTTAAAACTTTGGTAATGTTCTCTCTTAAGAGATGGCATATTCAATGAGTGACGAAGGGCTCTACTGTTTTCTATGACGTGATGTCTTTAATCTTGGATCAAAGAGGCCACTACGCATTTTGTGATCGAACATCACACACTGATCTGCATGAGATCCAACTAAATACAATTAGTTTAGAATATTTTGGCTCTGGCTAACTTCCATTTAATTATACGAAACTAAGAAATCATATTGATGAGTTATTGTAAAAGAGAATGTCTTATTTATATTGTTGATGACGTATATTAAGGGGCGTCGGAGTTTAAGAACGTTAAAAAATCAATTTTGAAATTAATATTTAAAAAAAAAAAAAAAAAAAAAAAAAAAAAAAAAAAGCAAACAATTTTGGATCCGATGGTGTAAAAAGTTTCAATCTCTCTAAATTAGAAGTGTTTTTTATATATTTTTTAAAAAAGTGTTGTGCATCAATTTTTATTATCGTTTTCAACTTTAACGGCCCATATCTCCAAACGCAATTTTATAGAGACGTAAGGAACATATACTCAAAAATTATGAAAATCAAATGCCTAAAATTTTCATCGTATATCCTTAACAATATATTACACAATTCGATTGTAGTATTTTTAAATATTTTTGCGACTAAAGATTTTATGCAGTTTTATTGCTACTAAAAATGATATTTTTTTTTAAATTCTATAAAATGTCAGACTTTTTAATTTTTGTTTTCGAGAAACAAAACAACATATTTGAAAATGCTAATCTCAAATTATGTAATATATTGGTAAGAATATATAATAAAAATTTTAGGCATTTATCTTGAATAATTTTTGAGTAAATGTTCCTTACGTTGATTTCTCAAAAATTGCGTTTGGAGATACTGGCTGTTAATGTTGAAAACGATAACACAAAGTGATGCGCAGCATGTTTTTAAAAAATATATGTATATATATAAAAAAATATATTTCTAATTTAGGGAGATTAAAACTTTTTGCACAGTCGAATTCAAAATTATTTGTAGTTTTTTTTTTTTTTTTTTCTAAAATATTAATCTCAAAATTGATTTTTTGACGTTCTTTAACTCCAATTCCCCTTAAGTTACCGCTCTGATTTCTTGAAGAAGAAACAGTTAAAAATGGCGTCTTTTCGTTAGTGAAGTAAAATCCCCCGCCATAATCCCCCGGTATCGCAGTTTAGCCAATGTATTGCTTTGCCTTGCCTTGAGTCTCTTCACGCCTTGTAGGCGCATGAGGCCGCAATTGTCGAAACCCAGTTCCTCCTGTTCAGCGCGGCCTCCCTGTCAACAGCCTAGCTTGGCCAACCGAGATTGTCTCTTTCCTTCAAGATCATTCGCCTCCACGTCAGTCTTGGTCGTCCTCTCTTCCTTTTACCGTCAGGAGACCATGTTAGGGCGATTCGTTCATTGGATTTGGGGTCCCTTCTAAGAACATGGCCGACCCAATGCCATCTTTTTCTCTTTAGGTCATTGATTAAGGGTTTATCTGCTGTTTTGATATATAAATCACGATTTGAAATTTTTGGCGGCCAATAAATTTTCAGAATTTTTCTTAAACATTTAGTATGGAATGCGTTCAATTTATTTTCCTGTTGTTTTGTGATTTTCCAAGTTTCACTGCCATATAGTAGTATTGACTTTACTATTGCATTATAAATTTTTAATTTAATATTATTCAGTTAATAAATATTATTCAATAAATAAATTAAATGTATATTCAGTTAATAAATATTCGGTTTGCATTTCAACCCTTCTTATTTCAAAAGCATACTAAAATGTGTAATTGTTTTTTCTTTTCTGATTATACATAATTCTTGAAATGAGTGTGTTTCGTTGCAGAGCTACCCGCAGTTCTATCCCTCTGAGAAGGAGAAGTCCAAGAAGTTCGGTCCAGTATTCACCATTGAGACGCTAGCCTTTAACAACTTGCCCAACATCAAGACTTGGACATTCAAGATACTTAAAAAGGTAACTCACATTCTTCATGACAGTTGAAGGTGTTAAATATAATGTTAAATATAAGATTGGCGCAATCTGTACATGCGAGGCCTAAAACATTGATGTGATGTGAAAACTGCAACCATTCAACAACACCACGTTGAGGAAGTGACTTTGCTCTAGAAGTGATTTGAATTAAATAAAGTTAGGTAGAAAAAAAGTTCTATAATAAGGTGAAAGCCATAATATCAATTCTATATTCTTAAAATTTATAAAAATTTAATAAGATATTTGGTAATGAAAGTTTATTTTGAGTAATAAAAGTAACACTTTTGAAAGACATTTGGGAATGCAGAGTTTTTATAACTAGTTTCCTTTCCTCTAAGAAAATTGATTTTCCCCCGCTCTTCTTTGAGTTCCTCTTCCATTTTAAGAAAAAAAAAAAAAATTAACAAATTTTGATTTTTTTTTTCTATTCCTCCCATGAGCTAAGTGCTAATACATTTTAACAGTCTTTCATTTCTTAAATGCAGTGAACGTCTGAAACGTCATTGAAGTAAAAGTGAGACAATAACTGCAATGTCCATGAAAATCCAATAAACTAATTATAAACTAAAAGCAAACCAAAAAAAAAAAGAAGTGCAACTGAGCAACTGTCAAAAAAGAATTTAAATGAATAAAGATGACACCTGGAACAATATAAACATATTTGAAGTTTATAATTCTTTCCTAACTCAATATTCACTTCTAATATTTTTAGAATAAATATTTCCATGCTCTTTCGATTCAAACGACTTCAATGCCATTTCTATGTATCAATGATCTGATGATCAACCTCTTTGCTGTTCATTTATGTCGTTTCTCCGTATGTTCAGGTGGTGTCCTTGACAGAACTGATGTCCGGTGTGAAGGCCGAACCCAAGACCACACAGCTATTCCTAATCACATGCTGGCCCCTGGGTCACAAGGTGCCCACATCCACCAACTCTCTTGTTGACCTCATGAACAGGGTAGAGGGATGGAGGGGAAGGACAAGCTACGGTCCCGTTCTGCTCGTCTCCAGGTATACCATACCATCACTCCTCCAACTGCGTTTGGTAAACTAAATCACTTACCAGGGATATCAATTTGAAGCCTCTTTGATATTGTGGGTATTCGGAATGCCGAGAAATTTGTGGGGGTGGGCTACCTTCCGTTTAATATTATTTGCTGTCAGCGTCAATTTATTTTGTTTAGTTGGTGTTAACTTTAATTATACATTGAGACAAGATTACTTGAGCGCAATGAATACGCTACGTCGATACGTGAACCGGTTTTACCACGCCATGATTGGCTGATTGGAATAATGTGAGGCCGATTCTTTAAAACTCTATAGTATCCGTGGTTGAGCTTTTTAAATTATGTTTAATTTTAATATGTAGATGACCCCTCATGATAAAAAAATTATATATGCAATTATTAAAGACCTTCCACAATTTACAACGGTACTTGTTGTTTTAAATTTCATCAATTAGAATACAATATATAACCATCGTTTGGATTTTTTTTTTTTGCGTACTGTACATGTGATGAGGTGTGGTAAGGAGCACTACCATGCGAGACGGGCCTCAAGGTCCAGTCTTCTTCGGGCTGGAGTCCATCATTCTCGAAGAGGCTTCATCTTAGCTATATCTCCCCAGGTAGGAGTCTCCCCTTCCTAACAGTTGATTGTACCTGATATTTTACAGATTGTGCAGTCGACTTGACGTTTTTTTCTTCTTTCCCCCCCCCCCCCCCGCTTAACTTGCTTGCTAGGAATATCATACAAGGTTTTCTAACTTCGTCAGTTAAAACTGAAGATAGTTTAATTTATTTAAGATTTGATAAGAAGGTTTGAGGGTTGGAAAGGGAAGTCCGAATTGTGTAGACACGCGCTATATATGTATCTCCACTCCACTGTTATTATGTCTTATACATGAGGTGGGTATATTGAAGCTTGTTATACTAAACTTCAACTTAACTAGACATCACTTAGACGGTAGATCGTCACAGTGCTCATAGGTATTTAATCCATTTTGGCGGCGTGAAAGCATAATGTTCGCCAAACCACAACCCTGTAGAGAACAAATGGGTATAAGGTTTGGCGAGAATTATGTCTTCACTCCGCTAAAATGGATTAATTGCCTATGAGCACTTCGATGATCTATCGTCTAGTGATGTCAAGTTAAGTTGGAGTTAAGTATAGTTCATCGGACATTTACTCTACTTCACACTTGCGATATGCCTAACTTGTTATTTTGATTACCAAATCAAAATAGCACATTTAATAGTATCTACAAAAAAATGTATATATTGCAATCGATCCAAATTAGTTAGGCACTTTTGTTTCAACTAAAACGAAATATTTGTATTATTTTTAAAGAATTAAAAAGTAAATGGAATTAATCCTTAAGAATATTAAAATGCATTATTTTGAAACAATGCAAATTATAAAAAGAAAAAATGTGTTCTTTTACCTTACTTGTTGGGCAGCTGTGTTGAGTATCACAGATTCGTGTTACAGAAGCAAACCATAAAGAAAACACTTCTTGGGTGATATAAGATTATCTCTTTGAATAGTTTTTTAATTTGCTTCTTTTATTTCTGTTGTTTCAGCAATGGGCGTGCCCGCGTGGGAGTGTACTGTGCTGCAAGCATCGCCATTGAGCAGGCCATCGAACACCAGGAAGTTGACGTATTCACAGCCGTCAAGGTGGTCCGAAGGCACAGGCCGCAGCTTGTAGAAAACATAGTAAGTGATGTAGAATAATATAGTATTGGTATAGAGCCAAACCCTTAAGGGTACCACGTTACGGGTGATGGACGATCTAATACGAGCACAATAGACTGATAGGCGACTGCAATTTTTAGACCCCATCGAACATCATTCTGAATTTTTTTATAGAAATTGGAGAAAAGTTAGTAGATTACGAATCCACTGGTCTGCCGTGGCAAAAATGGCCGAAACTGGTCAAAAATCGACTTTGTATAAGTTGAACTAAATCCAATTGCCAAATAAGCCGTAACTTGCCAAATAATGAGCACTTTTTTTTATTTGGTAACCCTCACTCTTTAATTTTCAATTAAGATGTGGATGTGTGCGATTCGGTTGTGTGGCCATGACTTACTTGCACCTTTCATAAATGAGCCAAATTGAAATAAACATTACGTCTCTGTTGACGTAACTGATGTCGCCAATTTGTTTTACTTTTAAAAGATACAAGTTTTCTGAGCCAGAGATCAGAAATCGTTTGCACTTTTTCTCATTGAAAATCAAAATGCAGTGGGTTGCCAGACGAAAAAGTTTGTTCTCTCTTTGGCAATTAATGACAGATTTGGCAATCGGATTTCAGTTCAACTCATTTCAAGTCCATTTTTGATCAATTTCGGTCATTTTTGCCACGACAGACCAGTGGATTCGTAATCTACTCACTTTTCTCCAATTTCTATAAAAAGTTCAGAAGGATGTTCGATGGGGTCCAAAAATTGCAGTAGCCTCTCGGACTACAAGTAAAGTAGTAAAAGTGTGTCCAAAATAATGTGAGAACTTAAAATTTCATATATTTGGTACACTGTCTTTTAATTTTTGTTTCATCACAGTTAGTCATTTGAGGTTTCATTTGTCTGTTTTTGTATTCCTTTTATCTCAACTGGTTTGTATTACAGACAGTAATTCTGCCAACTGTTTTGTATTTCAGACAGAATACAAGTACTGCTACGATCTACTGCTCAACTACATCATGAACTTCCACCACAACGAATGATCTACTCGCCGAAAAATTTGCCTGAAATAATTGAACCACACTGAAACTTTTTTTTTTTTAAACTGAAATGAGAAGGAAATGTACGCGTACATATATATATATATATGTATACAGTACGAAGTCCTAAATTCGTAACTAGTAAAATGTGGTCGTTAGATGAGGTAAATCGAAAAATCCCGATTGTGGAATTAGCTACACTAGCATTCTACAGTTGTGTTGGTATTTATGCCCTTTTTTGTCACATGAGATTGAAACGTTTTCTATAATCTCAAGACTTTTAATAGCTGAGGTCCTGGTTTCGGATTTCGTACTGTATCATGGTGTCGACTGTTTTGAGCCTGCGAAGATTTTTTTTTTTTTTTTTTTTTACCACATTTCCACTCTCTTTGTTTTGTCGGAACTTTTTCCACTACAGAGCTCCCTTTGTCGGGTCTTCTGCATTTCCTCAAATGAAAACATCCTTCCTCGACGACAAGCACATCAAAGTGTGATATTCACACACAAAACCATGGACGTTCCAATTTTACACATTTCTCAATGTGTATATATTTCGATGTGCTCTAGGAATCTCTTGAGTTTGTTGTACCGAGGAAAGAACAACAACAAAATCCCAGGAAAATGCAGTAAAGCCGGATCAACACGGTATCAGTCGGGGGTTCAAGTTTAGACCACTAGTTCTGTGAGTCACCTAAGCGGCCGCTGCGCCGTCTGTCGGTGACCACATGAGAGCGTACGTGATTGGTTGATGAGAGTCACCGGCGCCTGTAAATGGAAAATGTTTGGATTACTGGAACCAGTAGCCAAGTTACGTCACAGGCTGACGATCTATAAGCCCCGACTGGTAGCGTGTCAATCCAGCTTAAGGTTATGGCCTTCTGGAGTATCTTCCATTTTGCTCGGGCAGTTCAAAGCTACTCGCCACTGAATGTAAATCTTCAAATAAAAGGGACCAAAAGTGCGAGTAAACAAACAAAATCGGATTGTCGACTTTTATCAACCAGATCTCAGCACGCAGGCGTTTCGTGCAAGGAGGTGCTCATTCAGATATATATAAAAAAATAAATATTTATTGTCCTCGAAGTTAGTTAGAGTACTCGGGACCACTCATAGCAATAGAGTTCCATGTTTTCCACATATCAAACGATGAGAGAGGGAAATAGCTAAATATAGTCCGAAAGGCGACTAAAATTTTAGGTACCCATCGAACATCATTCTGAATTTTTTTTTTATAGAATGTGGAGAAAAGTTAGTAGATTACGAACCCACTGGTCTGTCGTGGAAAAAATGGCCGAAACTAGTTCAAAATCGATTTTGAATAAGTTGAAGTAAATTCCACTGTCAAATATATCATAACTTTGCCAAAAAAGTGAACACACGTTTTCGTCTGGTATCCCATCGCACTTTAATTTTCAATTAAGAAGGCTGCAGATGATTAAGATACATGGCGACTACTTACTTGCATCTTTTAAAAATGAGCCAAGTTGGCAGTAAATATTACGTCACTGATGACGTAAATCCCATTTCTGTAAGAGCATATCCAGTAGTTATCTATTGGACGAGTTTTGGCTATGTGGGGAGTCTAGAAATAGTACGTCGAAATGCGGGATTTGATAGACAGCCATTAGATGCTTAGAAATGGAAAGTCGAAAAGACATGCTTTCGTGAACATCTAATAGATGTTTCAAAATTGGATGTCAAGGATAACGTTGCTTTAGATGTCTATTACATCTCCTGTACATCTAATAGATCATGTGGACGAAACATAGATATCCAGTGGATAACACTGGTTATGTGGGAACTGATGTCGCCAATTTGGCTTACTTTTAAAATATGCAAGTTTTCTGAGCCAAAGATCAAAAATAGTATGCGCCCTTTCTCATTGAAAATCAAAATGCTGTGGATTACCAGGCGTAAAAGTGTGTTCACTTTTTGACAAGTTAGGACATATTTGGCAATCGGATTTAGTTCAACTTATTCAAAGCCGATTTTAAACCAGTTTCGGTCATTTTTGCCCCGGCAGACCAGTGGATTCGTAATTTACCAACTTTTCTCCAAATTCTATAAAAAAAAAGGAAAAAAAGGGGGAAAAAAATAATAATAAAAGCCTCTAGTCTAAATGGACACTCGCGTTTCTCCTTTTCTATAACTTTGTTCTGTCACTCATCCGATAGATGTGCCTTTAGTCAATTAATGAAAATCCATATTTTTATAAATATATATTTTCGTTCTATATAGAAATTTGTTATAATAATTATTAGTATTTAATTAAGAAAAATGTAGCGAAAGAAGTGACGTTGGGAAAGGTATGTGCACCAGGTCGTGGTCTTGATATTTACATCTTGGACTGCACCACTGATGTCTAACTTCAATTTCTGGATAGTGCATGATTGGTCACTGACTTCAAGCCGAAAACTGCTTCAAATAACTTTAGAGATCTGCATTAGCTACATTCTCCCAAACTAGTAAGAATTTGTTTGTGTAGCATATATCCGCTGGCCAATATCTGCTCGACGCTGGCCAATCCCGATGCTGACAATTGTAGACTGGCCGTTGCTACGGATCTTGGCCAGTCTCGCACTGTTATGGGTTATACTGGAAGTTAGGAAATATTGATGCAGAGTTTTAAAATTGAAATATAGTGCATTAAGAAAGGACGGATGGGTAACATATCTGTTTTATGCTACTTTTGACATGTTTCTTTAAGGTGTACGTATACCCTACAATTCACGAAAATCGATAAGAATATTCATTTTTTTGTTATTATATCATAATATTCTCTGATACTTTAGCTTTCAAACAATACTAAACGTTTGAAAATACCCTTAATAGTTTTTACGTTACAATCAATTATAGGTTGGTACTTCCACTGTTAGATACTATGTTTTTAAAACTTTAAACCTGTTTTCTAATGAACTGTATTTTGATTATGTCACGCTTTATTCAAACAACGATAATTCAACAACAAAATGTTCAATTATAATTTTTTTTATACCATAGTAATCTACATAATATGCTAGATGTTTGGAAACTCAATTATATAATATTGGTTAAGAAATTAATTTTTAAGGGATTTTTAAAACTTAGAATTCTTGGAAAATATGGATTTTTTTTCATGTTTTCACACAAAATAAATTGCAAAATAAAAACTCTTCTATATAAAAAACTTAATTCAGTTTCAAAACATTAATAATAATATTTCGAATGGTTTCCAATTAGAATGGCGTTTCTAAGTAAATTAGAATTTGATATATCATATTGTTTGAAAAAGGTACTAATTATCTAATTAAAGCTTAATTAACAAATTAACAATTGCGAAATTTGAATTTTTTTTATGAAATTATTTTAATCATATACTTTCTAACTAATGTAAAAAGGAATTAGATTTTTAAACTCAGAATTAAAAAAAAATGTTCTAGGGTATACATACACCTTAAAACAATTGTGTATTTTGGAACAATGATCGAGATTCGGTATGGGATGGCCAATCTTCCCAGAGCCCTTTCTTCCGAAATTGGCCAATAGCGCTGTGCTATCTGAGTACTGCGTAGTGTGAGCTTGGTGCCGAATCGCCTAAAATCACTAAAGAGATCTATAGAAGCAACTTCCTCCCAAACGAGTTAGAATCTGTTTGTAACCATGAGCAACCTATTGCATAGTACTACTCAATCGGCTTCACGTGCTTTCATAGCAGATACCTCCTAGAAGCAATCCAGAAGTTGAGGTTAGACATCGATGGATAGCAATCATCAAGTAATTATAGTAGTAAGTTTACTAAAATATCATACCAATCCTTATTTCTTAGGTAATCATTTAGGATATAGTGAGTCTTTTAGTTGTGAAGAAATCAAAACGGCAATTTTGTAAAATTATTAAAACGTTTAAACACACAAAAAAAGTTTTAATATTGTATGTATATATATAAATAACCTCGCGTAGTTTTAAAAGACTGCCTGATAAACATCATTATATTAGTATTAAACTAAATAGAAATAATTGACAAATGGCGAATGTTTTAATTAAAAATTTAATTAAATATACATTGTGATCATAATTAGACTGATCCTGTTTAAAGCCGTCTTAAGTTTTTTTTTTTTAGTATACATACCTTCGTAAAATTTAGTTGCATACTTTTGTATAAGGAGAAACTATATTAAGATTATATGTAAAGAAAAAAAGATAAACATCATATCAAATTTTCGTCAAGAAATGGAATTAGTACACTTTAAGGGCTTATTCGAAAGTTAACTAAATCATATAATGAAAGTTGTGAAGGAAGTACTAGACTAAAAAGAAAGCAATCCCATAAAATTTTGAATAAGTGCCGTATAATTATTGCTTTTTCAAGGGTCATTTACGGAAATATATTTTTTTTCCTTAAATTGCATTATTTTGTATTTATAGAGACAGTTTCACCGTAGTCCAATAGACTACGGTGAAACAGTCTCCCTAGCCTACTGATGAACAACTACACCAAGATGTGTTGATTCAAATAGGCTATATACAGACTTCTCTAAAAAGGATCATTCTAACAATGGCCACCTTGTTCTTGAATGAACTATCAGAGTTAGTTATTTTTAGACTAATATATTTGTAACTGATTTCGTATCATAATATTATAGACAACGCGAAATGGATACAGTTTAGAGAAGAAAAATCAAGGACTTTGAAACTGATAATTGCTTGATAATTAAGTCGAATTTTTTGAGAGCATTGCACCACTAGTCACTATAGATGTCAGAAATGCATTTTTTACAACTATTTTTGCACTTAGTCACTACCAGTGCATCTTCCTTACTCCTGACTTGGATTGAATAGGTAAGGTTTCATGGAACCAAAAATGAGTGAGAATTAGCCCTGCGACTGTAAATATATATATATACAAAATCTCATCCCGTTTTCCGTTACACTTTATTATTTTAATTTCTTTTAACTCTGCACTTCATTCCAGTTTCTTATATCATCCTCGACCTCCATAGTATTAGTTTTTGCGGGGGGGGGGGGGGAGTACTGAGTGCTGCGAGCTATCAGGAAGTCGAGAGTAATGTCAATTAAAAGTTGTTCTTTCCCCCTCCAGGTAGGATTTTTACGATTTTTAAATCTTAGTTGAAATTTGCCTGCACAAGCATTGATACTAGCTTCAACTTGTCCAAGAACGTAATCACAAAACCCTTGCTTGTTTCAAGCCATCTGGTGGGTGGTATGTTGTCTTTCCATGCTGGAAATTTAGTTCAAAGGTTTCTGCTTAACCCTTTTAGTGCCGAGCGAAAACGGATGCCTGTGCGAAGATAACCGGAAGAATTTGGCAAATTTACTAGGGGTTTAGAAAAATGCTCATTAAAACCAAACTAAAAATGATATTCAAGAAATTCAAAATGCAACGTATTGTGAGAGGACTGTTCCAAGAAACTATCCCGTGTAGAGATTCTACCTTTATTGCTCTAGCGTATACAGTGCTTTGGCACCAACCAGCATAAAACGTAACAAAAGTTCTAATAAATAATTTTTTTTAATTGCAATGCAAAGAATTTGAACCATTTTTAACATTTTATAAAGTTATTTTGAAATACAGGACTCTTGTGATGCGTAATAGGCGCCAACGCTTGCGCAACGATACATCGTCGTTGGCACTTTACGTAAGTGTAGCGAACAACGATATATCGTCGTTCGGCACTCAAAGGGTTAAACACGTTCGCTTTGGAATCTTGAGGGTAACCGTTTGGTAACAGGAAGCTACAGCTGGCGGGTTAAGCAAAAAAGTCGCATCCTCATTTTTTTTCCAAAGTGAGTTATTAATACCAGGTGGATGTCTATAACGTTCTCTGCATAAGTGTGACGTTTAGTTGTCGTATCTGCACTGAAAAACAGTAGCATAAGTACCGAAAAGTTAATAATTTAGCCAGTAAGTTAGAATCAACTACATGAAGTATCTAAACTTTAAACCGACCGCCATTTCTCATTTACGACTTCAACGATTAGCACGGCAGTATTGTTTACATATCTCTACATTGAAAAGTCATAATAATTGCATGCTACTGGATGAATTCCGACGTCATTTAATGCTAGCTGGTATCGATGCAAAGCAGGGCCGTCACTTGTCCTAGTTCTGTATTTAATTAAGCAAATGAGCATACGATATTGAATTTGATTTCAGAATAACTCGTGTTGGTGCTCCCATTGGCGCAATGTACTAGGCCATCTTCACCAAATAGTGGCCAAGAAGAACGGTGCTCCTTTCTGTTTGCCTTCAATCATAGATAGTACTACTCTTTGGAAACATCTTGATATATGTCCCTTAATTTCAGTTAGGACTGACATACTTCGAAATATTTTCTTGATAATGCGACGCAGTATTGGTTAACATAGTTATGAGTTAAAAAAAAATGTGACTCTTCATCGGTGCTGATTACTCCTACTCCAAACGAAAAGAATATAGATTTTTTTTTTTTTTTTTTTTTTTTTTTTTTGATATCTTGACTATAGTCATTGTTTGTGTTGGAAAATGTATCTTCAGGTGCGATAGACTATTACTTCGAACAAAATTTTCATTGCGTTTCACATTCGATCCCGAGATTTTGTCAGTTTTCAGTATTATACTCTTAAATTTTATAATTTAATAACTCAAACAAAACGTTACACTGATGCACAAAAAAACATTTATATAGAACTAATTGAACGGCAAAAGGTAACTAATATATTTTTGTTAATATTAAACTCTACGATAATCTCATGAATGAAAATTCCAATTGTTTCACTCACTTAGTGGCTTATTCCTAGTATACGTGTCAGGTCGCCAAATGAATTTGGCGACAATTGAAAGACTATAATGTCACTCCATGCACCTTTTTTTATACATATAGTTTGTAATTAACTTTTTTATTTTGTATTTGTGTATTTTTTAAGTTTTTAATCATTTAGATTTAAAGGCCTTTTTGTATTACCTATTTTTAGCCTTATAGCCTATAGACAGAAAACCACCTATTTTTACCCTTATAGCCAACTTTTCAAAATCATGCCAACCCTGACACGTTAACTAGGAATTTACCCATTTAGTTTTTGTGAAATTTTTTACAGAGTAAATAAACTCACCAACAGTTTAAGAGACCCAGATATATATATTGAATTCAGGTACCGGGGGAAAAAAAATGTTTGTATAATTGAAAAATAAACACTTTTTCACTACATTTTGATATTAGTCGTTAGGCCGAGAAGTGATATATATTAAGAAAAATAAATAAAAATCACTTTCTTCATCGAAAGCAACTTTGCGTCAGTTTGTATGAGTGGCATTATTGCAAAAGTCAATTTGACACGAGACGCACTTTCTTCTGTAACCATTACACAACGCAATTTTAGAGTTTTACTGAGAAGATATGATCTATTTATTATATGAGATATTTATAAAGTATACAGAACACATGGACAACAGGGTTTCTAAAAGATTTTATCATGTGATAGAATTACTTGATTTCGACACATAGTGTATAATGATTATTATTATTATTATTATTATTTTTTTCTTGTCGTAAACTAAAAAAGTTGATACATGATCTATGTGTTTCATATTTTTATGCCGTTTTACCACTTCACGGTGATCAAAATTAAAATGGTACTTACATATTATCCCGTCGACAGTTGGAGAAACGAAATGTTCGTCAGACGGATATTCCTGAGTCCGTCGAAACGGTCAGTCTGAACGGATGCCTGGTCTGTCACGCGTTTCAGGAGAAATCCAAGAGAAGACTCCAGATTTCCTGAAAAAAGGAATTCAGTTTTTACTGTCGCAAATAAAAAGTTCGCCGCCAATGGTCGACGAGATAATACGTACTTACCGGAAATTTAACAACGAATGTTTTATACGGACTTTTATTGTCCTGGTGCGTAGGTGAGAAAATAAAATAGTTTTATGGATGAATCACGTGACGTGTCTCACATTTATGAACAAAAAGTAATATATTTGAAATTCTAATTCTTTTGAAGCATTCCCTTCCTAAAGGTTGGTGTCCAAATGCATGTTATGCTTGCGAGCTTTAAAAAAAAAAGTGTTCGAACAAAGCAATTGTATCAATCTCTGACCTGGATACAATAACTGGTAATGTTTAATTGATGTGTTTTATGAATGTGTATTTGTGAAAGATTTTTGTGATGTTTCGTGGACATATTATGTATGGAAACAAAACACTTCAAATGCACCCTTTTTAACTGAATCGTGTCCTCTTTAAATCTACAGGGCTCAGAAGCATTCATGGGAATGTTGATGTCCTAATGATCAACAATAATTCCAGAAACATCCAATCCATAAAAATTAAACTAAACATCTTTTGAGACTCAGATGTCCTAATAATCAGCAATGATTCCGGAAAGATCCAATCCATAATTATACCAAACATCTTCTGAGATTAAGATGTCCTAATAATCAACAATGATTCTGGAAACATTGAATCCATAAAAATTATACAACACATCTTCTGAGATTCTGATGTCTTAATAATCAGCAATGATTCTGGAAACATCCAATCCACAAAAATTGTACTTGCTAAACATCTTCTGAGGCTGTTGATTTTTAATTTAAGACTATTGACGTCCATAAGACGTTCTGTAACGGCATTTGAAAAATGTATAAAGGAAAAAAAAAATTTGCTCAAGATTTAGTAGATCAAAAGTACTTACTCGGTCTTAACCAGTTCTTGAATTCAGGTTAAGTTGTTTTCATAACTATGTATATTGTCAAGTATAGAAAATTTCATATATTCGGACCATTCAGAATCAAAACTGTACTATGTTCATTTCTATGGATGAAAATTTTCCCCAGATGGAAATTTATTTTTATGTTTTCATTTAAAGTTACCCTTAATTTTATGTCAAATGTAGTTATTCTTTTGAGTAACTCGTATAATTGCACTATTTAATAGCTACGTTATATTTCCTAGTTCGGTAATCTGGAAGTAAGGTACAAAATGTCTGACCAACAGAAGATGCTTTGTTCAGAAATCCAATAGTTTGTAATATTTAATGTACGTCTGTTCAATTTGGTGCATTTTGTCGAACATGGAAGATAAGAAAAACTTTGGCTACTTTAATTTTTAGACACTGCTAAAAAAAAATTTTAAATGAGAAAGATTTATTTTGGAAGTTTTTTCACCCATGGAAGTATCTTTTCTGATTAGTTTTGTATAAAATGTCGAACCACATAACCTTGTAGTCTTAATATATATATATACAATGATAAATACACAAGGTACCTACTAAGATCAAGAAAAGATGTTGAATCGTATGTAAATTTGTTCCTCTTTTTTTTTCATATGAATATGGTACAAATGTGTGTTTTTTTTTGTTTTTTTTTTGTTTTTTTTTTTAACTTCAAGTTCGATTTGGCAAATCCTGTAATTTCAAAATTTGTCTTCCTTAAAAGTTCTACCCAAATTCACATCAGATTCAACACCTTAATGAAGATCAAATGCCTATTTTAAATATAATTGTAAAAAAAAAAAATCCTATTTTATAGAAAAATATTTCTTTTCGACTGTTGTTCACTCTTAGAGCCAGAAAATTTTCAATAAACCGTTGGCACGTAGAATTTTGAACATGTAATGCAATTTTTGAGAGCACTAGAGATGTACATATGTGATCACTTTTGGATAGTTTTTATGTCAATAAAAGTTACAGAAAATGTTGTTGTATTTATTTATAGTTGCATCGTACCGTTACGTCCTCAATCCAATTGAGGTAAATTTCAATCAAGAAAAATATCATGATTCCATTGAAAAATAAACATGCAATTTCAAAAAAGAAGAAGAATTAATAGATGAATAGAAGAATTAGAAGATGAATTAATTTAATTTTAAAATTTTAAAAATAATCAAATCTAATCTCCATATGCAGCCATGTTCAAACATTTGGTATAGCCTCCTTTATTTTTAATATTTCAAAGACATACATCAGAACGAAATGAAATTCGCTACACTAAGGGGAATATACTGAAGAAGAAGAAAATTATACAAAACAATGATAATATAATGCCCATAAAAACAAAGTTTTTAATATAAATCCTTTATATACACTGCCAATTTTTATACTCATTAACACAGCACCGATTCTGTAAACAGAATGTGCTTGGTGTTTACATCTAATTTTAAATATCAAAAAACATTTCTGTCAGCAAAATGTGCGACAAACTACGTTTAAAAATTTATTTATTAAAAATGAACGTGATTTTTTTTAGACTTTGATTTACTAGTAATGAAAATTAGTATTCTTTTTTAATTATTAAAAAAAAATAAAAAAAATCACATATTAATAGTAATTTTATTAAGATAAAAGAATTAATACTTTTTTTAGTTTTCGGAAACTCTACATATATTTTTAAATAGATTATCAGGCCCGCAAAAAGCTCCAACGTAAGTCGTACGGCCTGCCTCTAAAAGTTAGTGGCGAACGTTGCCTTAGTCTAACGTTGTATTCATTTCTCGTGCTACATTTCTCGTTGTTTCGAACATCTTTCACAGTTTTCAGATGGCACATTGAAACACACATATAAGTTCTGGTCAGACTTTCGTTTTGTACAACGAGATTAACCAGCAAGCCGATTAATCTACATTTTATTAACGCATCCAAGTTTTAGGCAACTTTTGTCTTTGTTTTATTGTTGAACAGCAAATAGTAGAAAACAGTTGCGGAATTGTTACCAAACTTTTTCATAACACTCGTTTTCCATTGAGTGGATGCGCCACTTGCGAACGCCGTTGTTAAAATTCGCAGGTATCGACTTCGATTGAATGGTTCGCTTGTACACATAATGTTTTACGAGTCTTCATAAATAATTTTGAACCAATGCAATCGCTTTAATTCTTTCATTTACACTGTGTTGGTCTCGTGTACAAATAACAGATACAATATCTAGGCACCAGTGATCACTTTTGCCTAGTGGTTAGCGCTCCTGTCTTCTGATCTTGGAGTATATAGTCCCGAGTTCGACCCCACGTTAGTTCACATCGCTACAACGTAATTGACAAATTACGCTAAACTTTTGTACATTAGGTGTATAAAAGCCAAACACCTCAATGACATATTACTAATTATTCCACTTTCTATCTAGACACAATTCTGAAATTTGGTACAAATGTCAACAAGGGCAACCATAAAAAAGGTAAGGTATTTCCATCGAGATTAACTAATTTTAAAGGATTGAAAGAAAGGAGGAATCTCTGAATACTCCACTTCCAATGTGTAGATATCTTTCTGAAATTTGATTCAAATGTTGATAGGTGCAAGCAGGGACATAATGAGCTAGATAAACTAATTTTCAGGGTTTGAACATGAGGTCAAATGCCCAAAACGTGGAATGCATACATAAATTTGTATTGTTTAAAACTATATGGTATTTTTACTTTCAATTACCCATATATTTACATAGAGTAATAAAAGTATAGCATTCTGTTAATAATTTTTTTTTTCTTTTATTTTTTCACGTTTTGGAACATCTTGATTTTAAGAAAGTTGTTTAGAAAAAATGCCTGTCTGTAATCAGCATTACAGTAGCGGATCGTGATCGAAAATGCTATTGCTGTCGGAAACATGTGTCCCCCCCCCCCCCCACCACCACCACCACCCCTACATCACACACTTTTCCCAATCATTGATGAACGCTAAAAGTCTTTAATCTTAATAATCTTTAATACTCAAACTCAAATCGAAGTTTCCTTTCACTTTTTATAAAATGAAATAAGATGAGAAAGAAACCACTTACTTATTTTTCGAAAACAAAATCAATCCTTTCTTTTAAACTTGCGAATCAGTTAATGATGTCGTCATAAAATGGCGTTGTTTCGGTAACACACTCACCCCACCCACGCAGATTCTCATATGCTGAGCCAATCAACTCATCGAATTCTCAAGGGCAGCCGAAGTTAGAAATGATTCTTGATCGGCAGCACCGCTATTACGTTGCGTAGAAGCAACGCTTCTATTGCTTTGTATTGGTTGCACAACATGGCTGCCCGAAGCACGTTTCAGGAAACACGGCTGCTGTGTTCGTAAGAAGATCACTTTGATTGGAAGCGGGTTTTTTCTCCTGAATTATTCAGGCAAGAAGATTGCTGTTTATCGGATTTTTTTTTTTTTTCACTTACCGTAGAAATGGATCTTCATTTTAGAAAATTGTAAAATAAACAATATTAGTTTTGAACTAATAAATTTAGATGCAGCCCGGCTCTACTGGCTGTAGCGCACGAGCCGCCACTGCAGCATTACTCCCTCAAAAATTGACCTAGAATGTTCAAATTTGGTGTGCGTGTTAGTGCGGTGACTATGAGCCCTACCATTAAGGTTTTCTTTATAATAGCGCATGAGCATAAGGTAGCTGCCATTGAAAAAATCATGTTTTTCAGTGATTGCTGAAAACGGTTCTAAGGATTTTGATCAAAATCGCTGAGGTAATGCCTCTGTGTTCTAATTTTCCCCCCACCTTCGAAATTTCCTTAAAAATGCTTTAATGGCGAAAAAAGTTGAAAAACGAATTCCTTTAACTCAGAGTTTTCTTTCCTTGAGCATACCTCATCAACGATCGTTTTTTCTTCTCTCTTCAGTTTCAATTACAAGAAAGGATAAAATAAGAATTACCGAAAAGTATATGGCCCAAATCATCATTTTGGCGGAGTTTTTCTTTTTAAGACCCATACAAGAATTATCTAAAAATATATCACCGAACTGGCCATTTTTGCTAAATGAATGATTAAAATATAAAAATGGTAAATGATATAAATCCAAGTCAGTATTATGGTGTAATTGAAAGCTGTACGATGTTTCACACCCCTAGTTTCTGTAGCAACGCACGGGCATTTAGCTAGTCAAACATACTTTATTGTGAAAAGTTACTCACCACTTCATAAAACTCTTGATTTAAATTTTCGTTTAAATTTAATGAATTTAATCATCTTTTCCTAGGTCAACAATTTAATTTAATAAATATGAAAAATTAATTCAGGTTAAATGAAGGGGATTCAGTTTGGTGGTATTCACTTTTTTAATCGATACATTATTGGCCTGACAGAGTTTGTACCTTTGCTAAGTAAAAAAATATTCTTTGAAACAAAATACATTTATTTGGTTTTAAAAGGAGATATACTCAATATCCTTTACTATTTATAACTTTCATAAGATTGCATTTTGGAAAATTTTGAATTTTTCCTGTTTTATATCTTTCTAGTTTTAAACTTTGAAATTTGTCTTAAAAATTTGACTGTCAAAATATAAACGTGGTATTATATTTTATAAATTTTAAATATACACCTGCTTAGATTGTGTGATAATATCCCGCTATATTTATTTTATTTTACTAAAATGCCAAATGTCAAGGAAAATGTTTGTAAAAAATTTTGAATCTATGTGTAAATTTTCAGAAATTTCTAGAGCACAGTGATAAAAAAAATATGTATGAAGAATTAGTTGTATACAATAATTAATCGAAATTGCCATTTAGGGTTGAGCCTTAGTTTATGTCTTCGCCTACACTTTAAAATAAATTAAAGAAAACTAGGGATGTGGAACATCGCACAACTTTCCATTACACTATAATACTGATGTCAAATTTGTGTCATTTATAGTTTTTAAATTTCGTCTTTTATTTAAAAGAAATGGCCAGTTTGGCAATATTTTTAACCCTAATTCTTGTATGATTCTTAACCTGTTCAGGACCGGCGAAAGGAGAAAGAAGCGCTTCCCCAGGCCCGCGCGCTCAAAGAGACTACGCACGCACGGGACCGGGCATTTTTCCCGGTTAAGCATTTTGCCCCTTTAAATTCAAATAAAACGTTCCAATCTGAAATCACGTCTGTGTGATGATGGGCCGGCTGGCACGGAAACACTGATCACAAATACGATATCGCGGGCCGTGAGGGAAGAATCGTCTGATCACATATACGCGATCACGGTCCTGAACAGGTTAAGAGAAAAAAAAAAAAAAGAGAAAAAAAAAAGAAGAAAAAACTTTCGAAGAAATGAAGAACTCGCTGTGTTAAAGGCATTTGTTTTTCAACTGTTTACGCCATCAAAGCAATTTTAAGGGAATTTCGGAGGTGAGAATGTTTAAAACACCTTAAGAGGCACTACCACAGCAATTTTGGACAAAATCGGTAAAGTCGTTTTTTAGTAATTACTGAAAAACATGATTTTTTCGAAGGCCGCTACATTTATGCGCATGCGTGATTTTGACGAAAACCATAATGGTAGGTCAATGTACCATCATAAACCCACTCGCAAAATTTTAAAATCGTAGCGTAGAGGTCAATTTGTTCGGGAGTTATGCTGACCACAAACATAAATTTTTTCTAGATCACTTTTTTGAATCAGGATGTTACAAACCGTGGAATAATGCAAAAAAAAAAAAAAAAAAAAAATATATATATATATATATATATATATATATATATATATATATATATATATATATATATATATATATATATATATATATATATATATATATATATATATATATATATATATATATATATATATATATATATCGAAATTTTTTACCGAATACTATACTTTTATTACCTTATGTAATACATATGGGTATTTAAAAGTAAAAAGGTGTCTTTAAAATGCGCTGAATTAAAAGTTTACCATGCTTGTATTTTTCAAGAATGGAGATTTCTGTTTCCTATTTGGTTTTAATCAGAATAAAGTTGGCTTCTGGAACTCGATCAGGAATGTTTTTAAAGAAAACTTTTCTTTTCAATCGAGGAAGATTTCCAAACAATTTTTTAATTTTTGCAATGTAAATAGAAAGAATAATTTATAAACACAAAGCATGACAAATTTACAATTTCTATAAAGTTCTGTAGTAGATGACTCTGACGTCACATTTTTTATCATTTTCAAATTTTTCGTCTTTTAAGTTAGGCACTTCAACTTTTTACATGTGTCAGCTGATAATAAGCAATCCTACTTGGTAAACAAACAATGTGAAAAATTACTTTCCTTTGAGTACTTTAATTTGTTTGCATAATAATTAATAATTTCAGCAATGCATGAAGCATATGAAGTCATACCAATTGTTCAGAAATTACCCCCTGGCTTGCAAATTGAAACAATTTCTGCCTACGGTAATGTGTTAGTTATTATAATAAATTATGGGAAATAATCGAATTGACTTCTTTATGTTATTAAAATGAACTTGTTACAATTAAGACAATATATAAATTTCCTAACTTCGTTTTTAATAAATTAAAAGTTTATTGCACTTGAATTTGAGCTAAATAGGAAAATTTAGAACCAAGTTAGGTACAGGTGCACTATTATATACTACGAAAAGGACAATTTTCTCTTTCTTTTGGTTTATTTCAACAATAAATAATTTGCAGCTGTAATTCATCGTTACTTTGTGATCAGTTTTTTCGCAACTTTAATTAGGAATTGATTTTGTACAAATATTTTTTGTTCTTATAAAAAAGTTAGAAAAAATTGCCAGGTCACTGTGTAGTACATTTGTACCAGTTGATGTAAAGGACTGAATGTTTATATTAATAGCTTCAGTACTTTTTGGTTAGCAGAGGGAAAATCCTGCCTACTATTTTTCTTTAAACGTTTTACGTCTTAATTATTTGGTGCCTAACTAACGGTATAGTGGTTAGCATGCTAGCTTCTAGACTTCGAGGTTGCGGGTTCCGAGTCCCGTGTTAGGCATGGATGTTTGTAACTGTATGTTGGCTTGTCTAATGACGAATGTTTTGGCGCATTATGGCCCTGGTGTTGCTGATGGCGTCAGATAATCTGAAAATAACCAACCAACCTTAATTATTTGGCGACTTTTCGCTTGCATTCGGCTAATCGAAAAATACCAAAGCTTCTATTGTATTTCGCTTGAATAAAACATTTTTTTTCATTGTGCACCTAATGCAAACATAAGAAATAATTTTGATTCAGATTTGCTGTATGGTGTCGGTTAGATTGGCTGCGGAAAGTTGGTGATTTAGCACTGAATGTGGCAACTCATTGATTTGGTTTTCTCTGCAACCCTAGTGATCATTTCTATTTGGCAACACAGCTTTTTTGACGCCATTTTAGAATTAATGGCGCAGCCTTTTGACATCATTTCTATATTTGGCGACTTTTTTTTAAAGTCGCCATCTGACACTACACAGCAGACCTTAACCAATAAACTTATTGAATAATATTAAATTGGCATATTTCCAAAATTTTATGTTCCATTAAGTGGAAGTCACCTTGTAAGGATCATTCTTTATACTCGCTATGTTATAATCTTCTAGCCCAGTGCATTTAGAAACTACTTTAGCTAAAACCTTGAAACTTGGTGAGTTGATTTGAAAAGGGTCACCTAATGAAAGGACATACTAAATTGAAGTTTTCATTCGATATCTATCCATTTTAAATGAAAATTAAAATATCAAAAGACAAAACAAGATAGAGCCACTGCGTATGCATTTTCATAAGGATTTTAAGTATAAAATAAAATATATTTAGAGGCTATTTGCGAGTTTTTTAGTTTATGATATTTCATTAATTGATCTTTTTTGTACCTACTCGCCAAATTTCAAGGTGGTTTCACAAAGTAGTTTCTAAATGCACTGGGCTAGAAGATTGTCACATAGCGAGTATAAGGAATGATCCTCATGACCTCAAATGATCCTCAAAATCGACCTAATCTGGCTTATTTTTCTTGATTATTTATGGACCATTATTTTCTATCTGTAATGCAACTAATTTCAGCAAGAGGGAGGGCAGAAATGATTCCTCACATTTCAAAATCACTGATTTCCCAATCCCCTTTCTTTTACACATTCTTTTAAAATTTAATAGAAATTAGTTATTTTTTTCAATGTGTCATGACTTTTAACTGTAGTTGAAATAAAGGTGATTACTCAGGGTGTGCATGAATAGGATTAATGTAAAAAGCAGGTAAATGTCAAGGAATCCAGCTACTCCGTAAACACCAGATATTTATTGCGGAATGTTTGAGAAAGTGCTATCAAATCGAGGAATCACATTTTTTTTTTAATTAGTGAGTCAAAAAATTTATAAATTTATGTTAGAGGGGAGGAAATCCCATTTGTGATCAATAACTTTTGAATTAATTTTTTGTACAATAACAGAGTTGCCACAGAACCTGGAAATCAGGAAAATGTCAGGGAGCTTTGTGATTCTGGAAAAAATCAGGGAATTTACTAAAATGTAACAAAAATCAAGGAAATTTTTAGGCATGTTTTCCCGTTCATCCATATTTTGGCGCCATTTACCCGGAGATTTGTGGTGGTAATTGTTCAAAGTTTAATGTTGCTGAATAATTTAAATTTTTCAATACCACAATAACTATTTTTTAAAAATTGGCATGTTATCTCTTTAGCATACATGTTCTATTTGAGCAAGGTGTCTACAGTTCTGGAAAGCCTTGAAAAAATTGGTTGAATTTGAAAAAAATTTGCTGTGAAATCAGGGAATTATGTAGAAATCTGTCGGAGAATTGTCGGGGAACTTTTTTTCCTAAATTTTGTGGCTACCCTGAATAACTCTCCCTAAATTTTGTTTTTAATGCTTTATTTCATTAATTGAAAAATGTAGGGATGGAGAAATAGGAAAATTTAAAATTTTCTTCTGGACCTCATGGTACTACTTCTTTGAACTTGATTCATAATTTTTTGGTGCAGTCAACTTCATCAGTTTTACATGTAATTTAATTTATTTTAAATCCATCCTGAAACAGTATAATCCATAAAAACAAAGCTTTTAATATAAATCCTTTATGTGCATCACAATTTTTTATGTTCTTTAACATGAAACAGTTTCTGGTGTCAGCATGTGCTTGGCGTTTGCATCTAATTTTAAATATTAAAAACATTTCTATCAGCAACATATGCAGTCAACTACTTTTCAAAATTTATTCCTTAAAAAGGAATTTATGCATTCAATTCCAAATATCTTTTATTTATTTTGATTAAAACAATTTTATTATTTTTTTATTCGAATAATTTTTGCAACAAGAAAGAGTTTCTCCAATGATCGATTAAATGCTATTTCAGCGCGATTGGACGATAGCAAGATGGCTCATTAGTATTCCATTAAAAGTAATCTTTTAGTGACAATGACAACCCTTAAAATTTTATATACTTCTTTGTCATGGACATCAAATCTATCTGCCAAGTTTCAGCCTAATTGGAAGACAGCAATGGGGTTAATTAGGTTCCTGCAGATTTGCCTGCCATCAACATACACCCCCAACAAACCACTCACCCACACACAAAATCAAAGTTAATATAAGGGATTTAAAAAATATAAACATGAGTTTTCTTTTATTCTTCCTAAATACTATGTTTACTAAATATAAACTAAATTTTAGATGATTATCTGCTGGTGGGAACGAAATCAGGAACTTTGCTGTTGTATCAATTAGTACCTTCTTCCAAACAAGGTGTAAAGCCAGGCAAGTATATTTCTTTACTTTCTAATTTTTGTTTTGTTTTTATTTCCTCTAATTTTTTATAATTCTTTTATTTAACTATTATAATTTACTGTCAAAGACACTGTGTAATATACTCTAGTGTAAGTACATTAAATGTTTTATTTTTTCTGTGTATCTGATTTTCTGATAAATTATTTAAGGCTTGCAAAAACATATTTGATAAATATTCACAAATTATTACAACAAAACATTTTAAATGCAAGAAAATTGCTTAAAAACGAAAACAAAAAACTGCAATTTCTTGCAGAATTATACTTTTGTTGTTAATTCAATGTTGGTTCGTTGTTGTTTGTTCTATCAATAATAATAGTTTATTAAGAGGAAGCCTTAGTAAGGATCGTTCCCTATACTCGCTGTATTTCAATCTTCTAGCCCAGTGCATTTAGAAACTACTTTTTACAAAACCTTGACATTTGGTGAGTTGGTAAGAAAATGATCATACTTATAATGGAATGGCATTTTAAAAACTCGAAAATAGCGTCTAATGTATTTTATTTTATATTTCAAATCCTTACGTCAATGCATAGGCAGTTTCTCTACTTTGTTTTGTCTTTTGCTATTTTCATTTTCATTTATAATAGATAGACATTAAAGGAAAACATTTTATGTCATTTCATTAAATAATCTTTTTTGTACCCACTCATCAAATTTTAAGGTTTTATACAAAGTAGTTTCTAAATGCACTGGGCTAGAAGATTGTAACATAACGAGTATAGGAATGATCCTTACTAGGACTTTATCTTAACTCTCTTTAATTATTTGAAATAATCTTTTTTCAAGTAATACTATGCCCTGTTCAGAAAGACTTTATGACAAATTAATATAAAAGTTTACTTATTAAACAAAACTGTGCAGAATAGTGCAACCACCTTAAGTTATTATTTTTTGCAGGCTCAGTTCAATATGAGGTAAAGCTTATAAAGTCAAACAAAGCTTTTACAAGGAAGTCCATCACACAGGTATTAAACAAATGCAGTTCCGAATCTGAATTCTAATTAGTTTTTTTTTTTATTGAATTCTCAGTTGATTATAATTTTTCAAGTGCAACTGAGTTTCATTTTTATAAGTTTTAAATGTTAGAAATCTGATCCTTATCTTATTGTTCATAGTTAAAGAGTTTGTTATAGTTTAAATATGTTTCTTAATTATGTATTTTCTTTTTGCAGTTACAAGCAATTCCGGAATTCCAGATGCTGATAGTTCTTGCAGGTTACAGTTATTTTTTTATTTATTTATATAGTTAGTGATTTTGTCCTAGACCAATCTAGTTTGTTCTGAAGTGCTTATGATTAACCAATTCTGCATAGAAAAAACTAGTCTTTTTCCTTATTATCTCGGAACCAACTAGTTTTTCTTTATTATCTCAGGACAAACTAGTTTTATCTTATTATCTCAGATCAAACAAACTTTTTTTATTATTATCTCAGAACAAATTAGTTTTTCTTTATTATCTCAGGACAAACTAGTTTTATCTTATTATCTCAGATCAAACAAACTTTTTTTATTATTATCTCAGAACAAATTAGTTTTTCTTTATTATCTCAGGACAAACTAGTTTTATCTTATTATCTCAGATCAAACAAACTTTTTTTATTATTATCTCAGAACAAATTAGTTTTTCTTTATTATCTCAGGACAAACTAGTTTTATCTTATTATCTCAGATCAAACAAACTTTTTTTATTATTATCTCAGAACAAATTAGTTTTTCTTTATTATCTCAGAACAAACTATGTTTTTTTTATTATCTCAAAACCAACTAATTTTTGATTTAGGTCATTCTAGTATGCTAGCTTTCTTTTTTTTTTTTTTGCATTATGTCAACTTGGTTAAGTGTATTGTATTATTTCCGTATTATCCTATAAACTTTTTGTATTCTAAATTGCATGTGGTGTAATTGTGTAACTTCATAACATTAATTGTCTATTACGTAATCTGTAATTTTGTTATTTTCTATCTTATATTCTGCAAATTCTGTTGGCCATGAGCCTGTTCTTGGATCTTGAGCCTGTAATTGGTCTTTGACTTTGTATTAGTTTGACCAAAAATGATTAGTCTGTTTATACATTCAGTATTTTCCAAACATTATGAAGTAACATGAATTGCCCTTTGTTCAAATTTTTTGAGTACTCATGATGGATCTTAAGTTACTATTCTCTAGCATGGATTTGTTAATTAACTCTACAAGTTTATTAATAAGATGCTCAAAATATCGGCTTTCAATGCTCAAAAATCAAGTTATTTTGTTATAATAACTTTACAAAAGAAAAAGTTTTATGTTTTGCCCAAACAGATAGTGTACAAAAAAAATAGCTAGGCATCATAAATAGTTTACTCTCCAATAATGTTGTATTTATTTAGCGTATTTTGATTTGATTTATCAAGTTTATTTGTATATATTTATCTAACTTTCTTTGATTAAATTTTATAGTTATTTAGGCGATACAAAACTACTTTATATTTTTTTTTATTATACATTTATATTAATCATAAATTATTATTTTTTGTTTTTAAAAAAAATATTAATAATTTATATAAAAAATAATTAGATATCATTAACAAAATTGCTTTCCCATATGATTTGCAAACTGGATAATGTGTTATTATTTTTAAGTAAAATTTAATTTTACTTTTGCATTTTTTTATTATATCTTTCAACTCTACTTGCTCATTGCCATTTCATTATATTTTCCTTATCATATTAGATATAATTCACACTACTCTTCACAGTTTTACTTATTGTATAAATTATTTATTATTGTTATGATAATCCAGTTCAGTTTTTAATTATCTTTAAAATTTCTTGAATTTATCTTTTAGATGGCATTGTTACAGCCTTTGATTTGAGTAGTCAATTCTCTTTACAATCAATTGCAGTTCTTGCAAAGACTAAAGGAGCACATTACTTTACCCACAATATACAGGTGGGCATTTACTTAAGATTAGTTTTATGTATGATGAATATTAACAATTATTGTTTTATATTGTGTTTTTCAGTTTTGGTAATCTATAGTTACACACTCATTTATTACATATAAAACTATAAAGAAAACTATATTCTATGAAATCATTCCAATATTTTCAAAGAACTTTGTTTTTAATTAAAAAAAATTTGTAAACTGTGATTACATTATCTCACGTATTATTTTTCTGTAAATTAAAAGCACTTTCTTTCTACTTTATTTTCCAACTGATATGAAAAAAGCCCTTATCAGCTAATTTCTGTTTATAGAATTACATTTCTGTAAATCTTGGAACTCATTTTATCCATTAATATATTTTTTATAAAAATTGATTCAATTATACATTTTTCAGGAAACATTATTAACACTACACATTGTTGTTATTTTAGAAACACAAGTCGCTGACTGGTGAAGTCTATCTTTCATTTAGACTTTGTGTTGCTGTGAGAAAAAAGCTGCAAGTAATTATTTTTATGTTGTCTTACTGAATCGTCTATTATTTTAATTGAAATTTAAAAAATATTTATTTCTAAATCAAGGCACTTTATTTTCAGTAAATATTTAATTTGTAGATTTATTTAATGCCCTGAAAAGCATTTACTAAACAATCTGATGATACTAAGTTACAAGTAATAATAATAATAAAAAAAATAAAAAATAATAATAAAAATAAAAAATAAAAACATATATTGCTTTCAGTCTATTAGATTCTATATCAAGCTGTGTTTTTACATTTGAAGTACATTCCTTTACCATATGAAAAGAGTAAAAAATAAAATATTTTTGTTAATTAATCTGTGAGTATTTAAATCACTCAATTTCCATAGTTGTTTTAAATTTTATAACATAACATTAACATATGATTTTAATATAATATTCAATGGTAAGCTTACAACACTACAATCTTATATTGTTTGCACTTTGTCTTATGTTTCTGTAAAATAATTCGTAAAGTTGAAATCTAAATAAGAAAAAAGAAAAGAAAAAATGTCATTATTAAAAGTCAAGTGTGAATGTCTTGTTTGTAAGAAAAAGCGTGTCTTAATAATTATTGTTTTTAAACTTACATTTTGGTTTTCAATTACAGCTTTTTTATTGGAAACCTAAAGAATCCAAGTTCCTTGAGTTTAGTGTGAGTTAACTATTTATTATTAGCATTACTTGTTAGTATAATAACATAATTTTGTAAGATTGCACTTTGTAATCCTGCATAATTTGCTAGAAATGAACTGTCAAGGTATAATTAATTCTGTAACTTTCATCTAGTGATACTTCAGTAAACAGACTTGTCTTTATGAATTGGAAGAGTACATGAGTGAAAATTTTAATTATTTATATGTTTTATAATTAGAAACAATATTTAGTATGTTAGATGTTTTTTAATTGTAGTGTACATTATTAAAATCAGAAACTAGGAAACTTGAGAAAATTTTTATTAATATGTATTCACATTATCAAGTTGATATTAGTTATTAATTTATTCTTTTAAATGGAAGTTTAATTTAAAAGTCTGTTTCAATTTTTACTTTATGTAGTTTTAATTACTATTCTGAGGTTTATACATTTTAACTTCCGAGGCTTTATATTTTTACAGATAACTAATAAATTAAATTGTGCTTTAACCCACACAAATTAAAATAATTTTTTTATACAATTATTTCAATGTCATGTTTTGGGAGAAACTTTCAAAGGATTATTAAATAGGTATTTTTACCAGAATATAATTCAACTATGAGATTACATGATATCCATAACAATACTGAAATTTCTGCGACTGAAACTGGCCGATTATTAAATTAGTTTGACTTTAATTACAAAAAAACTTGCATGTATCTTGAGGGAAAATCTTAAAAAATCATCAGCACATATTTCATTAAAATAGACCACTAACATGAACAAATTGTAAAGATAATTATGATTAAGTGTATCAACAATATTCTTAGGTTAAGGTCAATTTCATCAAAAAAGAAATATTTAATGAAATATATTCTTGTATGTGTTTGTAAATAGATATGAAAGCCAATTTTGTTGTTGTACCCACTTATATTTATAAATGTGAATTTAGATGTTATTCATATTTGTTAGGGTATGTATTTGTTAATCAATTGTTTTTACAGCAAGATCTAAGCCTTAGGGATATTCCTAGAACCATTGTTTGGTGTGGCGAATCATTATGTATTGGATACAAATCAGAATACTCTCTTATGAAGGTATAAATGAAAGTTCTTTTTATTCCCTTTCTCCTTTAAGTTTTGTTTACATCATGATTATAGCAATATGTTGCACCGTAGATGGAAAAATGTCCCAACTCCTATTAAAATTCTTGGATCCATTTTCAACTGAGGCCTGGGGCGCATAAATTGGGTTCTTTTTTTAAACTGCAGTGTGATACAGAATATGCAGATCTTTACTACTTGTAGTTCAATTTGATTTTGCATATTATTTAATATTTAAATATCATCATAATGATACTGGTTTTCCTGCTAAATGTCCTGAAGTCAGTCCTTTCCTGTTAGTCTTATTTTCTTTGTATTTAAAGCCATTGGTATAAAAATCCAAAATCAAATGCATCCATGTTACATATATATTACTTAAATATCATCATTATAATATATTTAGTGTTTTGAAAATCAACAATATCAATTTGATTTGAATATCAACAATAAGTGTGTTTTGGGATCTTAAAATAGTGTATTTAAGTAAAATGGGTTGTGTGGAGGTAATTTACTTATCTACGAAAATGTTTAAAGTCGAAATCAAAAGGCTGGTTTTGCTGTTTATTTATTTTTTTCTTATTTATTTGTGTAATTTATAGAATACATCCAAAATCCAATATTACCCAAGGCAAAGAAGATTAACATATTTTTTTTATCTTAAATCTGACAGATAATAAAACTATAAATTGTTTTTGGACTTTTTTTTTGTTATTAAATATGATTGACTTGTTTTAGATAACTGGAGACCCTAAAGATCTTTTTCCAACTGGTGGTAAACAGCAGGAACCTCTGGTATCATTACTTCCAAATGATCAGCTTGCTGTCGGAAGTGACGAACAAACCATCTTAATCGATTCAGAAGGGAACCCAACTATGAAATACTCAATTAAGTGGTCTGAAGTGCCCATAGCGTTAGGTAGCCTATTGATTTTTGTAATAAAGTTTCAAAAAAGTTAAATCGAATAACTGGCAGATGTGCTTTATAAAGTATTATAGCATCATGTTAGCTTAAGTGTAATCTATTGTGTTTAACTTTAAGCTAAAGTAGATGTCTGGTAATAGCATAAACTAAAATTGAATATTGCAAACAAATATAAAACTTTCCAGTAATGGACATATTCTTTTAATCAACATTAATTTATGATAAAATAATTACCATTGTTATATGATTTAATTATTAGTCTTTCACAGGTTTAAGTTAAAAATTAACTTATGTTTATTTTTTAAAGTAGCATTAAATTATAATGAAATAATAAGAACTAAATTATGATGACATTACCTACATTTAACAAAGCTGGAATATTCCTCGTCAATAACACAGATCAAAGTCAGAATAACAATAAAAAAAGAACGAATTTTGTTAATGAATATTATTGTAGTTATATATATCTGATATTTTTTTTGTTTACAATTTAAATAGTTCGTATAAGCTAACATTGAATTTGTAATGTAGTTTGAAAAAAGTTAAATTCAATAACTAGTAAAAGTGTAAAGTACTTTAGTATCATATAGTGTAAAACATATTCTTTATTATCCAACTAAAATAGACAACTGGTAATGGCATAAAGTGAAATTGAACATCCTAAATAAATAGAAAACTTTTGATGATAGATATATAGTTTTAATCAACATTAATTTCTGATAAAATATTAAATATTAAGGATTATACAAGTTTAATTTAAGTTAAAAATTAATTAGTTTTCCTACTAGTAGACTTAACTACTTTTTTGAAATTGCATTAAATTACAATGTAATAATAAAAATTAAATTATGATGATATTACCCATGTTTAACAAAGTTGGAATATTCCATATTAAATTATGAGAAATAATCAACACTAACACAGATCATAACATAAAAAAAACACCTGTAAAATTTTGTTAATGAATATTACTCGAAAGTTGTACTACGCAACGTTGAATTCACTGGACCACGCTCTGTACTGAATTTAAGAATTCACCTCCAATTATAATATCCTTTATTTATTCTGACAAAAACAGTTTTTGGCAACAGGAAAGAGTTTCAACAATGATTGGTTAAAACTTAACTTTCACAGTGAGTCAGTGATCATGGTAACAGTTATAGTAATCTGATAGTTTTTTTTATTTTAAATGTTTATATTAGCCAAGTTATTAACTCTTTAAAAATATTAAAAATAAAAAAAAAACGTATTATTTTGCTTTAAATTTTTTTAATGATTTAATATTACTTTTGTTATGTACCTGTTGTAAAAATTCATAAGTTTTAAAACAATACTCCGGCTGATATTGTGGCAGAAAAATTGAAGCTTACTTTTGAAGCTACTAAGACAGGGTTCCCACGGTCCTGGAAAGTCCTTGAATTTTTTTTGATGAAATTTGGTCCTTGAAAGTCCTTGAAAAAAGGATAAGGTCCTTGAAAGTCCTTGAATTTTTAAGTGATCAATGACAGTGGTGTAGTGTAAAATAAAAAAGTGTGGGAATGCTATGTTGCGTCATTACAAATGTATATATTTTTTTCTCTCTGTGTGTGTGGGATGGGGGGAGTGAAAATGACAACTTTAACCCGGCAGGACGCGCCCGGGGTCCATATGGACCCCACGTGATTTTAAAAAGGAATTTCTATTATATGTTTGACCTTGACCAGCCCTGCTTTTCAGTAGTCTACTTTTCCACGACCTTCAACCTCTACCAGGTGTCAGAAATTCCTTAGGGTCATTATTTCTACTTTAACAAAAGGGTTGTCACGTATGGGGTATGTCTGGACCCCGCGCGACTTCCCGCGTTAGCCGAATTAGCTGCATTCATCCGCTGCTACTTTCAGTGTACGGACGTTATTTCTTGGCTTCGCCATGCCGACTCCACAAGAAAAAGAGATGGAAAGACTGAGAACACTTTTGAATGAGGTTGAAAGTGATGAAGACCCTATTTCTGATGAAGAAGATTGTTCTGATCATGAGAATTTGAGTAATCATGATTCAGAATCAGAACTGGATTTGGATACCGACGTAGAAGAGGATATTTCCAACAAAAAGGATTTTCTTGGAAAAGATAAATGTACATTGTGGAAGAAAGAAAAATTTAAAACTGACTTTCGAACGCGTGCACACAACATTTCGTAACTACCATGACCAAGATTGGCTGCAAAAAATGTGACAACGCCGAATGAATCTTGGGAAATTTTTATAGACCGTGAAATTATGGATGAAATAATTATTTGTACAAATATTTACATTAAAAGAATATCATCGAAATTTTCCAGAACGAGAGATGAAAAAGAAACTGACGAATTTGAAATACGAGCGTTGTTTGGACTGTTATATTTGTGTGGTTTGCACAAATCGTCTCACCTGAACGTCCGTGACCTATGGGCTACAGATGGTACAGGAATCGAAATTTTTCCTGCCACTATGTCGTACAAGCGATTTTTATTTATTTTAAGATACCTGAGGTTTGACAACATCATCACAAGGGAAGAAAGACAAAAAGAAGACAAACTTGCTGCTATCAGAAACATTTTTCAAATTTTCATAAAGAAATGCAAAGACTCTTACTGTGTTGGGGAATATGTCACCATTGACGAAAAACTTTTAGCTTTTCGGGGACGTTGCGGATTTCGTCAATATATACCCAACAAGTGTATATATTCAAATAATTAGTAGTATTAAAAATTTCGAAAATTCATAAATATTAGTTTTATAATCATGCTGACGTTAAATATTATGCAAAAATTAGCATTAACTGATTTACGTACGTGGGGTCCATTTGGACCCCGTGCGCGCGTCCGTGTTCGTATCTTAGGCGCGCGTTCTCCCGGGTTAAATAGTTTTGTTAATATTACTGTAATAATACCCCATATTGCTGCCACTGTATGATTTTTTTTTTTTTAAGAACTGCTGCTACATTTTTGGAATAAATTCTGCATTAACTGTAAATGTAAAACTTTCCCATTCTCAAACCGAAAAGCAATTTAATTTTGCATTTTAAAGTAGTACATCTGAATTGCTTTCCTACTTATTCGCAGCCCAATTTCGATGTATTATACCCATTTGCAAAACCATTAGCACTTTTATATTAAGGAAAATCAAATATACAGGACCAGCCTTGGAGTAAAATGCTATGTGTGCAAGAATGAGTTTTGGCGCCCCTTACAATGAAAATGGGTATAGAAAACACTTTAAAAATGGTAAGGGTGCTCTATATGGTATGGATGCAAACTATTAAAATCGTAGCGTTTTCTGCACTAAATAACATTATTTTAAGTCAGCTTTTATTAATGAACCCACGGACTCAATTTTTTTTTTATAAAATATAAAAATTTTAATAAAATTATTTTCGTAAGAATTGAATAAAATACGTGTTATTAAAATTACTAATTTTTGCTACGTATTACTTTTTTTAGTAGTCCTCCGCTCTTAGTGCAAGCCTTGGAACCCCTTTTCAACTTTGGATTGTGAAAGGCTGCAATTTGGCTAATGTAGCATTATCAGTACTGCCAAGTTAAAGTGAAACAAAGTTAACAACTGTTCAGTTCTGTCACAACAACGTAGCGGAGCGCTTGAAGTCAGTCTCTTAAATGTACATTCAAGCAACATTTTATGTGTTGAACTAAACATATTCAAATTCACAAACATTCAAAAGCAAAGTTAATATAAAGGATTTAAAAATCAATACTATTTTGAACATATTTTTTCATGTTCAAACAAGTTATGTTTGATTTTTCCAATAACTGGGAATAAAATAAATATTTCCTTATATCTGACAAAATATAAATGCATAATTCCGTGATCTCAAAACACCTTAAAAGCTAATACAAAATATCAACATTCTGCTCTTACCTATCTGGATATTTAGCACTAACCAGTTTTTTCCGTCAGAACCGCAGGTTTGCTCAACTTTTTTGGATTATGAAAAAAACCCATCTTTTATTGTCATTTGTTTTTTCCTCTTGAACGAATTCATTTCTTAGGTACGCTGAATGGTTTACAAATAATTTATTAAATCCGTCCGTGATATAAAAATTAAAAAAAAAAAAAAAAAAAAAAGTTACATAACTTTTGTTGATAAATCGGTTAGCGTTCCCGTTAAAATTAGAGGAGGTGAAATATTCTTCAAGGAAAGGGCGCAAAGAACTGAATGTGCTAGGTCACATTTTTGTTCTTTAAAAATGTAGATATTTGGCATGAATTTGTGTATGGAAGTTTTAGATTGTATATACGACGAACCATACAAATTTGACGTCTGGAATTCCTCCACAAATACAGATTATTCGTTGAAGAGGATAATTGCTATTGAATGAATCATAGCTAGATGTAAACATATATGTCAGTTCATTTTTAATCAAGGAGAAATGGCCATGTGTGAGTTGCCGCGCCTCTTTCAAGTGTTTTACAAAAACTAGAATTTGCCTGCTCAGCTCTGAAGTTGTGGATCCCATACGAAAGCAAGTTCCCACGAAATGACTTTTTTGTTTGCTTACTTGGCTTTGAGTTCAGTATCACGTAAAAAGAAAAAAAGAAAAAAATTTTTTAGATGAGGGAACGTTATTCCGCCTTCTATAAATGTAAAAGATCGCCGTTTCCTCGTGTTTCCACTCCACTACATCCCTGACCTCCGATAACCTCCGTTTTGTAATTTTACATCTGATGTAGTATTTAAAATTATAGTCCTTAAATTTTTCTAAAAAGGTCCTTGAATTTTCTTAAAAAGGTCCTTGAAAGTCCTTGAATTTTTTTCTTCAATAAGAGTGGGAACCCTGTAAGAAAACCTAACATTTATAAGGAATCGATTTTGAGTTTATTATTGTTTGTTAAAATTTAAAATGATACTTCATTTGTAATAACACTTCAATTAGAAGTATTTTTGAAAACAAAAGTGCGAAGCATTAATGTAAGTGAAGTTTTCTTTAAAATGTATTTTTCTGGAATTTTCATTTCTCATTTACCTTTTTCTCAAAAACTGCACACATTATGTATCGATAATTTTTACCATTTATGTATCTGTATATACTGAAGTGAGATATTTTAGTTACTTATTTTTTATTATTATTCTGGCTTATTTTATCAAAAATCGTGATTTTTAACAAATTTAGAGTGAGTTTCATGGTAATATATTTAAAAAAAAAGAATTTAGATTAAAAGCTCCCTTCAGTAGAATAAAAAGTTTCTGTTAAATGCACTGAAAACAAAATTATGCTTCTATGTCAATTATTTTCTCAGAGAAAGGTGCATCATGTATGGCAACCAAATTAAAGTTACTGGTATAGAGGTACTAATTCCCCCAGACTGATGCCCCCTCTTAATTTCAATAACTTTTGTCAGCAATTAGATTATTAATACCGTGCATTTATTTTTAATTTTCAGTGCATGACTTTCCCTACCTAATAGCAATTTTACCATCATCAGTTGAAGTTCGGCCTATCGAACCACGCATCCATGTGCAAAGCATTGACCTACAAAAGGCCAAAACAATAGTCACAAGTAAAAGGTAAAACCAATTAGTATACCTTTCTTGCTCTTGTCAATAAAGCATTTATAATGTGTTCAAGAAAATCTCTTTATGACATTTTTAGATGTCTCGTAACAAGTTATTCTTCATTTTATTTAGAGGCTGGGTATTTGCTGCTTCTAGTTCTGATGTCTGGCTTTTGCATGCTGTTAGTTTTCCTGAACAAATTTCCCAGTTGTTGTCGCAAAAGCAAT
Organism: Linyphia triangularis; assembly: GCA_963978545.1. Taxonomy (NCBI): domain Eukaryota; kingdom Metazoa; phylum Arthropoda; class Arachnida; order Araneae; family Linyphiidae; genus Linyphia; species Linyphia triangularis. The sequence continues at coordinate 82,494,851 of OZ021731.1, forward strand.
TTGAATTGGCTCTTCACATGGCAGTAAGTTTAATGCTTTCTAGCAAAGCATTCTAATTCAAGAAATTTAAAATGTTTATTACTTGTGTACTTTTTCGGATTTTTTTTCAACTAATTGAAATAAGTTAATATGTTTTGAATATTATGTATTATAATAAATTGTTTATAAAAACAATATTATACTATGAAAGACAATATTTATTTCTAAAAATTTTCATATGTAGTGACTTGTACTGTTTGAAACTTGAATGTAAAATTTTGGCAGTATCGCTTCAAAATTGAAAATAAAATTAATAGTTATTGCTTCAAACTATTTTAATTAGTTGTGTAAACTTTTTTTGTTTGTACAAACAATTTTAATCTGAATCTCCCCTGTAAAAAAAATTACAATTTCATATTTGAGTTGAAAAGTTATATGAACCTTAAATGTTTTAAATATTTCTACCAGGTAATTTGTTTCCTGCCAATAATAAACTTCTAAGGATTCTTCGAATATTGTAATATTACTTTGTGAGCTATCTTTTTCTGTTTAATGATGTTTTTATTAGGTTATAATGATCTCTTTTCACTAACTGCTGTTAAGCAGCATTTGCTGCTGATCATTGTAAGCAGCAACTCATTGTATATTAATGAAAATTGGTTTGATTCTTAGATTATTAGTTTTTAATCTGTCATGTGGGGTCGTTCAAGTATTACGTAACCACCTAGGGGGGGAGGGGGTTAGCGATTTGCTTATTTTTGCTGACAAGGGGGTATGAGTGATGCTTACGTAAGCATTTAATAATCCCTTTATTTCTAAAAAAACCCTGTGATATGAACTGGTATTCGAAGCACGTGCAAGAGAGTCAATACTTTCTACAAATTGTAAAATGCGAAGAAAAGCAGTGTTGCTCTCCTGCTCGTAGTGGATTATTTCGCATTTTAAAAGAACGCTTTATACCTCCACCTATCAAAATGGCCCAAACACCACATGATTTAATAACAAGTGAGGAAGGGGAATTCCTGGAATTAAGTCTCCGGCTGAGCTTGAACCTGCATGTCCCCCTGGGGGGATTTTTAAAAATGCCATATGACTATTTTTGTCCGTCCATCAAATCACAATTGTCTGCAAGGACTTGTGGGAAATGTGGTTTGTACCACACTTCACTAAAATCGACAATTCGTCATAAGAAAATTGTTCATGACGAAAATAGCCAGAGAGCCTGCCTAGTTCGGCCTATGAGAATTGCTGCTCGTCGAGCAAATGAACTGATGTGCGTCATCAATTATGTAGAAGGCATGGAAGATACCGAGTGGATAAGCAAAGAGGAAGTTTGCCCAGATTCCTTTTGCGAAACAAGTGATGAAGCAATAACATCAGATGCCAGAAACCCTATAATTTCAGGCCGACCAAACGGTATAGTGGTTAGCGTGCTAGCTTCTAGACCGCGAGGTTGCGGGTTCGAGTCCCGTGTTAGGCATGGGTGTTCGTAAATGTATGTTGGCTTGTCTAATGACGAATGTTTCGGTGCATTATAGCCCTCGTGTTGCTGACGGCGCCAGATAATCTGAAAACAACCAAACCCTATAATTTCAGACATTAAAAACTGGCTAGAGCAACCCTGGATAACATCTGACTAGATAGACTTAATGATTATGAAAATTACATTTATGTGCCATTAAAATTGTGATAAACTTAAGATTTAAAAAAAAATTAAAAATATATTTTTTTCCCTTTTAAGGCGAGTTAAAGTTCATTATTTGCATTGAATCCTAACTTTTTTTTAGATTATTAACGTTAAAAAAAAAACAGTTGCAGGGGGGGGGGGGGTTTACCGTATGCTTACGTAATTATAGAGGGGGGTATGCGATTTGCTTATTTTTGCTGACAAGGGGGAGGGGGTCAAAAATTACCAAAAACATGCTTACGTAATATTTGAACGACCCCTGTTATGCTTTTAATTCAAAAACTCTATAAAAAAGAGTGCTTGAATGATGCTTTTTTTTATTATTTGTTTTTACAAATATTCCATTAGCGACACACTTATTTTCTTTAAAACATGTGGTCTTTATGCTTTCTGAAAAACTCCTTAAATTTGCTTTTTTTATACGTGCCCTAGTAACCCCTGAAAATTGTGTCTCTACTCCTGATATTTATTTTTATCTCCTTAAAAATAATCATGGAAGTGCAAAAAGATTAGTAAAACCTAAAACGTAGCTTTTTTTTTTACTTAATAAAACATCTCTGAAATCCGAAAATCTTACCCTACTTCAGAGTCTACTGCGTATGCGCTTCGTTACTACAGCCGCTGAGAAAAACTTTCGGGCAGTCCCAGAATGAGATGATTCTCGACAACCAGGCCTGTAAAGGGAAAACTATATTATTAGGCATGGCATTTTCCCCCTTGTTATCTCCTGAATTTACTGTACTTTTCTCCTGAAAAACTCCTTAGTAACGCTTGAATTTTACTATCATATATTGAGTATGAACCCTGTTAAAATTTTTTTTAGGAAATGACTAACGAATCTGAAGTTGAAAAACAGCAGCTTATTCAGCGTATTGAAAATCTAAATGCATTTTATCTTTTCTGCAAGCAAAGTTTTAAAGAAGCAATGGATTTGTTTTTAAAGCTTGAAACAGGTGAGGTATATAACTTTATGTTTGCAGTATTATTTTTATACAGTGTATGTCCAATGATATATTTTTGAAAAAGTTTTCTAAAATTCCTGTATGTATAGTATTTACTGCTATTTTTATAAAACCCATACTTTTTAATTAGGCCAAGGACTATTCAAAATGTACTTCTATTGAATATTTCAAGTACTGAACATTATATATTTATTAGATATCACATACTAAACACCCTATAAAGCAATTGTTGTTGCGTTATAATTGAGACATTCTATGGATATTTTTTTTTTTTACTAAACAATGCTTCTGTAAATAATTAACTGGTATTTCAATGTATCCATAGTACTTTTTATCTTAAAACTTATTGAAGATGAATGCTTCTAAGTTTTGTATCTAAATGTTAAACAGTCCTATTAAATATATATATATATCTATATATAAATACCAATTATGAACTGTAATGAAAGTATTAACCTCATAGCATTACTTTATGAGTACGTTTTGTACTTGCATCTGTTATAATTGGTTTCAAAATTGTTTTTAAGTTTATGTTGACATTTGATTGAAAAGTTAAGGTATAACCATTATTGCTTTTTTGTTATTTATACTTACCTAATTAAATATTATTGCTTATTTAAGCATGCAAACCTTCATTAATCTTCGACGAATACTTTATCTATATAAACCCATAGGTCCTCTGTTAAACATTACAATTATTATTATTTATAATTATTGTTATAACTATTGCTTGTAGTTGCTATTAGTATCAGTCAAGTTATTATTATTGTAGTTAATAATGTTGTTGTTGTTGGTTGAGATATATATTTAAAATTTCTCTGAAAATGTAAGAAACTTTCTAAGAATTCTTATATATTATCTTTCATTGAATTACGATTGCAGCCTGTACGCAGATTTTATTACTCTCCAGAATTGTTCATTAGTTTTTACAGTCCAAAATACTTATTCTAAATACAGTAACAGTTTAATCATAACTTATTAGTCCTTGATAGTGGTATTTGGTATGTTGAGGATAGAAATGGTTTAACAAAGAATAGCTTTGATATGTTATAAATTTCCAGAAACAGACGGAATATAAATTATATTGTTTTTTTGTTTGTTGCTTTTCTTTGCAAACATGTTTTGTTTGCTTTTTCTGAAGGATATCTTATCAGTTTGCTTCGTATGTATTTAACTGTTTCCTTAAAATATTTATTTATACAGATCCTTCCCATGTAATTGGGTTATTTCCTAACCTATTGCCAGATGAATTTCGAAGTAGTCTGGAATATCCCGACAGACTTCCTAATCTTCAAGGGACAGAACTGGAAAATGGTTTAGTCGCTTTAACAGATTATTTAGTTGATGTAAGCTTGGGTTTAAATATTATTTGAATTATTTTTCAGCAGTAAAGGTTTTGATATTATTAAATAGTCTGAAAAAATTTAAATTGTAAAATTTAACTATTTTATATATACTTGTTTGAAAATTGGAATTTACAATTTATGCATAAATGTCAATTTTTATTTCACTCTTGATAATTATATCATTTTCATTTGTTAAAAAAATGGTTACTATTGATTTTGTTTTTATTTTTAAACTTCAGATTTTTTCATTCTTTTTCTAATTTGTTTGATTAAAACTTTTTTTGGTACAAGTTATTCATCTCTAAAATTTTTCAAAGTATGTCTTCTATTTTTAATATTCTTATTTGAAATGAATATTTGAAAATAATAGCTTAGAAAAATGTAATTCGATATAACAAGATATATTGGAAAATATAATGCAAGAATATTTGAAAAAAATTAGTTTAGCTTAAATTTTTTATAGATTTCAATTGTTTTGTAGCGAACAATTGAAATAAAGACCCTTAAAATGAAACAAACCAGTTGTGGAGAAAAAAAAAAAAAGTTAGATATTTTACTGTAAGTTATATGCATTCTTAAGAATTTTTTTTCACCAAGCCATTCTGATGGCTGTGGTGGTATAGTTTTTTTTATAGTTAGTTAGTGCTATAGTTTTTCACACCAAATGAATGCTTCGTGGGATTGTATGCGTGTTTTGGTTAAGTTGCATGTGTTGGTCTATTTAGTCATTAATTCCCTCTAAATGGCATTTAATCTTACAATACTAGACTATACTTTTCAATTGAGGAATGCAATTTTACAATTTCTGATTTTATGTATTCAATATCGAATAAAATCTAAATAGCAATCCATTTCTAATTTTGTTTGTAAAAGTGTTAAAATAGTATTACTACTTCAGTTGAATTTTTACTCAAAAGAATATCGTCTAATGATTTAATATTTAAGTAATTTTTATTTTTCTACAGAAAAAAAATAAATTATGACAACATTTTACATTTATATCATACTTTTAAATTTTCTACAGTTTTATTGCATCTTTGTTGCTGTTTTACAATTCAATTGTTTTCTTTTTGTTAATTTGTTGTAGGTGAGACATCGACTCAAATCCGATTCTAATAGCAGCGTGCCTTCCATGACTGCTATCATGGAAAGTAGTAAGACAAAAGTTCGATCAAAGAAGCAGCTTCTCCAAATAATTGATACTACTTTGCTGAAGTGTTACTTGCAGGTATAAATATTTTTGGAATGTTATGTGGAGAAGGGGAAGGGGGGGGGGGAAGGATCTGAAGTTCAACATTTTTATTTATGAGGCATAGTTTTGGTGAATGTAGACTTTATGGTTTGAAAATACAATAAGTATTTCAATAGAAACAAATATCTTTTAATTTTTTTAACTTTAAAATGAATTTCCAATACTTCTGCAGTTACAATTTTTATACAAGTCCAAAAATTCATGTTTCAATTAAAAAAAAAAAAAAAAAATCACTTTATATTACATGACTTACAATAATATATACAAAATTTTGCTATTGTTATGCTTTATATTTAAATTATATAATTAGCTTTTTGCAATATATATTATTAGAATAATCAAATACAATTTTACATAAATTTTTAAAATAAGCATTTAACTTTTATCGGCTAATGTTAAGAAATTAATGAAATAGTGCATGTTGAAAATAAGAAGCATTTGTAACCAACTTTTTTTTTTATTTTTTTTTAATTACATCAATTTGATGATGAAAAAATTCTTCCAGAAAAATTGTAAATTTTTTCAATTACAAGGTTGATTAGCAGAAGTAGTGTTGTTGATTATTAAATATTTTAAATTAAGCTAAAGATAGAAAAACTATTTTGGTGGCATACGATTGGGTGTCATGATAAATACTAAATATAAAAAATTCAAATGCAAATTCGAACTCAAAACCCTTACTTTTAATTATATTTATATTATTCAGTACACTATTTTTATGAGTGCCATTGTTTTACTGTATCTGCATATTGATATTCAGTTGTACTGTGCTACACGCTACAGTTGATACACGAAATATTTTATCATTAACATTGAACTATTTTATCTGAAAGATGACTTTAAATATAATAAAAAATTTGTGATTTGAATTATTCATGAACATTTAATTCATTGCTGAATAGTAAGCTCAAATGATGTATTGTGTATTTTTATTAATACAAAATTCAATACTATGTGTGTTATGTTTTTCTTAAATTAGAGTAAAAATTTGCTTGTAGTATCAGACGAAACGGTCGTTTTGCCGCCAACCTTAAAAAGGCAGAAATGGCAGTATCTATTATCTGCACAACTTCCAGCGAAAAAGCAGAAGTTGACTATTTTCTAGCGTGCTTACGGAACTTCACATAATTATACAAAAAATACCATAGATTCGTCTCAGTGATATCTTTTAAAGAAAAAAAATTGAGTACCTAGGATAAGAGAGAACGAAGGAAAAAATATTGAAATTTCCAAAACGAAATAAAAAAACGAGTTCTAGCCCGATTTTTATGTAAAAATGTAGACAAACGTCCAGCCCTAACTAAGCTTTAGATTTTCAAATGGATTGAATTATAGGATGCGGAATGTTTCAACTTAAAATCCTACGCTGGTTTGAACTTCATTAAATAATTCTTTCTATTTTTAATTAATTTAGAACCACTTTTTTTTATTTCATAATTTGGCGACAGATAAAGGCGATCAGCTTGTAATTGAGGTTCAGATATATATGCCAAAAGTTGCTAAACAGGTTTGCTATCATTTCGAAGTTGTTTTTTCCGACATGTTAGGCTTAAGTGAGAATGAACGTAATGTTAAAGTATAGGCAGTACGAATTGGACTGTAATTATATGGCTTATAACATCTTTAAAATTGAAATAATTTAATTTTTGAAGAGACAGAATTAAAGAGAAATATTTGTTCTTTAAATTGCATGTGTTATTTGAACTGTATGACAATTTAGAGTGAGTTAACTTTCAAAAACATTTTAAGTTTGGGAAATCTCTGTTGAAAAATTAAAATAATCATATTTTGTTGCAAGATACTATGGGCTGAATACAAAGTATAAATGTTGAGGTAATGCGAGCTGATGTCACAGTCAATTCATTACAGCGGACTAAGTGAAACACGCATTACGATTGGTTAATGGAATTTGCAAAAATGTCATTCGTTTTTAAAGATGTGTTGTATTTTGTTTACTTTCCGTTGTAAAATGAAATCATAGAATCATATATCATCAAAATTATAATTTCATAGTGAATTTTAAAATTGTTTTTAAGAAAATATTTTAAATTTTGTCAAATATCAATGGGTTTTTATGTGAATACAAAATAATGCTTGGTATAATGAAAATAATTTATATTGTAATAATTAGACTGCAAAAAACTTGTAATATTTATTTGTAACAATTTATTAGAATAAATTTTCAATGGGATAAACGCTCTGGCCTTGTATGTAAAAGGTGCCGGATTTGATTCCTGGGTTAGGTGTGGATGTTCTTTGTGATTCAGGATCCACATTAAGCTGTGGGTTCCGGACTGATTAGTCGTTATTATGAACTAAAAAAGGTTGTTGTGCGTACAAACTAACCAATTGAGCTGAAACTTGGCAGACAGGCTCTTTGTCGATGGCAATTTTATTTCATTAAGTTTTGGGGGTTGAGTTGCCAGACAGAAGTTTCTATAATTCGTTCGTGGTCGATTTTGATGGTTACTGCCGTCCGCATTCAACCAATTTGTCAATTGTCAAGAAGATTTTGGCATGTAAGATATCATTGAACTCAACTTGAAGAATTATAAATATTCATGGTACCAGGTCTACCATAGGTGATACTACTTCTGGTTTATCAATTTTGAAGATAAATATGGCATGTTGGGTGTCGTTGGGCTTGTCTTGAAAAATTATGAATGGTTAAGGTACCAGGTATAGCATAGGTAGTACCACTTTTGGTTTACAAATTTCCAAGATAAATATGGCATATTGGGCTTTTGTGTTGACGAATTATGAATGTTTAAAGTACCAGGTATGCTATTACCATTTCCGGTTTATCAATTTTAAAGATAATTATTGGCATGCAAGGTACCGTTGAACTCAGTTTGAAGAATTATGAATATTCCTGGTACCAGGTGTACCATAGGTGATAAAGAGAAAAACAATGAAACGGACAAATTCAAAAAATAGAAGTCGCCAGCGTTTAAAAAAAAAAGTTTTAATATCCCCCCAAAAAACACTTTTGAAAAGTAGAAAAACCACCAACCTCAAAAACACAAAAAACTTTCTTGCAATAAAAAAATCATAAACATGATGAAAATTTTCAGCCACAAACACAGTGACATAAAAAATGGCCAACCTCTGATCTCTTGGTTGTGATTCGCTTAAAAATGTATGTTTACTTAGTTTATTTTTTAAATTTAAGTTCCGCTCCCATAAAAATTTAAGCTGCTTGAGGTTGGCTCTTGTCTTAATCATCCCCTTCCTCTCCCCACACGATAAAAAAACTTTCCAAAATGCATGTATCAAACAAGCAAAAGCGTACCACAAACACTTCAGTTTCCTACTTAAAAATTTCTTAATAACGATTCAAATGCAAGCGTTTGAGCACAGTTTCTATATACTATTTTGAAAATTACACGAGCATGAATATTTACACCACTTTGTATTTCCTACCCTTCCAAATGAAATCATAAACTCGAATATTCGTGCAAACATCCATAAATTAGTTTAAACGCATGCATTGTTAATATTCCTATGACGGGCGCCAACCTCAAGCAGCGTAAATTTTTATGGGAGCGGAACTTAAATGTTAAAAATAAATTAAGTAAGCATACATTTGTAAGCGAGTCACAACCGAGAGTTCTAATCAGAGGTTGGCCATTTTTTTATATCACTGTGTTTGTGGCTGAAAATTTTCATCATGTTTATGATGTTTTTATTGCAAGAAAGTTTTTTGAGGTTGGTGGTTTTTCTACTTTTCAAAAGTGTTTTTTGGGGGGATTGTATTTACTGCAAGTAATGGCATATATATCCAGGAAATCATTTTCTCCTTTTAATTGTTTGGCAATAGTTCTAAGTAGTTTTTTCAACATGTATATATTTTTTCATTTGGCTTTATTATTACTAAAGCAATATTTTTTCAATGAATTTTTTACTTTTTATTATCTTCCTTTATACTTGTTTTATTTTAACCCTTTCAGACCAATGATGCTCTTGTGGCATCTTTGTTAAGGGTAAAAGACAATTATTGCCACATTGATGAATCTGAGAGAGCTTTAAAACAGCACCAGAAATACAGTGAACTCATTATTTTGTACAATAAAAAAGGAGAACACAGGAAAGGTATAATAATTTTTAATAAGCTAACTTTTACAGTAACACGTTGGTCTTTCACTACACATTAAAGCATTCCTATCGAGTATGCAGTATTAGTGGATAATTTACTATGGATGTATTTTTTCGTTTTTGTAGATTTGTGTCAATTAACTAATTATTAATCATTATTTGAAAAAATTTCAATCCCAATACATTGTCAAAACTCTTACCAGTTGCTTACTAGTTTTTCCAACATTAAACAATTTATTGAAAATAAAGAAATAATTGCATGTGCCTATGAAAGCATTCCGATCTTTCATTCTTACTTGACATCTAATTTTCTCAACAAGACAACCTAGTCAAATGCTAAGGTGCAATATTCTAAATCTAGTACAACATTTTAATTCTAAATCATGCAAATGTTTATCAACCTATTGCCAATTGGTAATTAAAATATTTTGAAAACATGCTAAACAGGAAAGAATTATTTTGCAATATTTACTTTAGATTGATATTAATCTTATGCAGGTGATGTTGCTCTAAGCACATATCTGACATCATAATTATGCTGATTTGTTTTGGACTATTTACATTGTGTTTGTTTCAGAAAACTGTATTTTTATTTGAGTTATTTTAAGTGGTTTTTATTGATATTTGATGATATTGATTATAAGGAACCTCTCAAATGAAAAAGTTACATTACAAATAAATTTAAACCCAGTTTCTGTATAAAACCCATTCAAATCAACAGCATTGCTTTTAGGAAATTTTAGAGTTTTAATTGAAATAATTCAAAATAACATTTTCAAACATTGTTTATTGCTTAGTTTTGATGATAAAATGTTTTTTAAAGATTAGTTGCAAGCACAAAAAGTGAACATTTTCGTATGTATCATTCAAAATTTTGTTTGTCATTTTGTTGAGTTCCCTGTTTAACCTTAGTAAACCTGTATTAAACCTCATGTAGAGGTAAGAATGAATGCTTTTATGTATTACATACAGTGAGAGGACGAAGAAAAGTGAAATTCTTTCTAAAACAAACAAAAGAGCTTCAGATTTATATCTGATTTACATCTCATTTTAATTCAATCTCTCATTTTTCATCTTATTTACACTTATTTCATTATTCTCTTTATTATACTTTAGCAAACTGTTGTTTTAAATATTTTCATTTAAATTGTGTATTTTAGCTCTTGAACTGTTGATGCGACAAGCCAAAAAAGCCGACTCCCCATTAAAAGGACATGAAAGGACAATTTTATACCTGCAACTTCTTGGTAATATATTTTTTAAGTATTTTTATTTAAGTAATATGTAAGTCTAATGAAGGCAATGGATAACAGTATAATTACATATAAAGTTATGTGATGAAAAGAATAAAGAGGAAAATCAAATATAACACAGTTCTTTCTAATTGAGTGTAAAAAAAAAAGGAATGTTATATAACTTTTAAAGTGTCATTTTTTTTTTGGTAAAACATTTTATTTTGTGCTTTTTGTTAATGTAAAACTGTTTATAAAAATATTAAGTTTTACTTAGAGGTCCTAAATCTATGAAATTTTTTTTTTTTTATGTTAAAACTTGCTTAAATGGGAGTAACATTGGTAGTAAAGTACTGTTTTAGGAAGTTATAGTATTCACTTTATCAGTTTAAATGATTGATATTGTTTGAAAATCTTGTAAGTTGTGTATGTAAAAAATATTAGTTTTTGTTCAAGGGCAAAATTCCTAACTCATTTCTACAGCATTTATTCCTTACAAAATAAACTCTTTCATGTTATAGTTACTAGCAGCAACAATATAAATATTGTAACTAGTAACTACTACACTACCAAGTTGCAATATTTTTATTAAAAAAATAATGACAAGAATACCAGAATTTTTAATCAATCTGCCTTACAATACATCTTTGTTAACAGGGAAAAATTTACTTATAACTGTTATTTATATAAAGTCATTAAATAAGGGGAATTATATAATTTTTTTTCTTCTTATTTATATTGAATTGAATAAATGAAAAATGCCTTACTTTTAAATCCTTTATATTAACTTTGAATTTGTATGGCTGATGGTCATGTCAATGGCGTGCAAAACTGCAGAGGCCTAATTAACCCCCTTGCTGTTATCCAACCAAGCTGAAACTTGGCAAATAGGTTCGATGTCATTGACAATGCATTCTTTCAATATTTGGGGGCTATCGCTAAAATGTTGCTTTTACGGAGTACTGATAGACAAACTTGCCCTCATCCAATCACACTGAAATCGCATTTAAGTGATCACTGAAGAAACTTTTTCCTCTTGCCAAAATTGTTTTTAACAAATAAATGATAAAATTGTTTTAATCAGAATAAATAAAGATATTTAGATGCGAGTGCATGAATTCTTATTTATTTTAAAGAATAAATTTTGAAAAGTAGTTCACTGCATTTATTGCTGTTATTATTTCAAATTAGATGCCAGCACCAAGCACACACTGGCAACAGAAACGGTGCTGTGTTAAGGAATATAAAAATTGGCAATGCATATAAAGGATTTTTATTAAAAGCTGTTTCATGGGTTTTATTTGCAACTTTATGTTGCTAATTTTGTATTAATTTTTCTAGGAGTTGAACATTTAGATTTAATATTTAAATTTGCTGAGTGGGTTTTGAAGGAGCACCCTGAAGATGGATTGAAGGTTTGTGAATTTTCAAATTAGAGTAAAACTTTCCTTTCGAGAAATTTTTTTTGTACATTAATATGTTTTTGGTAATAAGTTGTTTTTTATAGTATATCTCATCAAATGATAAATTAGAAGGATTTTGTAATGATTTGCATATAACATTATTAATGGGAATTTAAATTGTATATTACTTCTGAAAGGTGTTTTCTTGTCATCGTCTCTTTTTATCTTTTAATACAAAACTAAAACTGATAAATGTAGATACATTAAGCTAAATTTTAAAAAGTAGTTTAGTAGAGATCCCTGTCTGTCGAATAGTTTATTTACAATTGTACTTTGGATTGTTTGATTGAAAATCACAGTTAAAATAATCAGGAATAGCTCAATGTTGGGAAGTTTTTGTTGTATACATTAGATGGCAGCACTAAATAAAGGAGAAAATCAATATTTAAACATGTTGAAGAAATCTAAAGAATCTCATATCTCTCAATAATAAAATAAAATATTTAACTCTGATGAACTAACAGTAATTCTTTTAATTAGTCTTAAATGAGTTGCTTTGATTCTAAAATATTACTGCTTTTAGAATGAGGAACTTTCACGTTTTTTGGTTTAATTTTTAAATGAAAGTAGAGAAAAAAATCATGAAAAACAATACCATTCTTTCCAAAATTTGAGCTGGGATAGATAGATAAAAACAATATTTAGATTTTCACCTTGCGATTTGGCGGAAAAAAGCTACTTTTGCGTGTGACTTCAATGCGCAGATGATGAACCAGTCTAAAACCTGTTTTAGACCAGGTTCCTCCTCTGATTTTTGACGGAATCTATGCGTAAGAACATCACGGTTTCTTATGCATTTTTGGTCACTTGACTTTTGCTTTAATTTCAAACTCGATTTTTGATTAATTGAAAGCATGATAAAAAAATAATTGCACTGCTCAAATATATTCGTTGGATAACACTAGAAAATACAAAAAATATTCATTTTCCTCACTTGTGCCAGTTCCTCATTGTAATAACTTTTAAGGTTATGTTTTCTTTAAATAAAACATGAATAATTTAAAAATGAATATTGAATGAATACAAGAAGAAAAAAATACACTAGTAATAAAAATGAATTAATTTATTTTAATTGTTTCATAACCTCTGCACTGTTATTTTTATTGTTAAATAGTAGTAGATTACTGACATATTTTACTTTGTTAAATATTTTTTTTTTTTTTTTAAAGTTGAAGTATTTATTGCTTAAAAATGTTTTTGATTACATTATTTTTTAAAGATATTTACTGAAGACTTAACGGAAACTGAGAATCTACCACGTACACAAGTATTGACCTACCTGTCTGAAACAAAGCCTGATTTAGTTATTCCCTATCTTGTGAGTAATATTTTTTTCTTTAATTTGGAATCATTATTGTGCTGGGTTGAGAATGTATGCATGGTAATGTGCAAAAAGTATCTCAAAAATGATTTGTGGTATTAGTTGAAAGGAAATAAATATCCAAATTATATATTGTGATGTTTTTTATAACTTAATTGATGAGTTCAACTCATATTCGAATCGTTTTAACAAAAGCTAAGCTATTAGAATAATTTGAAATCATCAGTATGTTTATGCTTTCTATATTTTCATTTAAACCTATTATTAAATTTAAATTATGTGTAGAAATTTTTTAATAGTCTAACTATATTCCTTACTGGCTTAAGGAGGTAATGTACAAAATAATATAAACACCTTTGTTCGATGTAGTTTGTAATAGCTGTATTGACATAATTCCTTTTAAAAATTTTGTCCGACACGTAGTCCTTTTGTTCATTTCGGATATTAACTGCTGTGTTTTGTGTGCTGTTGTTTTGTGATTTTTATTTAACTACTACCAGGCTTATATACTGTCTATTCTTTTCCGTGAACTTTGACTTTCGTTCACTTTTTTGTGTAGAAGATTACTTTTTATAAAATTTGGTGTCCACAAAGCTTTGCTTTTGTTCTATGACTTTGTTCAAATTTGTTTTTCAAATTTGTTAAGAGTTCATTAAAATAATTTTTTTTATATAAAATATGGAAATCAATATACATCCTCGAAAAGTTTAGCTTTTTAGCATTTCAAACTATTGATTGTTTCATCCCAGTTTCTCTCTTTAAAAAAAAAATTTTAGCTCACTAGAATATTTTTAAGTATACTAAAATGTGTTTTTAGAAATTTATATAATGAAATGTAAGAAGCCATTAGTGTTTCAAATAAATAGTTTAATAAATAGACTTCAAGTTTTTGAAAAATATCAGTCTATATTTTCTAGAATGGCATTAAAAATATTTTTGGAATGTAATGACATATTTTATAATAATTGATTGATAAAAAAAAATTAATAAATGTTTCTTATGCAAATTGCTGCTCTTAATCCATTAAAATTAGTGTGATGTTGGTATTTTAATTGAGAAATAAATCTAAGGAAATTTTTAGACTTTTTAGAAAATATGAAATTAGGGATTAATTGCTATAAAAGTTTTGATTTATGTGTAATGAGTTTTTCATCTATAAATTTGTGAAATATTTTCACATAAAATTTTACTTTAACGTTTAATTCGTTTATGAGAATTTTTATGAATCATATTTTTTAGGAATTCATCATACATCGTTGGAATGAAGAAAGCAGTGTTTTCCATAACACATTAGTGAATAAATACTGTGAAAAAATTCTTATTTTGCTAGCAGAATATAGAGATTCCTTACCAGAAGGTTAGATTGCTATAACATGTTTTATTTTGTGTTCATTAATTCTGTTTGTTTTAAGATAATTTTTTTTAAATATTTTCATGTTTGGAATAAAAGGAGAAAAAAATTTGATTGATCGGCAAAATTAGCTTGACTATTTTGACATTTTTTACTAGCACAAGTCAAAAACATATTTTTTTTTTTTTTTTTTAAAGATAATGATTGTATAGAGTGTAAATTTGAATTTTTATATTTTCTAGTTTTATTTTTGATTATTCAATTACATAGAAATTCAGAAGTGCAACTTCTACCAACCATCAGTTTAAGGTATCTCATTTTAAGGAACTTTTTATTATGAGGAAGCTGTTTTTCTCAATTCCATGAGATTAAAATATGTATTGTTATATTCACTATAAAATTACAATATAAAGTTAAAATTAAAAGGTTGAATTCACTGACAATTGTTTGATTATACTCATTTTTAATTTATTGTGAGTGTACCATACAAACATTTTTTTTTATTAGCATTTACCATTTATATTTTTAATTTTTGCTTTTAAAATATATATTTTTGTTCTTGATTACATCTACTTCATGGCTATAGCTAATTTAATGAAATTTGCACAATTTTGGCTATTTTCATCGACGTTTTCTAATAAATGTGTATGAGGTCAAATGTTAATGAAAGAATCACAATTAAACAAAATTATTCCAATTGTTCATATGTAGTTATATTGATCAAATACAGATTTTAGTGCCTATTTAATTTATGTGTCCTGGCATAACCAAAACTCATTTATATTTAAACCTGCTTCGATGTATAAAGCTATTGTTCCTAACACATAATTTCGACTCTACTTGAAACAGGTTTAAAGTATGTAGGAAATGAAGATAAAATCTTACAAATTTAACTTTAAACCTTTTGATGTTTTATAAAAAGTAATTAACTTCATGGTAACCAGTAAAACAAACAAATGCCATATCAACAGGCAAGAAGCCAGAAGAAGAAAAAGTCACGTAGAGCTATGTCAAGAATAGAATATGTCAAGTTACAGGGTTCCCACGGTTATTAAAAGTGCTTAATATTTTTAAACTTGTTTTCAAGGCCTTGGAAATGCTTAGAGGTGCTTAAAAGTCATTGAAAATGCTTGGAGGTTCTTAATTTTTTTTTATGTATGTGCCCAACAGTAAAATTTATAAAAATACAACTCAGACTTGTTATCCCCATGTGACCCCACTTATCCGCACTGTATCAGAATTCTCCGACATTTGTATTATGCATCCGCCAACTTGTAACTTTTTTGTAGAATATACTTTATTAAAGATATGTATAGACATAATGTCTGAAAACAAATTTTCAAGGGTCCTTATAAACAATATTTAGATCCTTAAAAGTTATTAATTTTTATTCTGTGATTTGAGTGGGAACCCTGAGTTATATATTATAAACATTGATTACAAATTTGCTTACACTTCATCAACATGAAGTTTTCAAAGGACTATGAAAATTGCTTGAAGTATGAAAGGTCCACTAAGGTGTCCAAGCATAAAAGTTCCCTGAATCATAGTTATTGAGCCTTATTTCTGATCAGGTTTTAATTTAGATTAATTTATAATTATAATCTTAGTTTTATATATTAGGTACGCTTATACTTTTAATTAATTTTGCAGCACATTTACCTGCTCCTGCTGGTCTAGAACCTGGTGAGCTTGGGGATTTGAGGATGAAACTTTTAAGATTTCTGGAAGAATCCAAGTTTTGTACTGTCGAGAGGTTTGCTACATATATGATGAACAAAGGTGAACTATTTTTCTATCGTTAAAGATTGCAATTTATAAAAATTAGTTTATTAATTAAATTTATAATAAATGAGATAGTCTTTAAACATGTGTATAACTGTTATGAAGAAAAACATGCATATATCTGACAAAACATTTCAATGATTATAATGAAGTGTGTAAAACATATTTTTAAAGAAATTATATTTTTTGAAAACAATATTTAGAGATATGTTCTGATAGCAATATAAATGTTTTTTGTGCAGTAACAATGGTGGTAATTTTCTATTAATAATTTTTAATACATTTATAAAATTCATATGTCTCTTATGTGTATGAATCACCAAATAGAATTAAGCCTAAAAATTTATACAATTAAAAGGTGAAGATATACCATGTTTTTAATAATACCACTTAAATATTTGTGTGTAGAGTTCCAAATCTTATGCTACCTTTTTAAAATGAATTCTATCGCCAAATAATCATGCAACAAATGTTTTAAGCTCATTATGAAACAGATCATCATATTCATATAAGTTACCTGATTGGTTGATGAACAGAATAATGGAAAGAGAAGAACTAACATTTCTTTAATTTCTGATGTAAAAAATGAGAAGTGTTAAGCCAGGGCTATAATTTGATGACAACAAATTTCTGGAGAAATAATAATAAACCTAATCATCAAATATTGTAAGTATTTATCAACAAAAGTTTATTTAATATCTGAGAAATTTTTGCATAAAAATCTACCTTATAAAATTAGTTCATTATAAAGATTAATATGTATGGCAGTTGTAAAGCTGGTAAAAATGGAAAGAGATTTTTTTTTTTTTATGTTAATAACATTTAGATAAATGATAAAATATATCAATATTTCTTTTGCACTTTGTAATTTTATTAATATTTTCTAGGCTTATATGATGAAGGAGCTGTAGTTTTAGGTCGTTTAGGAAGACATGAAGATGCATTAACTATTTATATTCATATTTTGCGAAATTACGCTAAAGCAGAGAAGTGAGTGAATACTTATTATTAGTTGTAGTAATTAAATAATTTCATGAAAAAGGATACAATTCGCTTTTTAGAGTTGTTTTTTTTCCAAAATGTTCAAATAAATGCCATATTTAGGGATTTTATTGAAATTATATTTTGTTAACTTCTGGATGCAATTGTATTCGTTTAATTTGAAACAAGATTCTTATTTTACACTATCTATAATGTAACCACTTTAAAGTACATATTGAATTTCTTTTTGTAGCTATTGCAGGAAAAATTATTGTAAAGATAAACCAGGAAACCAAGATGTAAGTAATTTCTTTTTACAAAAAAAAAAATTAAAAAAATGCTTTGTACACTATTGTATTTAGTGTTATATTGGTTGTTCATATCAAATGTCCCTAATTTGAGGAGGCCTCTATACTTAACAGAAAGTAAAAAAGCATCAGAAAACTTAAAAATAGATAATAGGACTCTCAAAGTTTTTAGAAAAAAATCAGTGAACTTCCACGTGTGCTCTCTTAGTAGTCTTGAAGATATCCAGTTTCAGCCATGTTTTCTGTAGTATTTCCATCATCACAGTAACAATAGCAGTAGTAAAAAGTGTTCAATATTGCATATGTTCCTTAAGTAGATTTCATCTTTGACGTAGCTCCAAAATAAAAAAAAAATTCAGAGGAGTGACATCAAGAGTCCTTGTTGGCCAGGGTATTGGATCTTAGTATCTGGAACCGCAGGGCCAGAAAATAAAACTATAAATTTTCATAAAACCTATGAACTCAGCATCTGATTCTGTATAATACAGCGAACGTATCACTAATAATATTTTTTAAATTGATTGTTGAAATTAGAGAGATTTGATTTGGGCATCCAGCACTAATACACGTTGAATGCTACATTGGTACATACTTAGTTAAATGTTACACTGTGTTATATAGGTAACACTAACATCTTTCAATTTATATGCTATTCGTAGTTAAAAATAAAATAAATTATTGATACACTATACATATTAGTTTTACTTAATACATATTACTTTTATTATACTATAAATATATTACAGGGTGGCCACAAAATTCAGGAAAAAAAGTTCCCTGATTTCCCCGACAGATTTCTAAAAAATTCCCTGATTTTAGGGCAAACTTTTTTTCAAATTTCCCCAATTTTCTTAGGTTTTACAGATGTCTAGACACCCTGATCAAATAGGACATGCATGCTAAAGAGATAATATGCAATTTTTAAAAAAAGAGTTTTGCTGGTAATGAAAAGTTTAAATTATTCCGTAACATTAAACTTCTAATGGCTTACCACTACATATCGCCATGTAAATAGCGGCAAAATATGGATGAACGCGCCTTAAACAATACAAAATTTCCCTGACTTTCATGAAATTTTAAAAAGTTCCCTGACATTTCCCTGATTTTTTCCAGAATCAGAAAGCTCTCTGACATTTCCCTGATTTCCAGTTTTGTGGCCACTCTGTATTAAATATATTATAACTATACATTTTATTTTATGCTATTTTACAATGCATAGTGACTACATTTAATAATAAGCACTTAATATTTATAAATTCCATTCAAAGTAATTTGGCATATGAAGGTTATGCTAAGTATTCAAGGTTTGAAAGCTATGCAATGATACACTACAATAGTGTATTTTTTATATTCCCTCCCCATTATGATACTGCATATTATATTTGATGTTTATTTTCTCATAGGTGTATCTTATATTGTTAAAACTGTACTTGCCATCATCGACTGAAAATCAAAAGCTTAACATACCATCCGTAGGATACATTTCTCCTCCTGAACCTGATGTGGATAGAGCCATCAACATTTTGAAGGAGTATGCAAATGAAATCGACTCTTTTAAAGTAATAATACTTTTATAAAGAAAATTTTGTATTTTATTTTTTCCTATGTTTTTTTAAAGTTACTAACCTTGTACAAATTTGAAATTGTATATTTGTGATAGTATATACCGAATTATAAAAAAGAAACTTGGAAAATATCCTAATTTTGTAAGTTCCACACATAAAATGTTTGATAAGGTCAAGCAAATAGGTTTGCATTAGCTTGCTGATAAAGAATACATTTCATGCTCCTAGATTGTTATCCCACTCGATGGCTGTGGGGTTTAGCACTCTGGCCTTTCATGCTAGAAGTGCCGGGTTTGAATCCTGGGTTAGGCATGGATGTTCGTTGTGGTTCGGAATCCATTTCAGCTGTAGATCCTGGCCTGATTATTGTGCACAAAAATGGGTCGTTAAGCGTACCAATCAACATAGATTGTTAGCAATACTTTGTAAAGTTATTTATATCGTTTTCTTTATTTACCATATTCAATCAAATGGAGATAAAAATTGCTATTAATAATAAAGCTTGTTACAGCAACTTTTCTCACTACCAAATAAGTTGGATATTTCTGTTAACCATGGAATATATTTTATTGAAATCAATGCTCCTCAAAACGAGTAACGTAAATTTTAAAGCATATTTTTTTATGTTCATTGACATGATTCTGGTTTCTTGCTTTATTAGTATTTTAATTTCACTTCATATTTTCTTGATGTCTATAATTATTTATTTTTATACGATATGTTAACCCTTTGCACTCCAGTGGCGCCTCTCAGGCGCCACACGATTGGATGCCAAATCACGAGAGGACCATTAGGTGTGATGCGGAAATTCGATGCAAGGCCAATGACTGTGTTTAGTTTCTATGAAGCGAAGCAAATCCATAAACACCAACCGAACCTAAAATGTCTCGAGTTGCTGATTCCTCCGCGGGAAAAAGGCCTGGAGTGCAAAGGGTTAAGCAATATTATGCGTGGGTACAAAAAATTTCTGAGTAGTAGCTCCATTACCATTAATGAAGTCCCAAGTCTAACATATCATGTCCGTAAACAGCAGTTTTTAGTTGTTTAATAGCCCACCAAGTAACACAACAAGTCAACTGTGATATTTCAAAGAAGTCTTATGTAACCATTTCGGTTCCAATACGCATTGGGTATTCCATTTTTCAATACGGCAATCATATTTTATTATTTATCATGTTAAATACATTTATTAATTTATCCCTACTTGAACAAAGCTTTTAGAATGATTATACTTATAGAAAGTTTTACCAATATACTTTTTTGTACAGTCTCTAGGATTCTACCTGCTTTTGTTGAAAAACTTTAATTGTAATTTCTGTAGCAATCCTCTAAAACATTTTTAAGATAAAAGAATTTTTGTTAATTTAATTTTTAGTATTCACTTAATAATAAATAATTAAGATTTCAAAAGTAGAAGGTAGCTTTTTGTTTCAAAATCTTGAAAGTTTAAAAAAACAAATGCTAGCCAAATCATAATTATTCTTCTGTCTCATTTGAATACTTTTATGACACCCCTGAAAAGTTTAACAAAAAGGTAAAAAATAAATTATCAGATGATCTCTGACAATATCTTAATTATATTGCACTTGATCAGTTCTGTGGGGCGAAAGTTTGCAAGCATTAAATGATTTCAATAGTTTTTCGTTTCCTGCTGCTGAAATATTGCCTGTAGAGTATGTCCCAATTGTATATGCACAACAAATATTGTGAATTTACTTTTATTAAAAATATTACAACCTTAACATTTTTATTTTAGGCACTGAGTCTTCTACCCTCTATCATATCTGTAAGTGCAGTCAAAAATTTCTTGGAGTGTGTGCTTCACAACATCCAAGCTCGCAAATATGATGTACAACTGAAAAAATCTCTCTTGTATGCTGAACATTTACAGGTGACCTCATGTATTCATTTTATGAAAAGTCCTTTGTTAGTGGGAGGTTTTTTGGGCTTCTCTAACAGAGTTCCCACGGTCATTAAAAGTGATTAATATTTTTTAACTTGTTTTCCAGGCCTTTAAAGTCTTTGAAAATGCTTAGAGGTCATTAATTTTTGCTGATGTTGTGTACCCAACTGTAATATTACTTCATCTCCGATTTGCTCATTCCCATGGCACCTCCACTTATTCGTGCCACAGCAGAATTTTCTGGCGTATTTGTATTACACATACATCAACTTGTACTTTGTTTATTTTGTATTTGCTAATTGGTGAAGTGGAACTCAAACAGTGTTTTAGTTACAAACTGTACTCTGGCAGACGGAACACATGAAACTAGTGTTTATGTTTCGAGAACCAAAAGTGTTTGTGACCAGCGAGAGCTGTTTTTATTTTTAGCAGGCGCAACTTGAAAATGCTATGCCTGGAAAATGCACATTCAATATGGCTATGGTTAAAGCACAGTGCATGTGAAAAAAATGGATTACTACATTATCAGTCTGATCATAAGGCCAAATTAAAATTGTGCATGAAAGATTTTGATATCAGCGCTATGACTGAAACAACTGTAAAGTCACACATTAACAACATGATGCCTGAATTTATTTTTCCGAAGGTTCTTAAAAAATATTATATAGTTCCTTAAAAGTTGTTGAAAAGTCATTGATTTTCATTCTGTTATTTCAGTGTGAACGCTGTCTAAAAATTAGTTTTATAGCATTATAAGTAAATGTTGTGGTTTAACTAAATATATAAGTGGGGGTAACAAAATCATCTGTGCCTGTCAGGTCAAATATGCCTGACAGAAAGTTAAACAATTGTATTCAACACTTTTGGCTTTCCCTTTGAAATTTAATCTCTAAAATATAAATTGTTTTAATTATTTACTGTAATTACTATTTTACAGTAATTACAATTTTATGAAATTTTACAATACATAAGAATTCCATTGCAAGTATCATAACTCGAAAAAGGCCTTGGAATGGAAATTAATATGATGAAATTTTCTAATCTCATAAACTAAATGAAAATTTCTTACAGTTTAGAGCTTCTTTTTTTTTCTATGTTTACTGAGTGCGAAACTTTGTAGCCTGTTTTTTTTTATACTTGGGTGGAAAACTTATGATATTCATAAACACAGTGTTGCTATTGATTAAGAATTGTCTTGGATTTCAGGTTCAAGCGAAGAGCATCCACTTTCATTCCTATAAATTAACAGTGACAGACTTGGATATGTGTAGAGTGTGTCAGAAAAGAATTGGTAAGAGGTAAGTTTAAAATGCAAATGAAGAGCATTTTGCATAATTGAAATCTTAATCATAATTTAAATTAAGAATAGAGCTATGCATTACAATTATATACTCTTTTAAATTTTCTAGATTTTATTTGTAAATCTAAATGCTATGTAATAATTTGTAATATTTGCATTTTTTTTTTTTTTTAAATCCAAAGCTTATTCAATGGCTGTCTGTTAACAGGCTTCCCACAGCCATCTTAAGTGTTTAATATTGTTTAACTGGTTTTCTAGGCCTTAAAAGTATTTGAAAATGCTGAGAGGTCCTTAATTTTTTTCACTTATCTGCACTGCACTAAATTTCTTTAGTATATTTGCATTGCACATGCATCAACTTGTACATTGTTTGGTTTGTATTTGCTGATTGGTGGAGAAGAAATCGAACGATTTTAGTTACACACCGTACTCCGAGGCAAAAAACTCTCGAGATTAGTGTTTACGTTTTGCGGGCTAAAAAATCAATGACCATCATCAAAGTCTGTTTATAAGGCAAAATGCCAATTGTACATGAAAAGATTTTGATATTAACGCTCTGGGAAAAGCAGCTGTGAAGTCACATTTTAAAGACCTGATGCATGAAAACAAATTTTCAAAGGTCCTTAAAAAATATTATTTAGGTCCTTGAAAAGTCCTTGATTTTTAATCTATGATTTCAGTGGGAACCAGTTGACATTAAAAGAATTATAATGAAGGATCAGGGTTCATACTCAATCGATGATAGTAAAATTCAGGAGTTGCTAAGGCGTTTTTCAGGAGTTAAATACAGTAAATTCAGGAGTTAACAAGAAAAAATTACGTCTAATAATATATTATCCATCTAAGCCCCTGTAGTCGAGAATTATGGTGTATTCTGGGAATGTCCTAAGGTTTTTCATTGTGGCTGTAGTGTTGAAGTGTAATTGGCATATGTACAGAAAGAATTTCAAATTTTAGAGACGTTTTATTGAGTAAAAAAAAGCGACATTTTAAGGTTTTACCAATCTTTTTACTCTTTGATGATAATATTTAAGGAGATAAAAAGAATTAGCAAGAGTAGAAACACAGTTTTCGGGAGTTATAAGGGCCTTTATTAAAAAAAAAGAGCAAATTTCAGGAGTTTTTCAAGGAGGAGTACGAACCCTGAAGGATAAAAGAAGAATATTTAAACTTATTCAAATGTAAAATGAAGAAATAATTCTTCAATGCAGCTATGTTTAGCAAATTCCACTAACAGTCATGACCTTTAATTTTTGATTTAATACATTGAAATACTTCATTATACACTGCAG
The DNA here is from genome assembly GCA_963978545.1 of Linyphia triangularis. Lineage (NCBI taxonomy): Eukaryota > Metazoa > Arthropoda > Arachnida > Araneae > Linyphiidae > Linyphia > Linyphia triangularis. Next base: position 82,518,673 of record OZ021731.1, read on the forward strand.
ATTTTATTTTTAGTTTAACTTCTAATCCCTTTGTTTTGTTTTCAGTGCCTTTGCTCATTTTCCTACTGGTGTCACGGTACATTATTCCTGCAAAGACCAATATTCAGCTTGGAATTGTTGAGAACTTTTAATGAATGTATAAATATAACAAATGTATATAATGTATAATTTTGAAAATTAAAATTTAATTTTGATTCTATTGTTTTTGAAGTTAATATACATGTAACACAAAATACAATTCCCATAGTATTATTCTATTGTTGCGTATGAGTACTAAAATTAAGTAATTACAAAACTGACAAAACATGTCTACTAAGAAAACTGCCTTTAGGCTAAGTAAATAATATGGTACAGTTAAGTACCTCATTTAAAACTCACAAATGTGATTAGTAAAATAAGTCCAGCAAGAAAGAGGACAAAAGGCTAACGTTTGGCACATTTTATGGTACAATTGGGCTTGTACTGTTAAACAGGGACATACGAGAGGTGATTATTCTGTCTCTGCTACTAGTATATTTTAATGATAATATATTTAGGTGAGCAAATTGTGGGGTACCAGCTGTTTGTCTTAACGTTGGAGAGCTTTGGTTAGACAGTGGCTGGGTGACAGCAACTTGCCGATATGAGTTTGAGGAATCTTGTAAACAGGACAATTTATTGTGCATGCACAGTGAACCTCAAAAACTAGAAACCACATGTGGTAGGTACATTTGACAATATAAATCCCAAATCATTATTTATTCTTGCTTTTGAAAAACTTCTAAATCGCTTATTACGCTTTTATTCAGAACTATTTCTTTCTGTTTATACCCAGTAAACTGCTCAATTGAATTAATCTATAAATAGCTAAATTAGGGTTCCCACGGTCATTAAAAATGCTTAATATTTTGAACTGCTTTTCCAGGCTTTGAAAATACCATACATAGCATTTTGTGCTCCACTGCAAAATTGATAAATATTCAATTCTGATTTTCTAATACATGCAGGACCGTCACTTAACCGTGTTGAAACTAGAATTTTCTGGTATATTTGTATTATCAAAAGAGTTGGTGACCAGCAGGTGCTGTTTGGGTTTATATTAACAGAAGCAACTTATCAATACTATGCCTGGAAAGTAACCATTTAGTGTGCTAAAGCACAGTGCACATGAAAAATGGAATGCAACATCATCAAAGTCTGTTCATGAGGCAAAATGCAAATTGTGCATGAAAGATTTTGATATTAGCATTATGGTCGAAGCATTAAAGTGAAGTCACACATTATAGACATGCCTGAAAACGCGTTTTCGAAGGTCTGTAAAAAATATTATTCAAGTCCTTAAAAGTCATTGATTTCCATTCGGTGATTCCAGTAGGAACACTGTTACAGTGATTGGGACACATTAAAGACAGTATTAAAATAGTTAACATTAAAGTCAGTATATAGCTTTACAGGACTACAAATGTGATTGAATTGAAGGTCATGTAAGTGCAATTTGTTTATGCCATTCAAACACTTCGAAAAATGTAATGAAACCTACTATAGATGAAGAATTGATGTATAACTGCCTCAGTTGATGTTACTTGACTAATGTTGAGGATGTGAAGGATATTAATGGATGATTATTACTTGTTGGAGGGGTTGACTACAGACTTAACAGAAGTTGATTACATTAAAATTTTTTTACTATTACTGGGGTACTGAGGGGATATCTGCAGGTAGTCTGTTATTGTTGTTGGTTGACTAAAGAGGTAGTAATGGGATACTGCATTAGCCGACCAAACGGTATAGTGGTTAGCGTTCGAGCTTCTAGACCGCGAGGTTGCGGGTTCGAGTCCCGTGTTTGGCATGGGTGTTTGTAAATGTATGTTGGCTTGTCTAATGACGAAAGTTTCGGCGCATTATAGCCCTCGTGTAGCTGACGGCGCCAGATAATCTGAAAACAACCAACCAAGGGATACTGCATTACATTACAAATACAATTCATTTGCATCTCTTTAGGAAGGCTGCTAAGTTACCAGTAATATTTTCCAGGAAACTTAAGGGTCAGTGAAGTCCAGTAATCGACTGTAGATATCTTGTAGGTGGTCAATCTAGCTATGACCATGGAAAATACATTACTATTTTTATATTTTGTCACAGGTGCCTTTATCGTCCCAGCATCTGCCAACAGCTTTTCAGTGTAGACCTAGAATATATATATATATTTTTGTTTTTGGAGTTAACTTTGCTTTTCTGATAAATGTGAAATGGAAGTTCAACATTTTGAAAATTAATTGTATTTTTATTCACTAAAGAGTTTACTAAGTAAATGGAGCATAATTAATATTCAGTATTGATCATCTTAGCACCCGACTGATTTTGTTCACACGCTCATTCTCTATAGACCTCAGCACAATTCCTACAGTTAGTCTCTCATGAGTTTCACAAGACAATATCTGTTGTCCTGGTCACTCGTAAGCTCCTCTCTCTCCCTCAACTTCCAACTTGTCAATATATATGTTTGAGTACCTCTTAAAAGACTTGTTTTCTGACTCTCAGCACTGCATAAAAATTCTAAAATGATGTGAACATTATGTATATATATGTAATAGCAATCTCTTTTCAGTATCAATAATTCATTCTTTCAAAGCGATTATTCATTTTTAATCCCCTCACAAATCTTCACTTTCTTTCAACACCTTTTCATGCGAGATTTGTTTACGTTAGTGTCTTTGTTACAAGCCAATCTCATAATTAGTACTCAGTATTGCTCCTTCTGGCATCAGACGGTTTATAAGTTAACACATCCTTGGTATTTTAATTTCTGCTAAGCTCAGCAGCATTCTCAGGGTTAGTTTGCAGTGTGTTACACAAAACGATTTATTCATTCTCTTCATATCTGTCATTTAGATCATTCGTAACTTCTCTTTCTCTCTGAGCTTTCAAATTATTAACTTAATAAATGTGTTCGACTGCCTCGAAAAAGACTGACTTGCCACACTGCCTTAATTTACCCAAAAAAGTGGACATTTTATAATTAAATATATAAGTCTAAATTCTGAAGATAAACCCATGCTATTATTTCATACTCCATTCAACATGATCTTTATCTTGAAAACTAAGGATGGAACGGATATCCGGCAAATATCCGATATCCGGCTGATTTTTCAATATCCGAAACCCCGTCGGATATCCGATTTGAAATACCGGACATCCGATAATTTCATTCGGATATCCGGCCACCAGGTATCCACAAGAAATAATTTTTTGCAAAAAATAGTGATCTTTTGCGGACAAAGGGGACACCGCATCCTATACTTTTTTTTTTCTTGGACATAAATTGCAGTCAAGTTAGAAAACAAAAAAGTTCCTTCTTGAGAACTATGCTTTCGCATATCCGTAACTTCAGAGATGAGCTAGGGCGCCGAGTTGATAAGCATAAACCATTCCTTCAATCTTTTCTATACACATCCTTCATACGTGTTTTGCAATATGTTCTTTTCATTCCAAGTTTATGATCTGATTAATTCCAGATGTTATATTTGAATGCTTCTCCGTAAAACACGAACCAAAATTCTAATAAATAGTACTTTTTTTCCATAACATAAGCTACTTGATAAGAGTTTTAGTTATTCTCACTTCCTCCTTTTTTTCTGACATTTGCTAGCGAGTAAAAAGCAATAAATAGCCAATGCGCACTCCTCAATGCTTTTTTTTTTGTTCTATCGACGATAATACCCTACCCCTTTACGCTGTGAATGGTATGGTCTAATTTCTGATTTTTCATTGGCAGAAGTTGAAAGCTGGTATATTTTTTCTGACGTAAAATGAAGTATTGTTATTTTTAGGTCTTTAACGCAGCGCCATAATGTGGAATTATATTTAGCTCTCTAGAATGTCTTGAATCATAGTTTTCTCCAATTACAATCCAATTTATAATTTTTAATAATGGCTCATTTAAAATCACCCATTTGGAAGTATTTTAAAATTAATGGAAATGACGAAAGCAAAGCCTTATGTGTTACTTGCTCCACAGAATCGTTTAAAAAATATATTGTGCGCGGTAAAAGCCCAAAATCCTTTTCCACAAACCCTTATGGAACCATTTAATGAGTGTGCATAAGGAAATTCACCGAAGCTTAAAAGACTCACTAAATGCATCAAATATTGATGAACAAGAAAACACAATTAATCAAAACAAGAAATGCACGCAAACAACATTGGAATCGACATTATTTGTACCAAAATTGTGGAGTTTAGATGATCCTAAAGCAAAAGCCTTAACCGCAAAAATATGTAAGTACTAATTTTGTTTGTTTATATTAAATATATATTTTAAATATGGTATAACATAATGTTAAACGTATTTCTGAAATATTTTCATCACATTGCAGAATGTTTGGTACAATTTTAAGTAACACACAAACAAAATGGTGATGAAGTTTCAAAATTGTTCAGCAAGTGTAGGTATTGGCATCACTAAAACATCGTTTCATCAACTAAAGTTTAAATAAAAAAAAATCAACTCAGTGGCGCGACAGCCCATGTGGACCAAGGCCTGCTGGGCCCAGCTCAGCTTTTTTGACTGTGGCATTTGTGTGTCACATGGCAGATGTTCCGGTCAGATGGTCATTCTGACGCCGAACCCCATTGTTTAGTTCCCAAGCATGCATGGTCTTCCTCAGTTTATTTCTTTCAGGTATAAATAGCTAAGTCAACCTTGCCCAGTCCGCGAATCAAACCATGGACCTGTGGCATGCAGTGCGATGCGCTAACCACTAATTAAAATTTACTTAATACTTCATATCATGACCATTTTTTTCGTATAGCATATCGTATAACTATCGTTTTTAGTATATAGACCGAATATCTGGCCGGATATCCGTATCTGGTAGACATGGTACCCAGGATATCCGGTATCCGGCAAAACTCACATCCGTTCCATCCCTATTGAAAACAAATTAAAAGATCTAAATAGAAAGAGGAACCAGTTTGGATATCTTTCTCAATCTTGGCAAACGATAGACGCCTTTTCCACCTTACATAAATGGAGCAAACTTGAGTGCTACATATCAGCAGAAATTTTTCTGGGAGGTCTATTACAAAATATTTAATGCAAAGTATGATTTTTGCAAATAGAGTTTAATGGAATTGTTTTGTATAAAACTTTAAATAGCAGATTAGCTTTAGAATTGTATGCATTTCAGGTTTAAAATTTCTGAGTATCTTCAACAATAATCCGTGGTCAAATTAGTGCCGAGATTAAATAATTGTAATTTCTTTTAATAATTAATACGTATAATATATCTTTTAATAAATTAATCATTAAAAGATGTATCCTTATCAAATAAACAGAACTCTCAACAGGCAAGTTTTTGAAATATAACCCAACAGCTTTTAATGTTTTGTGTTAATATGAGATTTTGTGATTCAAGTTTTTAAACAAATGTGGAAGTAAGGACTGAAGCATTTATATCAACAATAAAGACTATTCTGGCTTGGGTAAAACACAAAGATGTTACGCTACGCAATTCCTTCATTTCTGCTGAATCCTGAGGTCTTACATAAGATTTAAAGGTAAAATTTTGAAGTATTTTGTGATGAGAAGTATGAGTTTTCTTAATGTAAGATCTAAATTCAAAGCAAAACCAACTTTATTTACATTAATATCTAAGAAATCATTTCTGTATAGTATAAGCAAATATAATTACTACATTTTAGATATATTGTTGAAGCCCAATCGTAGGCTTTTTGCTATAATCATCTCTAATGTCTCGAGCCTTATCTTTGAAAAATTTTGCCTTTTCCTCGCTTTTCTCTACACCATCTCCTCGTCTATACATTCGACTAAGGTTCATACATGCATACACATTTCCACCATTGCAAGCGCTAAGAGACAATTTAGAAGCCTTGGTCCTGTCTTTCGGAATACCTTCCGCACCAGTAATATACAAGTTACTGGCAAAAAAACATGCAGTTGGGTTGCCAGCATTACAAGCTTTTTCTAAGTATTGCAGCCCAGTAACATAGTCTAACTTGATGGCGTCAGTCTTACGGTACTCATCTTTAGTGGTCAGCATGGTACCGACATGTAGGCAACCGTCATTGTGGCCAAGATTGCAAGATGTTTTGTAGTAGTTAAATGCTGCTAAACAGTCGGCACTCTCCATTCCTGTAAGACAGTGGAATATAGTAAAGAACTCTGATGCAAAATCAACAATCTTAGTAAAAAAATAGCAAAAACTGTCAAAATTCATGATTAAATCATCAATTAAAAACTAGTTTTTGAATTATTTAGAGCATTTAGTTTGATAGCTATTTAAATTATTTGCTATTTTCAGGCCATTAACACATTCCTATCAATAACCATAAAACAAAGAGTCAGTGAATCTGTCTGTCCCTCTATAGAAAGCTACTTAAAATAGGTGTAGAGCTGATATTTCAACATATTGACAAACAGAATGTTAAGAGTTTATTTTTTTTAATTCATTATTATTATTATTATTTTGCAAAAGGACTTCTAATAGGGCTACAGGTCTGGAAATTTCTACATAAGTTGTTTTGGTTTAATAATTGGACTTTTGGCAAACAGAATTTTAAAATTTCAACTAGTTTTTTAATTAATTTTTTAACAAAGCAACTTCTAATAGGCCTAGAGCTCTGAAATTTGATGCATAAATAGTTCTGGCATTCTAATTTTACTTTTCACAAACACAATGTTAAAATATTCTCAGAGGGGTGAGAGATTGAATTAACAGGATTTTTTGTTTGCTTATTGACAGGAGTGGGAGATTTAATAATAAAGGTTTACGCAGCAATTAATCATTTAGCGAGTGAAGTGAGCTTATGCTAGCGCAGCAATGAACCTTTCAGCAAAGAAGCGAGTATGTTCAAGAAGGACCAACAGCTGTGACCAATGACAGATCTTTGCAAAGCGGAGCCACGCAGCTAGTACATGATATTATAGAACATATGTTTTATTAGTAAGTAGATGAGAAGTCGCAATAGGAGCTCGTTAAACTGCCTCCTAGGATATCAATCCGTGGCGGAATGATTCAAGTTTAACCAGGAAATAGCAGCTGATTTACTTGTATTTTTAGCCTCCATTTTTAAGCACATCTGTAAAAGTTAATTAGGTCTTTCTCAAAAACTTTAGTATACTATTAGATTACCAGATTGAAATGTTAGGAAATAATAACTTGTAATTTGAAGTAGAGTTTAGTAAAAGTTATTTAAAAAATTAATAGCAACTTGTTATTAATATAGATAAGGTTACCATTTTGAAATTTTAGGAAATAATAACTTGTAATTTGAAACAGGGTTTAGTAAGTTATTTAAAACAGTATACCGCAACATCTACAGTAAAATTACCTTTTCCTAAGTAGGAGTAATTGCCATACTTGAAACAACTTTTGGGGTATTTATTATCATCACAGTTGGACTTGTAAATTTTTCCTGCTGCGTCATAATCAGCCTTCAAAGTTTCTAAGTAATCCCCTAACAAATGACAACCTGCAAGAACAGACTAAAGTATAAAATTTAAATCAAAAACAAACTGACATAAAGAAATTAATATAGATCCTTAAATACAATAATTTTACTGTCCATGTTTTAATGATAACAATAATTAATACAATATAGAGATCTTTCAATAAGTGGATTTCTAATTATTTAATTCGTTATCAAAAGATGGATTCAGAACCACAACATCCATCCTTAATTGGGAATTCGAACCTGGCATACAAGGCCAGAGTACTAACCAAACAGCCATCAGGTGGGTTAAACGGTTCGAATTTTCATGTCTAGCAGTATTGTTTGATTCCCCAATAAGCATTTACAACAATAAAAGAATCTTATATTGTTTACAAACCAATTGATCTCTTAAAAGGAGGTTCATGTCTAACTTTATTTCTTGATTTACAGCATAAACCACTTCAATCTTTTCTCAATTTTTTAAAATCATTGACAGAGTGGTGATGGCAATTTTATACTTGGCCACAATTTTTGTTTCAAAGAATTTATCATCAATTTCATTTCAAATTTCTTGCGTCGTTTCTAACAATAACTGTTTTCAACTTATTAGGCAAGATTCAACATACAAAAGCGACTAAATTTAATTTTTCAACTACGGTTGTGTACAGGAAGTGTTATGCAATGTCAAAAAACTAGTTTATGAAGTTAACCTTTAAAGCTCTCTAAATTCGTGGCAAAATCAGCTAATTTTACAGCGATAGTCTTGAAATTTGATCACTCGGGCATTTTGCCTATTTCATATTGTTTCCACTTGAAGAATGCTTAGTTTCATAGCGCTTTAAAATTTCATTGTACATAATGAAGGTCATAAAAAAAGTTGTTTAAAGAGAATTTTTTTTTTTTGTCTTAAGCGAGATTTCTTGTTAAATGAATATATAACGCTGAGTTCATCTTTATCGTAGGAGAAACTACTTACATTTTTAGTTAAATGCAATTTTGTGTTAACAGGGTTTGAATGTATAACCAATAACAAGAAATAAATTTTAATCACAGGGTAAAACAATTTTCACATTCAGTAAGTTAAGTATTCTAATTCAAAACTTCTAACTCGAATCCACAATAAAACTATTGATTAGTAGTCAATGTACCAGACGTTAATCTAGATCATATGGTAAAAATACAGAAATGGGGGTCCCATTAAATTTTATTGGAATTTTAGGCTCTAACTGCATATACAATTCCCATTAACAATGCACGTAGTCCTGTAATAAATAAGACAACCTCAATTCCCCAACTAAATAAAAAAGATTCAATCATAGTTAACCTAAGAAACTGAAGTACTATTCCATTAGACTGGTACCAAAAGCTGCATAGCCTGAAAGTTGTGTCAGTTATTTTCAAGTAGAAATGTTTAAGCGAAAATAATATTTTAACCTTGTGGACTTTTATTTTTATTACATTTAATTTGGTTATTTAAATACATTTATCACAATTCTCTGCTTCTTCCCCTGACTAGCCCATTGTTAAGATTTTATTTTATAGGGAAATTAAAATTTTTAAAAGTACTGAACACTTTTGCGAAATATTTCTTTGATCTGCACTTGATTAGACAAACAGTAGTACCTAGTATTTATAGTGAAATATAGGACATAAATTACCTTCTCCATTTTTTTCTGAAAAACACGAAAATCGATATTCTGTTCCTAAATTATCTAGATATTCTTTTACTTCTTCTTCAGACTTGAAAGTCATGCTGTTTGCACATGTACTTAATTATATAATAGTACCAAGAAAGTGGCGATGCCGAAATGAAAGGCAAATGTAAACATAAATAATGGAATCAAATGGTTGCAGTTAACTGCTTACGTCCAAGATTTTAATCATAGAGTTTACTTAGGAAACGTCATATAAAAATGGCTATACAAAAGAAAAACTAAATTTATGGTTTTGATTACCTGAATTCAAAGGAGTGACTCTTTAGTTCCAATTGTGATCAGGAATAGGACATCATTACGCTAGGTTTGGTTTGTTTTGGAATTTTCTTGCGCAAGAGATCGTGATACACCGAATCATTACGCTTGGATTTAATTAGAGCAAAGCAATGAGCAGAAGTTCAGTGGTAACCTGTGGTCGAATATGTTAATGCAGCTGGAAACATTAGACTTTCCAATAGCCCCTCCGTCCCCCACCAACCACACACACACTTTTGCCAATCATGTACAATCCCACTTGATTTTTTTTTTTTTTTTTTTTTTTTTTAATTATCATTTTAAATTTAGTACATTAATCAGTAATGATGCATATATGCAAAAAAAAAATTCAATTTTATTTAAAAATTAATTAAGTAATACCATTTAACTCGTTATAATAAGCATATTTTTGAACAGTGATTACTCGAGTTTTTTGAAGCCAAGAAAGAAATTATGGTTGGAAATTGTTCGTAATATCATTCTCAATGTTATGAACCACCATATCTAATTTTTAATTATTTTTTTTTAATAGAATTTTTTTAATACTGAAAGTAGAAAAATCACAATTTCCCTAAAGACATTTGCATTTAAAAATCTATCAAAATTCAATTTGTATTTCAGTCAAATTGACTGAAGTCCAAAATATCATAAGAGTATAATGCAGATTTGAATTCTCAAATCATTTTTCAAAAAGACTAGATCAAACTTCAGTTATCACTGTTTAAATGAAGTCTCACGTGCCAAAGAAAGCGAATTTTTAGATTATGAGTTTAAAGTATTCACATTTACTTTCAGAAAAAAATAGTACTTCAAACTAATGAAATAACTCTCTAGCCTTTAGATGGTACCATTCTAACATTATCTTGCAAAAATTAAATCTACGGATTATTTTAAAACAGAAATTCTCAAGGACAGGTGAAGTCGGAAAATCTCTTATCTGGCTGCTTTGCTACACACATTACGTGGAGCGAAGTCTTTATTGGATTTCATTGCTTACCATTGCAACCCATGGCAACGTCGCAGTCGAAACGTGTTTCACCTTTTGCACCTTCCTGAGGGCGCCTATGACAATTTGGTGTAAGCAATTGGGTCCAAATCAAAGTGAGAACACAGTGCGTAAACACAACAACTTGTATTTACAACATGAGCCATTAACCATGACCTCACTCTCTGATAGTCGAACTAGGAATGATGACGTAATAAGAACGGAACGCAGTGCCGCAAGCACAACACTCAGAGATCGCAGCACCACAAGTACAATACTACAACAACAACAACAAAGTAAAGAGGGGGGGGGGGGGCTGTAAATAAAGATTTTGAACACACTTATAATTTCTATCAATTTTTAATATCTTCTATAATACTAAAATAAAGAATTTGTGTGTGAGTATCTGTTGGCCTGGCCATAGGAATTTAACCGTCACGGCTGGAAAAATCCTGAAATTTTAAAAATGAGTTGTGTGTGCGACCTAATTATCGGGTTCCTTTTAGTAACTCCAATTACCTTAATCTAATTCAACTAGTACCCTCTTTATGAATCGGTGTGTGTAAAGTCGGAGATCCAGTTCTTTCTTCTTGTTCATCGATGTAACCTTTTTACACATCATCTGTTTTTTTGGATTTTCTTCAAACGTTTTTCTGGATAACACGAGAATACTAGATTACCGACTTTCCTCACTCCGGTCAACCAGGGAGTAATAATAGATTAAAGGGATAAAATCATAAGTACTGCCCTTAACGCTTGCATATACATGAATAATAATAGTTTCCACTCAATGAAACTATTGACATTCAGAAATTTATTTCTTTGACACATTCTTTGTGGTTACCTATTGAAGTAAACTGTAAAATGTTTCATTTTTTAAGTATACTTTGAATTTAAAACATGGAATATTTACTGAATGAGTATTAAAGTCAATCGAATTGCCACTGCTACGTATGACAAAATCACAAGTTTTAATGACCTTGGAAAACTTAAGTCACATACCTAATAATGCCATTAAGATTTACACCGACGGCAGTAAAATTAACGATCTGGCATGTAGAGTCATCTTTATTGAGTACCCTGGAGGTAATTTGACTCTTTGTGTCGTAACCCAAATTACTGCTTAGTTTTTAGAAGTCAATTGATAGTTATAGATCTGAGACTCGAGGTTATTCTCTTCTCTTCACCATCTTAATAATTGGATATTGGTAGGTGACAAGACCAGTACATCAATTCTGCTCAAAGTAAAACAGATTTCGTTAAGTCAGGATGTCCACTTTCAGTGGATCCCTTCTTATGTTAACATTCATGGTAAAAGAATTGGCGGTTAAACTTGCTGAGTGGGGTTGCAGTCACTCAACCCTTTCTTCTTCCTCCTTGACTTTTTTGGAATTATACTTACGAGAAAAGTTAAAAACTTCAGTAGAGTGGAGAGAGCCCCCCCCCCCCCCCCCACTCATCACTGGTATATGGGTAAAATACGAGAATGACTTTTTACCTCCCATGCGACAGAGGCTCCCGGACAGCACTTCCTTAACTAGCTAGCGATCACATCAAGTGCACAACATTCATCGAGGGCAGGAAGGTCTCCAACGCCTGCCCCAAGTGCCACGAACCACAAGGGTTCATCTGAGCATTTGATGGACTGTCTGAACCTCTCAAGGAAGGACATTTATCCAGATCCTCTTCTTGTACTTGACTATCTTAGAGTCAACGGAATCGTGGATCTCGTCTAACTCCGTCAGGCATTACGGAGGATAAGCAACAACAAAAACACAAGTTTTAAAGTAGCTTCACAAACTATAAACTCAAAGAAATTCAACATTAAGCAGAGGAATAAAGACTTAGAATATAATATGTTAATTAATGGAAATATGAAGGTGGGAGTAGCCTTTCTGCCACTGTGAATCCGAGCATATTGAAGAGACATGACGTCAGTATCAAAACTTACTGATGGTGGCCACGTGATTGGGATTGATAGAAGCAGTTTGATTGTTCTGCGTCAATGACCCATCCACAAGTGTGTGACGTGACAGACAACACCAAAAAGACAAGTTATGGAATTGATGGCTGACTTTTGGTAGTTAGCTTCATTAAGATGTTGGGTTTCACGGATAGATATGACGTCCTTTTCTCCATTTATGCTCGGATAAAAGTGTTGCCCGAGGAACACCACGTGGAGGTGGGCTACTGTCGTTCCTTTCCCCTCTCCCTGTAGTCCGAGAGGCGACTGCAAGTTTAGGTGTCTCATCGACATCATTTTAAAAATCATGGAATATAAAGAAAAGCTAGTCGTAAAATGCGACATTGAACATCATGATGAAATTCACATGAAACGTAAAGTACTACCGATTGAGTAAGAATCGCGAGATCGGCCAACCCGAATCTGGCCACAGGAATTTCAGAATGACTATGGCTTCAAAATTTAAAACGCATATTTTTTGTTGATTTTAAATGTTTTTGAAAGTGTTTTGTAACGTCAAATGTTTTTCGGTTAAACGAGTATGTCTGATAAAAGTTGTAAAACCTCCTTTCTGTGTAAAATTCAGGAAAATGTCAAAGACTGTCCGTTCCCCATTAATTAAAATGCAACAATTATATGCAAATAAACTTAAAAGATGTCAGTATCATAAGTTTTTTGTTAGGATAATGGCATGGCGATAAGTCATACGCGACAACACTCTAAAATTTCTGTCGCTACAGCGATCATGATGGTTAAGGATTGATTGAAAATCTGAATTTATTTTTAAATTTCTTTTTGTAATTAGTTTTCAATTTTAGTAGTTGCATTTCTAATAAATAAGACTAAGTCATTTCGGTTTACACCATTGAGATCACAAATGTTTTATGACAATGATGTTCGATGAGGTATATCTAAATTTGCACTTGCTACTCAGTCTACAATAACAATGACTTGCTTTTGCTCCTTTCCCAGTCAATTAAAAACACATTTGGAATATTTGAGTGAATAGAAATTACCTGGCACTAACCATGATTGATCCCTTTTATAGTTTAGAACCAACAAGCCAAATCTGAATTAAACAATGCAGAGAACTATAATCTATAAATTAAATGTAATGCAACTAAAACTTAATGCGGAGTAATCGCTCCTTCTATGATTTTGAACAAGAGCCTAAACAAACATGGAGATTTCAACTCCAAGCAACTACTAAATACGTCTTATAGCTTCCTCAGGGATCGCTCAAAGCAAGTAACCAGGCAATAAAGCTTTTGGAACATTCTTAAAATAGGGTATTACTATTAATGTAAACTACTGGAGATTATTGTAAAAGAATCCTTTTGAAATCTTAATTTATTCTGTTTATGATACATTAGTATATTTTACTTGTATAAAGTGTGCATTTATCTTCTTAGATGTTTAATTTATAACTACATTATTAAAATACACTCTTTTATCATTCAAAGTATGACATTGTTGCAGACCAGAAAGTTCATATTCTGGGGACACCGAAAGAACAAAACATATTATTAAACGTGAGTTGACTACACTGGTTGACTTTGACCTATTTGATATTTATGACTTTGAGCCAATAAAAAGCATAATATTCAATTTTAGTAAGTGTAAAACTCTAAGGAATTCGACGGAACATGTGTGTTTCATGGCTAGGCAAAAAATTTGAAAAATTGGCAAACATTCAAAAAGATATTGCTCTTCAAGACGACAGTTAATACCATAAGAAAGGCTTCTTTACCAAAAATCTTAATCTCAATAGCAATTCACTAATGGGCTTTCACAAAAGATCAAATGTTTCATACAAGTTAATCGAGAAGTACAGCAACACGCTGTATATCACTACTTATTCTTCGATTGGAAGCAACTTCTAAATCCAGCTAATTCTATTTGTTTCAGGAATTCGAAATATTTATAGAAACATCGCTCCAAGTTCAGATTTTAGGTGAAATCTCCTACTGAACGTCCTAGTGATAGTCAGTTGTTATACCCTTTCTACTTCCCAGACACAATGTCCTTAACTAAGTGGTTCTTGAAACATTTGTACTTTTAAACTGATTATGCACTGCATTGTACAAGCCTTATTTGATCCCGTTATAATTTAGAAATAACAAACCAAAACCAAGTGACCGTGTAGAGAATAACTAAAAAACTAACTTAAACTTAATAATGCGGAGTCATCACTCCTTCTATAATTTTGAATGATAAGAACCAGAACAAACTTGGAAATTTCAACTCCAAGTCACAACTAACTACACTTGCTAACTGAGGGATCGCCTAGGCAGGTACCATGCCAATTTAGAAATAAGGCTCACATATTAAAGTAAACTGATGGTTTATATGAATGTCTCAATACCTTCCCTTTTTGTAATTCTATGGAACATTCCCCCCCCCCCCCCCCGATTTCATTTACACATCGTTTCCATGGTGTTCTCAGGTCATCGGTTTTAATCATCTTTACCAAAACCGTCCAACTGTAAGATCGATGGAATTGGACACGTGGAACATATCGTGCTCTACGTCACAGCAGCTATTGGTACGCAGTGGATGATGGAATCAGGAACGCTTCTCGGTATTGAAAAAAGAGGGGAAAACTCACCACTACAAGGACTGGAAAGGACCACTTGCAAGAACCACCTCCCCATTGTAGTGCTCCTCCTAGCAGCACGTGAAGTTAACAGCCACTGCAACTACTCGCCGAAACTGAAAAGAGAAGACTCAGAAGAAGAATTAGGAGATGGAGGTGGAGTCTGTGGAAGAACAAAAGTCAGAAAAACTCACCACAGACGGTTCCCTGCTCCTGAAAAGGAAAGCGATACTTACCACCGGATCTTCGTCCTCCAGCTCACTGAAAAGAGATACACTAACCTGAGAACGGACACTGGACATCCGGTAAGGCTCCAAGTCCTCCAGACTGCTGGAAAGAGATGCACTAACCTGAGAACGGGCGTTGGACCTCCTGTAAAGCTCCGTGTCCTCGTCCTCCGGGGGAGTGCAGCAGCACCTGAAAATATACCTGAAACGAAAAAGAGATAAAACTGTTTATTGCAAAACATTGGGAGTTTTTGACGGCCATAAAAATAAGTAATACAATACACACGAGATTTCAAAGTCAATTTCCTTTGGACATAAGAAATGTATTGTAGAAAAATGATTTGCATCTATCTTACCCTTGCTATAAAAGTGACGTAACTCAAAATGCTTCATTTTGAACTAGTGAATGTATCTGCAAAATCAGGGACTGCATGTACTTTGAACGACTCAAGATTGGTTACAAATTGAATTCAAGTTGAAACTGATTTATGCCGTTATTTCAGTTTCAAGTCCATGTAGACTGTGAATCTGTATATATTTTTTACTCAAAATGAAGAATTTAAAGTTGTGTCACTTTTGTAACGAAGGAATATCAGAACTGCATATACGATGGCTACTTTTTGGTATAATCACACAAAGGATCATTTAGGATATTAACACTCAAATGCCAAAGAGATTTTTTGCTCTCAAACTAATGTTATAAATACTTTGATTCGATTTACTTGCATTCGTTCCTAAATGTCGCACTGAAATATAATTAAAAACCGAATGCTTAGCTTATATATTTTAAACTACTATTCTAAAATTCCATTTTAAGTGTTTTGCTACACCTAACATTGTTTCAAAACAATCGCAAATTGGTGATTATACTGGGCTCTGAAATATAACCAAAATGTCCTTGTGTAACGATCTCAGTCGAAGATTGATAACTTTTTGTTTGGGGAATAACCCTAACGAATTTGACGAAAAATATAGTGAAGCAAATCATGTAGTGTTTACGACGGAAGAATCTGAATAAGCTTTGAGCCATTTGTATACTATAATATAATATATATATTTTATAAAACAGGATGAATTGAGCTCTCTGAAAACGCTGTAGGACCCGGTTCCCCTATCGTACTAGAGTATTGAGAGATCTCAATTCATCCTGTCTTTTTGTAGAGTCACTTCAGGGATAGTACTTTTGGAGTAAGAAATTGAATATTTGTACGGTTTTTTTTTTAATTTAGTAGAGGTTTGTTCAGGAAAAAAGGGACAAAAAGAGGTAAAAAGATTTATTGTAAGGTCACCCTTGGCTACTTTTTGAAAGTGGCGATTCGGCGCCGAATATGGCAACCCATCGCCAAGGCTTTTCGATAATCCTAGTGACCGTTTGGATTTGGCAACACGGCGTGTTTTGACGACATTTTGTATTTGGCGACACAGCCTTTTAACGTCATTTTCAATTTGGCGATTTTTTTTAAAGTCGCCTAGGGGAGCCATACAGTAAATGTAAACCAATAAAAGGTATCATATGCATTGGGCGTCAAATTTTTCTTGGACGTTGATACATTCAACGAAGAATATTAGTAAGCAGATATTTACTAAGTCCATGACAAATGTATCTTCGAAATTAAACTTACAAATAAAAGATATTTATTTGTTAGATATTTAGTTAAGATATTCTTAAATTTAATATATTCTTAAGAAAATTAGGAAAAGATATTCAGTTCTATTATATTCCTATGTATTCTATTTCAACTGACTGCTTTCAAAATATCTCACCAATTGGCGATGGTCGTATTTCTAATTTTAAATATTTTGATTTTTTTGGTGGTCCTAAGTGGATGAAAAAGTTCTTACGTTGTGAGCTTTATCTTTCATTTTCATTTTACTGAACTTCTCAAATTATCAACGAATAGTATGATTCATTAAAAAGGCGATCAATGATTTTCTCACCAATTGCGAACCTTTTTTTTAAAAATAATTAAAACAATCTGTAATTAAATGTTTTGGAATATTGAAACATTTTTGCAAAATGTAACTATAGTTAGAATTTAGAAATGTGATATATAGGGAAGGGAATTTATTTGACAAACAAATTATTTTGACAAATGACATTAAGGCGCCATTGTGTACGTTGAAATATATTTATGTATTAAGTTTTGAAATAAGTAAAGTTTTACCTTTATAAAATCACTTAATTGAAAATAAAAATAAAATAAATTTACTTACAAAAAACAGCGTAATAATAAACTACCCCATGCTGTATGTTAATTAGTAAAATGTAAAATAAAAATATTTAATAAACCAATATTCTCGAGTTAAGAAGACAATCGCAGCTCGTAATCGGATGAATTAAAATCTTTCGAATTACGAGATTTCAAAATTTGATATTCTTGAACGTTGCCATCTGTAATTATAAAACTTTTTGAAAGTTTGATTATAATAACCGTTAACAATGAATACGACAAGCCGTTACTTGGAGTGTGACTCTATCGTCTGCCAAATCTAGTTGATCAATCACGAAACGCCTTTAAAAACGCATTAAAATGTTCAGCCAATTAATAAAAAAACCTTATTATATAATTTCTCGTCAGATATTAGGAAGATTAGTTGTCTGAAAATCATCATGCGTAAAGTTCATTTGGATAGTTATCATTTGCAAAAAGGATAATTAACTTGACGAATTTAAGTTTTTGGTAGGTGAACGCAAAAACGTATTAAGTCTCAACTACGCAACTTAAAGTATATATTTTATCTCAAAACTATTATATTAAAAAATAATACGTGGTTGATCTTTATTCCTGGTATCCGCGTTAATATCGCCAAGTGAATTTCGCAATTCTTTCAAGCAAGCTTTGGAACCTTCCTCTATTAACTTGTCTTCATCCAATGGAACTGAATCTCTGCAGATAGGCTTATTGTGGATGACAATGTACTCAATCAAGGGTTAAAATTCCAAGTCCTGAACGTATTCTGCGCCAAGAATTGTTTACATTTAAATCACGCCAAATTATGGCAACCATAGACATATAAATCCTCGCCATCGTCATTAAAAAAAAAAAAAAAAAAAAAAAAAAAAATGGAGACTCTTCTATTTTTTGGTGAAAATCACATTGGCGTGGAATCTGTGCCGGTCTTGGAATTTCAACCCAATCAAGCTTTAGTCAAGTAGTTTGGAATGGATGTTTCCTTCGTAGTGGTCAAACACTGTGAAAACTCAATCTGAGTTCAATATGTGACAATTGCACATACAAATTGGCAATGGATATAAAGGATTTACATTAAAACTTTTTATTTGTGGGTTATATTACTAAACCTTTTGGCTCAGATTTACTGTACGATTCCCCTTGGCGACTTTTTGAAAGTTGACGATCCGGCGGCGCCAAATGTGGTAACCCGTCGCCAAGGTTTTCCGCTTACCCTAGTGACCGTTTGAATTTGGCAACACAGCGTGTTTTGACACCATTTTGAATTTGGCGACACAACCTTTTGACGTCATTATCAATTTGGCGATTTTTTCCTAAAAGTCGCCGAGGCGGATCGTACAGTAAATCTTAACCAAACCTTTTATATTAACTTCGATGTTATTTGTGTGTGGGTCTGTTTGTTCACAAATTTACAGAAGTCTAACAAACTCTCTTGCCGTCATTCAATCAATCTGCAACTAGGCAGATTGATTCGTTGCAGTTGAAAATGCATTGTATCGAATTTTGGTGTCTATCTTACTAAATGGATACTTTTACACATGCTTCCATTAGCGCTTTTTTGAGGACTAAGAAATACACTTGGCGTCATTCATTCGAACTGAAACTCTATGAAAACTCGATCTGAGCTCAAAATCGCTTTAAAAAGAAGCAACTGCACACAATAGTTGGCAATGTACATAATGGATTAACAGTAAAAATTTTGCTTTTACATACCTCTCTTTAAAATAGAGAGATTTATAAAAATTAAAATATAAGACTAGGGGTATGGAACATCGCACAATTTTCTTTTACACTATAATATTGACGTGGTTGTGTGCCATTTACCGTTTTTATATCTTCATCAATCATTTAGAAACTAGGGGTGAGGAACATCGCACAACTTTCAATTACACTATATTACTGATGTGGATTTGAGTCACTTACTGTTTTTATATTTCCATCATTCGTTGAGGAAAAATAGCAATTTTTGCGATATTTTTTTGCGATAATTCTTATATGGATCTTTTAAAAAAATGAAATGAATGGATAGGAGACAATATATGAACTAGGGGTGTGGAACATCGCACAACTTTCAATTACACTATAATACTAACATGGATTTGTGTCATATACTGTTTGTATGTTTTCATCCTTCATTTAGAATAAATGGCCTGTTTGGCGATAATTACTCCGACAAAATTGGGCTTTTGGCGATATAATTTTCGATAATTTTTATATTATCCTTTTTTATAAGTGAAACTGAAGAGGGGAAAAAAAGCGATCGTTGATGAGCTATACTCAAAGAAAAGAGAACTCTGTGTTGAAGGAATTCGTTTTTCAATTTTTTAAGCCAGTTAAGCATTTTTACGGGAATTTAGGAGGTGGAGATGTATAAAACACCTTAGGAAGCATTACCACATCGATTTTTATCCGATTTTTATTGAAATCGTTAGCACCGTTTTGTAGCATTCATCGAAAAATATGATTTTTTTTAAACAATAGTTATTTTAGTTATTTTACAATAGATTTTTGCAACAATAGTTACTTACTGCACTGCAAAATGTTGTTGATCACTCGTTTTTCTCACCATTCAAAATTTAAATTCAAATATCCAAAAACTTAAAATTGCAAAAGGTTAAAATTAACCTTGAAACAACCAAGGATTTTGGTCCTTTCAGTTAATAATTATAAATATCAAAAACGATTTTTTCTGATCATTTGCAAATTTTTTAAAAAATGGATGAAGCTGGTTTTAAAGCTACACGCCTCACATAACGTTACCACCTAGTGGAGAGTTATCCTGCTTATATTAAACTCTTATGAAAGCATAAAATAATTTAACACTAAAATTTTTTTTAATATAAATCTTTTACAGGCATTACCAATTTTTATATTCGTTAACAAAGCACCGTTTATGTTGTCATCGTGTGCTTGGTGTCGGCATTTAATTTTAAAGCATCTCTATCATCAAACTATGCTGTAAATTACATTTTCAAAATTTATTTTTTAAAAGTGAATTTGAATTTATGAGCTCACATCCAGATATTTTTTTATTGATTCTGATTAAAATAATTTTATTATTTATTTATTAATACAATTATAACAACAGGAAAGAGTTTCTTCAATGATCGGTTAAATGCCATTTCAGCGAGATTGGATGACGGCAAGCTGGTTTATTAGTATTCCGTAAAAACGACCGTTTAGTGACAGCCGCCAAAATTTGTTAGAATGCATTGTCATTGACATCGAATCCATCTGTTTAGTTTCAGCACAATTGGATGCCGGAAAGGTTGTTAGTTAAACATCTTCAGATTTGTCCGCCATTGACATACACAGCCATCCAGACACACAAAAAATTGAAGTTAATATAAAGGATTTAAAAATAGTCGATTGCAATGTTGGGGAGCAGAATTGGTTTAGTAAGATAAACGCCTTAAGTAAATGATTGCCTTGAATAGAAATATGGCAACTCGTTTTTGATCTCGCTTACCTATACTTTTACTCAATTTATAATTAACTGAGAATGTTTAATTTAATTAAAACTGATGCAAACTGATTTTCTACAAGGACTAGAATTGCAAATATTAATATAACTTTAATAGCTTTTGTTCTTAGAATTTTGTGCATTGAGGTACTTAAAAGTTCATACTTTATATCAAAACAGAAAAATTCAAATATAAGTTAAAAACCAATTATTACATGGGTGCATTTCCTCCAAGGAGGTTCCCTGCTTTGTGTTATACACTTTAAATTAAATACAAAATATTTTTAATTTGATTTATAAACTGAAGTTTTCTCTTGTGTTAAACAACTCTTAGATTGACAAAAACAAGTTACTCAAAAATCTTAAAAGTAGAGATTTTATAACAATGTGTATCTTCACAAAAAATGAATACAGTTAAAAATGTCTTTGAAAGACAAAGTAGGGTAAGGTGGAGGAAAATGGTAAAATTCGGCATTTTAAAAAAATATCTTAAATTAAATTATTTATTTATATCATTTAAACATTTGATACACATTATTCACATTAGAAATATGTATAAAATATAGAATTAATTTTAAATGTTTTCAAAATACCTTTTAATAGTATTACAATTCAACTTTTTCTGGCTGACCATTTTGTTTGGCGGAATATTTGTGCAACGTCTAGCTGTTTTTTGGGAGCTTTTGTTATGTTCGGAATGAGTAAGATGTGGTGGATGGATATTTTAGCATGAATAATCACAATGTCCTCACGTGTAAAGGGATAGCCTCAAACCCCGTCCATAATAAAGATTGATTATAACAAGCAATGAAAGCAGTTGACATTTGGGAATAACGAAAGTGCATGTTTAAAACTTCGATCACTGTTATCTCCTGATAGTTAACTAGAAAAACACAATCGAGAAAGAAAATAGTATTCCTTGTATGAAATTAAGAATTATATTTATCTTCATCGTTCAAGACTTTCTAACAAAGCGAAGGATTTTTCGTCACTAAATAACATTGAACGTCTCGACCACAGGGGACAAATGAATGCTTTACAATGGCATCTTTTATAAAAGTCAGTCTCGTTTCTCATTTTCAGCCGTTAAGGAAAAGTGCTTTTTATTCATTTTCCGTTCGATTGCAAAGAACAATCCCAACGGAAATCAGCATTCTGCTTTGCTGAAATGATGAAAAGTAAGAACATAAGAAAAGTGCCTAAGCTTCGAGACTTTTTTTTTTTTGTGTGTGTGTTTTGTTTCTAATGAATAATTTGTTTGTAATGGAGATAATGGAATTTTAAGACCAGATAAATGAAAAACTAGGGGTGTGGAACATTTCACAACTTTTAATTATATTTAATATTGTAGGTGGTCACTGCCTTTGTATTTGTCCTGGTTTAGTATGATTTTTCGTTTTTTTTCTTCTCATAATTTTTAAAAAAAAATTCCACTTTGGCGACATTTTTGGCGTGATATGTAAACATTATCTTATGTTACCATATGAGTAATTGAAAGTAATAGTCCATTCATTTGTTCAATAATAACATTAAACTAAGCTTCGTAACTTTGAAACTCAATTCTACTTTTAAATTAGTATTAAATTTCGCAGAGAAAAATAAACTTAAGTTATATATTTTTTTTTTTTTGCTATAAAATAGTTGCTTTTCTAATAAACAGCTGAATGGACAATTCTCAATTTTTTTAAAAAAAAGAATGAAATTAGTTTATTTATTTATGAAGAATTTCTTTCTGATTCCAAGTATTCAAACAAAAGTTCTTTATAAAAAATTAGTTATTTAAATAGTAATAAAAGCAAATGCCCGAAAATATCGTCTAATTGCAGTCCGATCAAAACGCTAAGTTATAGCTGTGACGTCCCGACATCCTTTCGTTCTCTATGGTAATCGTGAGGCCAAATAGTTGGTGCGTGTTTATTAGACAATGGACAATTGCCGCATTTTTTAACAACGAGTGAATTTAGTTTATATTTATGAAGAATTTATTTCTGATTCCAAATATTCAAACCAAAATTCTTTTATAAAATTAGTTATTTAAATATCAATAAAATAAAATAAATGAAGACCTCGTCCGATCGCTTTCCGATTAAAACACTACTTTATAGCTGTGACGTCAAGAGATCATTTCGTTTTCATGGTCATCGTGAGGTTTCAGTCAAATAGTTGATGTGAGTTTTTCAGACTATTGCCGTATCCCGTGCTGGATGACGCGATTTGCGAGAAACTTGCAAAACTGGTTTCTGCAGCTGCGTTTCAAGCCAAATTGTTTTAGATCTTCTGACGTCTCATTAGCTTCGAGTTGAGTGTGCCGTTTTTCTTGCCAAATCTAACAGGCGAACTTTGATTTCGAATTAAAAAAAAAAAAAAAAAAAAAAAAAAAAAAAAACACAGTGAGCAGAAAATTTTGTGTTTACGGCTTTTTCGAAGCATTTAGAATTGAATAAAAAAAAAAAAAAAAAAATGGGATTTGTCTATTGCCATATTCCGTTCCGTTGGCGCGATTTGCGGGAAACTTTCAAAACTGGTTTCCGTTGCTGCGTTTCAAGCCAAGTTGTTTCAGATGAAGTGACATCAATTTCAATTAGGGCCGAATGTGTCATTTTTTCGCCAAAATCCAACAAGCGATTTTAGGTTGCAAATTAAAGGGAAAAAAAAGGGGGGGGGGGGAGGCGAAGCTCAGTGAGCAGAAATTTATGTGTTTATGGTTTGTCCGGAATATTTAGAATTGAATAATAATAATAATAATAATAAAAATTTTTTTAAAAAATGCCGGAATTATCCATTGGAAAGATACTGGTTCACATATAAAAATAGCTGGTATTTTCAAAGGAATACATTTCATTAGGTAGAGCTACAATTGCAGCAGATTGTATATAATTAATGAAGCAACTGAAATAGCCGTCTTTAAAAATTACCAACTTATGTTTAAAAATAGAAAATCGCATTGATAAGAGATTTTTTAAAGTCAAAGGTGATAAAAAAGCAGAATTATTTGAATAGTTGGTAGTTCAGGAATATTTAAATGATAATGAAATTTTCACTAAAACGTACATAAAAAACAGGGTTTTTTTTCATAGTTTTTTTTTTTTTACACATAGAGAGATGATGCTTTACCACAAAACGTAACAATTAACAGCACACAGCTAAGTAAATTATGGATCAACGGACACTTGCTCACAGACATTACAGTGCCATCTGTTAGTTCAAAGCCAATCAATATTATGTTTGAGGTCATGAGATTCCCATTTTCTTCTGAGCATATCTGAAAAAACCCGCTTCTTCATATTCTTAGATGTTCGAGAATGATCTATTTTTTTTTAAATCCTTTATATTAACTTCGATTTTATTTGCGTGTAGGTCGATGTCTGGCAAATCTGCGGAGGCCTAATTAATCCTTTGCCACCATCCAATCGGGCGGAAACTTGGTAGGTAGACTCGATGTCGATGGCAATGCATGCTATCAAATTTTGGTGGTTGTCACTGTCAATAAGAGGTATCTTTTATGGAATACTAATATATCATCTTGCTCTCCGGCAAGTTATTTTATTAGTATTCCGTAATAGTAATGTTTAAATAAATAAATAAATAAATAAGTAAGTAAGTAAGTAAGTAAGTAAGTAAGTAAGTAAGTAAGTAAGTAAGTAAGTAAGTAAGTAAGTAAGTAAGTAAGTAAGTAAGTAAGTAAGTAAGTAAGTAAGTAAGTAAGTAAGTAATTAAGTAAATAAATAAATAAATAAATAAATAAGTAAATAAGTAAGTAAGTAAGTAAGTAAATAAATAAGTAAATAAGTAAGTAAGTAAGTAAATAAATAAGTAAGTAAGTAAGTAAGTAAGTAAGTAAGTAAGTAAGTAAGTAAGTAAGTAAGTAAGTAAGTAAGTAAGTAAGTAAGTAAGTAAGTAAGTAAGTAAGTAAGTAAGTAAATAAATAAATAAATAAATAAGTAAGTAATTAAGTAAGTAATTAAGTAAGTAAGTAAGTAAGTAAATAAATAATTAAATAAATAAATAAATAAATTATTTCAATCAGAACAAATAAAAGATATTTGGATGTGAGTGCATAAATTCACATTCATTTTTAATAAATAAATTTGGAAAAGTGTTGTTTGCCAAATATTTTGCTGATAAAGATGTTTTTAATATTTAAAATTAGATGCCAATAGCAAGCAAACGCTGGCAAAAGAAATAGGGTTAATGGACATAAAAAATTGGCAATGCATATAAAGGATTTAAATCAAAAACATTATTTTTATGCGTTACATTATTAGAATATGGAGTAAAATTTGCATCTGCTCTTGTATAGTTTTAACACATTATTAAATAAGCGAAAATTCACAACGTTCATCTTCCATGACTAAAAAGAGGGATTTTCAAAATTCACTATCGTAACCATTTTATTTACACCACTTTCAATTATCCTTATGTATAAACAATATATATATAATAAGTAAGAAAGGTAATTTAGGTAAGAAAGTATAGAATTCGGTAGAAAAAAATCGATCTTTTCTTGCATTTCTCCACGTTTTGGAACATCTTGATTTTAAAAAAGTGATCTAGAAAAAAATGTCTTTCTGTGGTCGGCATAACTCCCGAACAAATTGAATCTACGATGTTCAAATTTGGTGTGGCTTTGGGACTTATCATAAAAGTTTTTCGTCAAAATTGCGCAATCATGTTTTTCAATAATTGATAAAAAGCGGCCCTAACAATTTTTATAAAAATCGCTGTGGTAATGCCTCTTAAGGTGTTCTAAACATCCCCAACCCCGAAATTCCCTTAAAAATGCTTAATGGCGCAAAAAGTTGAAAAACGAATGCCTTCAACATAGAGTTCTCTTTCCTTGAGCATAGCTTATCAACGATCGTTTTTTCTTCTCTCCTCACTTTCACTTATAAGAAAGGATAACATAAGATTTATCGAAAAGTATATCGTCAAAAAAATTCATTTTGGTAGGTTTTTTTTTTTAAATTTTTTTTTTATAAAAAAATTCCCATACAAGAACTATCGCAAAAGTAATCGCAAAATTGGCCATTTTTTTCTGAATGAATGATGAAAATATAAGATTAGTAAATGACACAAATCCACGTCCGTATTAAAGCGCAATTGAAAGTCGTGCGATGTTCCACACCGCTTGTTTTATTCTAAAATTGGCTGCCTTCCAAAGTGTGTTTCTCAGTCACATTGAGAGTGAATTTACACAACCTAAAAGACGGGGAAATATAGAGCATATTATTTGCCACATTGTGAATTGAAAATTTTGGACACGACGTTTCATCTTAATAAAAGCGCTTGTGTGGATTCAGCAGATCTTCATGACAACTATTCCGCACAACAATAATAGACACAATAAATCATATTTCTCATGGCGATCGTTTTCTTTAGTCTACCATTACTACATTTGGCGGTTTATCGCTTGAACATGATACATAACACTATTTCTATCATCTTTTCCGGATGTGAAAAGAAGAAGTCCATGATCATTTCTTACATTCGCTTTGTTACAATCTTCTATACTAAACTTCAACTTAACTTGACATCACTAGACGATAGATCTTCACCGTGCTCATAGGCAATTAATCCCTTTTAGAGGAGTGAAGACATAATTCTCGCCAAACCTTATAGCCTTTTGTTCTCTACAGGATTGTGGTTTGGCGAACATTATGCTTTCAAGCCGCCAAAATGGATTAAATGCCTATGAGCACTGTGACGATCTACCGTCCAGTGATGTCAAGTTAAGTTGAGGTTTGGTATAGCATAGTTCATTTAGTAACTACTTTGCATAAAACCTTGAAATTGGGTGAGTATAGGTGCGAAAATGATCACTTCATGAAATGGCATAAAATGCTTTAATTTAATGTCTATCTATTATAAATTAATAGCAAAATATTATTGTAGATGGAGCTACTGCATAGGCAATGACGTAAGGATTTCAAATCTATAATAATCTATAATAATAAACCATTATATAAATATATAAATCTATATATATCTATATATATAATCTATATATATAAATCTATAATAATAAACCAACTTAAAATTGGAGTAGAACTCAGAAATTTTCAGCATGAGTAGTTTCGGCCTTCTAATTGTATACATCACAAACATAATGTCAAAATGTTTAATTAGTTCTTTTTTAATTAATTTTTTTAATTAATTAATGAATATGTTACAAAACGATATCTAATAGGGCTACAGCTCTGAAATTTTCAACGTAAGTAGTTTTGGCCTTTTAATCGGACTGTAAAAAAACAGAATTTTAAATTTTTATTTTGTTCTTTTTTAATTAATTTTTTAATTAATTAATAAACATTTTACAAAAGGAATACTAATAGGGTTACAGCTCTGAAATTTTCAACATAAGTAATTTTGGCCTTCTAATTGATTTCACAAACATAAGGTTAAAATTTTAATTAGTTTTTTTTAATTAATATTTTTAATTAATAATGAATATGTTACAAAACGATATCTAATAGGGCTACAGCTCTGAAATTTTTAACATAAGTAGTTTTGGCCTTTTAATCGGACTTTTAAAAACAGAATTTTAAATTTTTATTTTGTTCTTTTATAAATAATTATTAAACATTTTACAAAACGATTACTAATAGGGCTACAGCTCTGAAATTTTCAACATAAGTAGTTTTGGCCTTTTAATTGAACTTTTAACAAACAGAATTTTAAATTTTAATTTTGTTCTTTTTTAATGAATTTTTTTAATTAATTATAAACATTTTACAAAACTACTACTAATAGGGCTATAGCTCTGAAATTTTCAACATAAATAGTTTTGACCTTCTAATTGTATACATAACAAACAGAATGTTAAAATTTTAATTAGTTCTTTTTTAATTAATTTTAAATAATAGTAGCAAAATAGTAATAAGAATAATATAATAATAATATTATTAATAATAATAATTTTAATAATAAAATAACAATAATAGTAAAATAATACAAATAATAATATTACTTACTTACTAACAAAAATAATTACAGTAATTATATTAATGATAATAGTAATAATTATAATAATGATAATAATAATAATTATAATAATGATAATAATAATAATTATAATAATGATAATAAAAGTAATAGTGGTAGTAATATTAATAATAGTAGCAAAATAGTAATAAGAATAATATAATAATAATATTATTAATAATAATAATTTTAATAATAATAATAATATAAGTAATAGTGATTGTACTGCTAGTAGCAATAGTAATAATAATAATAATAATAATAATAATAATTATTATTATAATAATTATAATAATAATAATAATAATAATAATAATAATAATAATAATAATAATAATAATAATAATAATAATAATAATAATAATAATAATAATAATAATAATAATAATAATAATAATAACAATTATAATATTGAGAAGAAGAATATTAAACAACCATATTCCAACGTTAAATATCTTTAAGAACAACATTTACCAAATCATAACATTAACATTATCCATAAAATTAACCTTAATATCTTCAAATCCGCAGTATTTGAATTAAAAACCATACGTAGGTGGAGGAATAAAACCCTACATTTTTTAAAGTCCACATTTAAACTGATGGACCAAAATATTACAAATCACCCTTTTATTTTACAGAATATCATATATAAATGAAAAGAGAAAGAAATATAGACAGCGACTCAGAGAAACAATGCGATTTTATGTATCATCTGGGATGATGGAGTGAAATAATTCGAATTAAGACGTACAAGGAAAGTGGTAGGAAATAAATTTATGCGACTAAGACTGCAAGTAAAAAGAAATAGAAAAAGCAGCTTCTTTTAACTAAGCCAAAAATTAAGAACACACAAAAAAGCTCTTAGTTTATTAAATCTGACTATTATCTAAAAACAGACTTTTTGCAAAGAGACACACGATGAAAATGACTCGAAGCACCGAAGCAATAATCATAAAAATCCTAAATTCCCACAAATACATTAATATCTATATATATAAAACCGAGTGTCTGTACCTCCGAACCTAATTCAAATCCACAACTTTGTCCCTAGAGGTATGAAATTTGGTACATAGAAACTTTAGTACATAGGGATTGTAGAGAACAACTTTAAATTCGATTAAACGTCTGTTTCGTTAAAATTTTACGACATTAAAAAGGAATTTTTGGAAAAGCAACGATATTTTTTTTATTAAATCAAGAATAAAACCAAAAGTTCATCATTTAAACGTGTAAACATTTAGTGCTTAATTTTATTATTTACATTTTATTTCTCTATATGAGTGACCGTGTTTTGGATTTTTGCGATTTTTCTGTTCGTTAAATTAAAAAACTCGCTAAATGCCCTATTCTACATCTGTTCTACTTTTTCTTAAATGTACACTTCTACGTATTTCAACGGTTTCCCCAGGCCACGCAGCTAGTAATTAACAAGATTACAACAATTAATAAATTTCAATGTAAACTGCATTTAATTCAAAAACAAAATATACAACTGATTTTGTTCGATGTGGAAATAGTCAAAAACCAATCGTTTGCAAGTTTCTTGAAACTGATCTATATTCATGAAACCTTTTCTTTCTTCTTGAATATTCTGCTCGTAACCACAAAAAATAACATATCCCTTAACCCCAAAAGTGTATGCGTGTTAAAAAAAAAAAAAAAATCAGCTAAAAACTAAAACTGCATTCTAGATTCAGTGATCCTTGTTGGATGGATGTCACGAACAAACGAATGACACCTTAACTATTTATACTGGAGTGGTTGGCATCAGTATTCAAAAGAGCCAGTATTTACATACGAAAGAGGGACAAAGTCGGCGGAAACTTTCCACGATACTTTTCTGCTAGGATTGTCAATCTTCCCAAGGTCGGGAAAAGAGCACGAAATCTCGTTTGTTATTTTTATTCCTAAAATGAGATTTTGTTAAAAGTTGAGAGGAGAGTTTATTTTTTAAGGCCTAACCGTTCATTTTCAAAAGAGAAGAAGGAGAAGGGTAAAAAAAAAGAAGAAAAAAAAAAACATTTATTTTCTCAATGGCTTTGAAATGTTTTTCATATTTTGACTGGTCTGCTAATTAATAATCCCAAGAAATAATTTTTTTATGTAGTTTTCATTGAATCTAATACATTTGAACCGATATTTTATTTTACCAACAATCGCTTTACTCAAACTGCTAAAACTCTGATAAATACTCATGATATGCTACAATTTTTATTATCATTTTCATGATCTATTTCATATAACTAGCAAAATTACAAAATTGGTAACTCTTAGCCCAAGTAAAGTTTTCTTTAAAATGCGTTTTTCTCAAAACTTCATTATTCATGTACCTTTTTCTCAGAAACTGCATTTTTACTACACATATCTTTTATGTGTCTGTATATAATGAAATGAGATTTTGTTGTTACTTTAAAAATATTTTTTGATTTGGCTTGTTTCGGCAAAAAAAAAAAAAACTTCCGATTTTTAACAAATTTTAGTGACTTTCAGGAAAATTCATTAAAAAAAAGTAAATGAGCTACAAGCAAAAGCTAACTTCAGTGGAATAACTAATGTCTGCTAAATACACTGAAAAAAAATTAGGCTTCTATGTTAATTACTTTCTAAGAAAAAGGTACATGAAATATGCCAAATTAACATTACCGATATAGAGGTACCAACTCCCCTTAAAAACGTATAACGTTTTAATGCATTTATAGCTATTTACTTTCTATAATGCAATCATAGCTATTTACTTTCTATAATGCAATCATAGCTATTTACTTTCTATAATGCAATCATAGCTATTTACTTTCTATAATGCAATCATAGCTATTTACTTTCTATAATGCAATAATAGCTATTTTCTTTCTATAATGCAATCATAGCTATTTACTTTCTATAATGCAATAATAGCTATTTACTTTCTATAATGCAATCATAGCTATTTACTTTCTATAATGCAATCATAGCTATTTACTTTATATAATGCAATCATAGCTATTTACTTTATATAATGCAAACATAGCTATTTACTTTCTATAATGCAATCATAGCTATTTACTTTCTATAATGCAATCATAGCTATTTACTTTCTATAATGCAATCATAGCTATTTACTTTCTATAATGCAATCATAGCTATTTACTTTCTATAATGCAATCATAGCTATTTACTTTCTATAATGCAATAATAGCTATTTACTTTCTATAGTGCAATCATAGCTATTTACTTTCTAGGTGCCGAACACTAGTGATCTAGAGCTCTGAGATGTAAACAACTATTTTCATAATTATTCTGAAAAAATTGTTTTAAAGTGTATGAGATAAATAGAAATATTATAAAAAATCTATTTATCTTACACAAAATAAAAAATGCTTGGATAATTATTTCAAACATTTTTTTTTTCTCTCGTTAAGATATCAAAAGAAGATAAATTTCTTCCACATCAGATTAAAAATTCCGATTCCAACTAATGTGAAATATTCTGCACTTTTAATTTGGTCCACATTAATTTTTTGTTTAAAGAAATGCTAATTGATTTAAAAGCCGCGTCCATGTCAGAAAGATAAACGAAATTAAAAAAAAAATTAAGGTTTTTTCTAGAATAAATAAAAACGAAATAAACGTGAAATCAAATTAACACATATCTTCATGGTATGGCCAAAGAGTTATTTCATTGGAATTTTTTCT
The DNA here is from genome assembly GCA_963978545.1 of Linyphia triangularis. Lineage (NCBI taxonomy): Eukaryota > Metazoa > Arthropoda > Arachnida > Araneae > Linyphiidae > Linyphia > Linyphia triangularis. The sequence continues at coordinate 82,550,159 of OZ021731.1, forward strand.
TAAGATGAAAGTAAAAAAAACCCCCTTAATTGTAAACGAATATGTCTGAATTAGTAAAGAGATCTGATGCCATTGTGAAATACAAAAACTAAACGAAAGGTAAAAAGTAAAAAATTATCGTTCTTAGAATTTTTTTTTTTTTTTTTTTTTTTTTTTTTTTTTTTTTTGTAAAGGACATTTCGCAGAAGCTTGTTAGGGAACGCTCCAGAGAAATAATCACTTCGATAATTGTTCGCACGAGTTAAGATAAGTTTCATGTCTGAACAGAAAAAAAAGTTTCACGGAACAAAAAGATAAAAATAAAAGAAAATTAAAATATTAAAAAGAATTTTTTAGGCTCTTCTACTCATCTCTTTATAAAAAGCGCGTCATTGTTAGTTGGACTTTCAGGGTTATTATTAAAAAGAAACACGTTGGTAATTCTTCCAGAGATTAAAATATTTTTTTTTAATTGAAGTGCTCGCTGATTCAGAGAAGTTTTCTTTTTTGAAAATAAGCATTGTTTATGAAAAATAAATATTTTTAAGTAAATATTTGGGACTTTTTTTTTTTTAATATTCGAATGCATTTTCTAAAAAATGCTTAAGCAATTTCAGTTGGCGTTTCATAGAAGTGCATTTTAAATAATTAACTGACTATTGTAAATTTTTAATCGATGGCCAATGTCTTTGATGCAAAGTAAAGTAATTATTAACAAAATTGCAGTTTCAATTATTTAATTAAAATTTTAATAATAACATTGGAAATCGAAACTTATTCTTAAATGTAGAATGTTTTTACAATTTTTTTTTCTTCAAAATAACTCTGAAATAATTATGGATATTAAAATGGAGGTCATTACAAGTCTTACCAAATTAATATTTAACGAATATCGGTAAAGTTTGATTGATTTAAATTATACATACAGACACCAATATCACAAAATAGTCCAAACAGTGATATCAATTTCTTTGCTTTAAAATAATTACTAAATGGAATTTTTGAAAGATAATGGGATCATTTTATAGCTAAAGAGTTATTTTATTAGTTTAAAGCACTATTTTAATCTGAAAATAAATTTGAAAATTTTAAACTCGTTTTCATAAGAATCGCGTTTTATCTTAAGAATCACGGAAATTCATTTAAATGGTGATAACTAAAGTTTGATACAATTTTTAGAAGAAATTATAAAGAATTCTCCATTAACTATTAGATATTATGATCCTCAATTAAATTTGATTGGGAAATAAAATAATTTTTTCCGGTGTGTAAAAACAACAGTTTTTTGAAAAATTGTGATTTTTTTTACATTCAAAGTTAAAAACAAACTCTGTAAAAAAAAAAAAAAAAAAAAAACTGTTTATCACAGAAACTTGGCAGGAGGGTTAAAACATTAAAAATGACATTACGAATAATTTGCGATTATAATTTATTTTATTGGTTTAGTGAAATTTGAGTAATCACTGCTTAAATATATGCTAATAGTTAAACTTTGATTAACTACTTATTTTTAGAGTAAATCTTAACTTTTTTAATGTAAACATCATTTTCTAATTAAGTACTTTAAGGTGCAAAAAAATACGACTTTTAAAATGATAATTAATTAATAAAAAAAAAATTAAAATGTGTTTGTACACCTTAAATGAAATTAATTGGATATCCTGACCAGCCTTAATGGTGGAACTGGGATTTATAGTGTCACTAGCATCATCAAGCCTGCTTATTTAAATCTTCTTAAGGCTGATTTACACGTACCAGTTAAGATTGCCAGTTATGAGACGTCTCTTTTCTGTTGGCGCCATTAGATAAACATTTTCTATTTACTGGCTCCGGCAATTCCCATCATCCAATCATGAGTGCTCTTTCGTGACTACCGATAGGCGGCACCGCGGTCACTCCACTGATGTCACATGACTGGCTATACCAACTGGTACGCAATTCGGTAGCGTGTAAATCAGCACTTATATTAGATGTCGGGAGCATTATAGTCAAATAATTAATACAATACTAATAGTCCGAGAGGCGACTGCAATTTTTGGACCTCATCGAACATCATTCTGAATTTTTTATACAAATTGGAGAAAAGTGAGTAGATTAGGAATCCATTGGTCTGCCGTGGCAAAAATGGCCGAAACTGGTCCAAAATCGACTTGGAATAGGTTGAACTAAAATCCGATTGCCAAACATGTCATAACTTGCCAAAAAGAGAACAATCTTTTTTGTCTGGCAGCCCACTGTACTTTGATTTTCAATGAAAAAAAAGCGCAAACGATTTCTGATCTCTGGCTCGGTAAAACTTGTATCTTTTAAAAGTTAAGCCAAATTGGCGACATCAGTTACTTCATCAGTGACGTAATGTTTATTGCCAACTTGGCTCCCTTTTAATAGATGCAAGTAGACCGTCGCCAGATATATGAATCGTCTGCAAACTTCTTAATTGAAAATTAAAAAGTGAGGGTTACCAAATAAAAAAAAATGCTCATTATTTGGCAAGTTATGGCGCATTTGGCAAATGGATTTAGTTCAACTTATTAAAAGTCGATTTTTGACCAGTTTCGGCCAACTTTGCCTCGGCAGACCAGTGGATTCGTAATCTAATCACTTTTCTCCAATTTCTATAAAAAATTCAGAATGATGTTCGATGAGGTCCAAAAATTGCAGTCGCCTCTCAGTCTATAAAGAAGCCGACCAAACCAAACTGTATAGTGGTTAGCGGGGCCAGCTTCTAGACCTCGAGGTTGCGGGTTCGAGTACCGTGTTAGGCATATGGGTGTTTGTAAATGTATGTTGACTTGTCTAATGATGAATGTTTCGGTGCATTATAGCCCTCGTGTTGCTGACGGCGCCAAATAATCAGAAAACAACCAACCAATACTAAAGAAAAACATAAAAATACAGTTTTAATAAATCGCAGTGCCATTAAGTTTTTCAGCTATTTTTACTGAATTACAAGAAGATTTTGTTAAGCACTTGTGTCCTACCACGGTTATTCTTTGATGTATATTTGTAAAGTAAAACTGGTGCAACTTAAGGTAAACTACTTGAATCATATTTCAAAAGTCAAGAAGAGTCGTAATATATTTTTTTTTTGTTTCTAATGGCGATCCAAGTACTTACAGTCACTTGAAAGTGCTCTCCATTACAAGGCCGCTATACTAAACTTCAACTTAACTTGACATCACTAGACGGTAGATCGTCACAGTGCTCATAGGTATTTAATCCATTTTGGCGGCGCATAATGTTCGCCAAACCACAACCCTGTAGAGAACAAAAGGCTATAAGGTTTGGCGAGAATTATGTCTTCACTCCGCTAAAATGGATTAATTGCCTATGAGCACGGTGAAGAGCTATCGTCTAGTGATGTCAAGTTAAGTTGGAGTTTAATATAGTGATGCGAAGGGATTTTTGATTGCGAAGGGGCAATCAGTGGGAGGGCCGTCGTTGCCCCTGACTTAGAAAATACACGTTTTACACCCATGTCTGGACTCGAACCGAAACCCACCAGAGTGGTAGACTGATGCTCTAACTACTATACTGAGTAGGCTACATGTCTTAAAAGTGTTGCTTGGTGTTGATTCATTTGTTTGCTTTTGTTAACCATAAGTAATTTCATTAGTTTCACATGCTATTAAATAAGTGAGAGATTTTCCTAGGATTTGTCTTTATTTTTGTAAAATACAACTGTACACAACACTTTTTTTTAAATTTATGTATTTGAATTTGCAACGTTAAATTACTTTTATACGACTAATTTATCATAAATGGATTTTTTAATTAATAGTTATATTGTGATTCCGAAATTATTTGATACCAGAATACTAGAAGATGCTGTTTGATTCCAAAGAAATCTTTCAAATTGTAATGCCATTTTTTACGAAAGTTCCAGCAGAATATAATACATAATATTCATATAAAATTAACGGTATGTTCTCTGCGTAACCACGTCACGGTTTTTTCACGCGTTTTTGGTCACGTGACCTTTGCTTTGATTTCGGCTAATTTAAAACTCGATGTTTGATTAATTGAAAGCATAAAGATAAAAAATAATTGCACTGCTCAAATATATTCGTTGGATAACTCTAGAAAATACAAAAAAATATTCATTTTCCTCACTTGTGTAAGTTCCTCATTGAACAACATCAGCATTCCGTGCCACATTTTTTCTTCTCACAATTGCTTTCTTGCGCATGCCCAAACATTAAGTGGGGACGGACACCGGACCACATTTTTGACCAATTGAAAACAGTACCCTCGGGTTTAAGGTTCAGGGTAAAAAGGCAAAATGCAGCAGAACCTACAAGGAATGTTAAATTTTATGAATTATTTTATTCATTTTTTTTCTCCAGAAATTTCACAAAAGACCTAGTTTCGGAAAACTTGTATAATTTTTTTTAATTAGTTGTGGAACGTAGGGCGTCACAGTTCAGCCCTATTCTATTTCACTGTCATGGCAAACTGTCTGATATCACTGCTAATACTCTTAAAAATCTTAATTGCCCATAACTGAAATAAATCTTAAATTTCTAAACAGTAAAAAAATATAAATATCTCAAACATTCGACCTCAAGTATTTTCAAGCAAGAGAACGCAATATCTACATTTGAATCGGAAAATGTTCTATGAAACCTAAGAAATTGAAGTATGGAGAAGGACATAAAACATATTTTATTCGAAAAGACCTTCTGTCTTTTTCTGTTTCAGAGAATACATCGACTTTCTAGTGCCGCACTGGAAAAATCTTGAAAGACTGCCAAATAAAATGCCCAGGTAGGCGTACTCTGAAACGCAAATCTAACACGACATATCTCTAAGTTGGTAGACATATCAGAATACTAGAAAATTTAAGAAATCTCCCGAACAATCATTGAAACTCAGAATTTTTTTTTATAGTAACTAATGCTATACACTCTACTACTCTGGCTTTGAATTTCCATTTCATCTAACGAGTTTTGAGATTCATGTCAGAGCGAATAAAAATAGCATCCGCATAATGCTCTGCATTTTAGATTTCTTTTTAGATAGGTGAATTTCGTATGTTTAGGGTGTGATGCTCAGAGAGTGGAAGAGTTATGTGAAGGGGAAAAAAAATTGTGTTAGGGGTGAAAGAATAAGAGGATGTAGAGAGGGTTCCAAGAAGGTTGTTATGGGTTTTATTTCATTTGTTGTTAGAGATAGAGATGCAGTGTGAATATGTAAAAAAAAAAAAATACTCTGAATAAGGTGAGAAATCATAAAAAAAAAAATTAGGGGTGTGAACATCGCACAACACAACTTTCAATTACACTTACCAACGTGGATTTATGTCATTTATCGGTTATTTTTTTTTTTTTTTTCATCATTAATTTAGAAAAAAGGGCAAGTTTGGCGATATATTTTGCGATAATTCTTATGAGGGTCTTAAAAAAAATAAAATGTTATCCTTTATTATAAGTAAAACTGAGAAGAGGAGAAAAACCGATAGTTGATGAGCGATGATGAAGGAAAGTGACCTCTGTGTTAAAGGCATTCGTTTTTCAACTTTTTACGTCATTAAAGTATTTTTAAGGGGATGTTTAGAACATGTTAAGCGGCATTACCACAGCGATTTTGATCAAAATCGTTTGAGCCGTTTTTTTAGCAATCATTGAAAAGCATGATTTTTTCAATAGCAGCTACCTCATGCGCTTGCACGATTTTGACGAAAACCTTAATGGTAAGTCTGATGATTACTACTAACCCACTCACAAAATTTGAACATGTTAGGTCAATTTGTTCTGGAGTTATGATGACCACAGATACACATAGGCATTTTTTGTAGACAACTTTTTTGAAATCATGATGTTCCAAAACTTGGAGAAATGCAAAAAAATTTAAGTTGTTTTTCGACGGAATGCTATACTTTTATTACCGTATGTATACGTATGGGTAATTGAAAGTAATAAACCGATTTAATTGTTAATTTATTTTAAATTCGTTGCTGGGGAGCAAGTTATTTAGAAAAATATTCCTGATTAAATAAAACTTCCTGATTACATTAATTAAAATAATATAACCCATAAAAACAAAAAAAATTATATAAATCTTTTATATGCATTGTCATTTTTTATATTCATTAACACAGAGCCGATTCAGCTGTCAGCGTGTTCTTGGTTGTTTGCACCTTATCTTAAATATTAAAAACATCTCCATCAGCAAAATATGCGGTAAACTACTTTTCAAAATTCATTCATTAAAAATGAATGTGAATTTATGCACCCACATCCGAATATCTTTTATTTATTCTAATTAAATAATTTCAATACTTGTTTAATAAAACAACTTTGGCAACAGGAAAGATGGGGTCTGGATGTATTGACCGAGTCAGGCCGTAACTCGAACAGCGTTCCTAAATACAATAAAAAAATAAACCAAAAAGCATCAGAAAATATATTTTTACCCCTCCAACCTTTCTTATAAAAAATATTTCAATTTTAAAACTGCGCATCGACATTTCAAAACTTCCAATATATTTAATTCAGTACTTGCCAAGATCCATAACAAGCACTGGTTTACAACGGCCCACATCGCTCAACTAGAGTGATATTGACCAGTGTTGTTGTGTTACTGGGGTAACCAAGGAAGCACGTAGAGATGATATATGTAAGGTATATGAAGAGATAGGAGACAATTATATAAATAAAAACTTAATGTGCATATTTTTTGTACTTTTTGAAAGGTTCAAATAATGTGGATATTATTTAAACCTTTTGCTGCGACTACAAGAGCTCTCTACAAATACGAACTTTTGTTGAAAAATAAAGAGTGAATGGGCATTAAAAAATTATTGAGAGAGAGATGAAGAAAGAAAAAAAGATGGAGAGGAGAAAGAAAAGAAGAGAATAGAGGGAAAATAGTCATGGAGAGGGAAAAAGGGAAAAAAAAGGGATAATGAAGAAAATTATGGCAGTGTTATTGAGGGAAAGAGAATGTTATATAGCGAGGAAGGATAGATTGCAGGAAAACTATATATAGGAGGGGATATAGAGATTAATAATGAGATTTATAAAAGAGAGGATGTGTGGAAGAAGGTTTATGGGGAGAAACATATGTTTGATAGGAAGCAGAAAATGTGAATGCAGTCCCCTGGTGCAATATTTTCAGTTTAGTAAAGTACAGCTTTTTTTCCAATTATTGTATTGCAATTGCAATAATAAAATTGCAACGCAGTAGATACAAAATTAATCATAGGCAGCCTTTTTAAATCAATTTTGTAATAAATACTAATAAATCAATTTGCCGTCATCCAATCACGCGGAAATAGCATTTAACCGATCATTGAAGAAACTCTTTCCTGTTGCCAAAATTGTTTTAGTAAATATATGATGAAATTGTTGTATTCAGAACAAATAAAAGATATTTGAATGTGAGTGCATATATTCAACCATTCTCTTACAGCCCTTAAAATTAGAGCAACGTCTCGTATAACCAGGGGAGTAAAATGTTCTAATAGTTAAGAGACTATGATAAATAAATTGAGACGGATTACAGCGCCCCTATGGGATGATTTATGAATGTTACAAAAATAACTATATATATATATATATATTCCTAATCGGACTATTAGGCCAATCTAATTTTTTATTTACTTTTTGTAACTTTCATAAAACATTGCTTGGGGCTCTGTAAGCTGTCTTAAAATATTTAGCAAAGCCCCTTTACTATTAGTATACGTTTACTATGGTTATACAAAACGTAGTTTTAAACTTAAAAGGCTGAAAGGGACTTTAGGAGTCACCCTGTATAACCAAAACACTGCAATCAGAAGGAACTACATTGAATAAAAAATATCCTCATTACGCCAATTCATGTATTTTATTTTTCCTTCATTTTATTAAAAAGGAACGTTAAGATATTATTTCTCCAAGTGAATAGTTGAAACATGTATTTAAAACTGCTAATTAAACAGATAATTCAAAATTATTTAGAGATACATTTCTCTTTTCCAGTGCTGCAGTAATTTTCCACAGTATTTGATTACTTTTGAGGAGACCAAGTAAAAATTAAAATGGCACTAATTTTATAATTTTTTTAATGATAGTTTTATTTTCAAATCTTTTATATTAATTTCAATTTTGTGTGTGGCTGGATATGTCAAATCTGCGGTGACCTAGTTAACCCCCTTGTTGTCATCCAATCGGTTAGAAACTTGGCAGTTAGATTCGATATTGATGACAATGCATTTAAAAAAATTTTGGTGGCTTCCACTGTTACTAAAATGTCGCTTTTACTGATTACTAATAAACCAAATTGCAGTCATCCAATCGCCCTGAAATCGCATTTAACGGATCATTGAAGAAATTCTTTACTGTTGCCAAAACGTTTTTAATAAATGCATAATAAAATTGTTCTAATCATGAAAAACCTTAATTGGGGTGTGAGAGCATATAGTCATATTCATTTTTATTGAGTAACTTTTGAAAAGTAGGTTACTGAATATTTTACTGATTGAGATGTTTTTAATATTTAAAATTAGATGCCAACACAAAGCACACGCTGGCAATAGAAACGGCGCTTAGTTGATGAATATAAAAATTGTTAAGGCATATTTGATTTGTATTAAAAAAAAATTATGAGTTATAGTTATTTTTATAAGTCTTATTTCTATTCTCTGGCATTGAGCACCTAACTGATGCATTCTAATATTGTGTATACAAGAAGTATAACTTAACGAGTCAGTCTTTATTATACTGTTTTACTGTGGAACACATTTGATTTAAAACAAGGTTAGTTAGCTTTTGACAGAATGAATACAAGTTTTAAGAACACAATAATTCACAAAAGCTTACGATCACATTATTTTATGGTTCCCCTCCAAATGCGGAAAGAGCAAAATAAATTATAAAAATTTACTAGTAGACTCTTGCGCAGCCTGCACTTTTGAGATAACTTAGAGGAATTGACTTTTTTTTTTGGGGGGGGGGGGAAGTTCGTCAGAATTAGATATTGTATTCTGTTGCTGAGAGATATACTGAATGATTTGATGTCACTCACCTAGTTTTAAATAGTAGTCTGGTAACTTAGGTTGAAATAAAAAATCAATTTTTTTTTCTTACTTATTTCGAAAGTAAAATATATTGAGAGTCCATTGTAAAACTTAGAAACAAATTCAAAATATTAATGAAGTTATAATTAATATTTGAAAGCGTCTCGTTGTTGTTAAGCATCTGTTCTTGAAACTTTAAGCCCGTTTTTTTCTCTCGAAACAACGTATTTTCGGTCGTCCCGAGTAAAAAAAAAAAAAATCTATCTGACCGATTGCTCTGAAATTTTTACACGTTTTCCTACACATCAGTAGTTATCTTCATTACTAGGGTATTTTTTTTTACATCTCTAACTTTCCATTTTGCAGCCCAATTTATGCCTAAAAAAAATCTCTTATTTTTCGAAGTACGCCATTTTGTTATTTTCTGGTAGAATTTAATAATCCTAGTTTCAAAGTGAAAGACAATTCTATAGATTAACAATCAAATCGATGTTTTTTTATTTCGGACGTTTTTAAGAGAGGAAATCACCGGAGATAGACACGTACTTTTTTTAGAGGCATCTACTTTATCAATAATAATAATAATAATAATAATACTAAAATGTTGTAAAATTAAGTCAAAAATATTTTTTTGTATCCATTAGATGTCAATAATAACATACTAAAAAACAAAACCATTGAAATTTCTTTTCCCCAAAAAAAATTCCCGATAAAGACATAAAAAAACGTGCAAGTTTTCCAGACTATTACCTTAATTATGAAATGTAAATTTGACTAGAAACTTCAAGCTCAAAGTCCATCTATTTCAGCTCAGTTAAACAGATCCGGCTTTCTTCTGAAACTAAGTATTTCTTTGGAGTTAACAGTGGTGGTATGGTAACGTTAATCCATTTTTCAATCACACAATTTCAAACGAGGCAAAGATATTTCATAAAATGATCTTTGAAAACCATTTAAACTGTTCTCCTTTAAACTAAACCGTCTGTTGGAAAAAAAAAAAATTGAAATTTATAATAAATTATATGAGAGAGAGGGGGGGGGGAGAAGTTTAAAGTATTAAAAGCACTGCATTTATAAAATTAAAAATAAATCTATCGAATCTCCCCCTTTGCAAATTCATGGCTTTGTGTCACAATTGAGCGTTTTATGTAATACGGCGTTTGAATAAACCACATTGTGCACTCATAAATTCAATAAATAAAACTGACATTCAGTGGCAGTCACATGATAAAACAAAAAAATATGTCTTTTTTTTTCTTTTTTTTTGGATCGAAGAAATGTGTCAGCTCTGCATTTTTTCAAAACAATAATTCTCGCACTTTTCTCATTCAAAAAGTGGCACATGCCATTGATTCGTTTCAAGGATCACGGAGTCACGTGATAGCCTTGACCAATTGTGTGTAACGCTTGCGGCACACGGCCAATCGAAGTTGGGCTCCTCTCTGTCATCGATCCGTTAGGGTTTGCCACTTGGCACTGTTTATCGCATGTTTTTGACTTTCAGAAAACCCATCTCCTTCCCGGAAAATTGAACTCTTTCCAGGGAAACCATATTGTCAATTTTATTGGCATGAACAAATATGTTTTGAATTATTTTCTGTGGGATCATTTTTAAGTCCTCATTACAGACATAAAAGCATCGATTTTGTGTGTATGTATGTCTGCCGATGGAGTGCGGAGGCCTAATTAACCCCCTTGCCTAGCTCAAACTTGGCAGATAGATTCAATGTTGATGACAATGCATTGTATTAAATTTTTGAGGGCTCTAACTGTTACTAAAAGGTCGCTTTAACGGAATACTAATTAATCAACTTGCCATCATCCAATTTCTCTAAAACAGCATTTATCGAACATTGAAGAGTTGAAGAAAATTTTTCCAGTTGCCAATTTTTTTTCAATAAATAAATAATAAAATTGTTTTAATCAAAATAAATAAAAGAGGTTTGAATGTGAGTGCATACACTCGCGTTCATTTTTAATAAATAAATTTTGAAACGTAGTTTGCTGCACATTTTGCTAATAGAAATGTTTTTAATATTTATATTTAGATGCAAACACCAAGCACACTCTGTTTACAGAATCGTCGATGTGTTAATGAATATAAAATTGGCAATACATATAAGGGATTTATATTAAAAACTTTGTTTTTATGGGTTATATTATTATGAAATAATAAATTTATATATAAAATCTAGAACGTATTTAGGTTATTCTTACTTAAGTAAGAAAAGAAATTGGAAAGAAAAAAATCATTAAATTTTTTTTTAAATTAGCCATTGATAAAGAGATTTTAAACAAACAATTATTAGCAACATAGCAACATGAGTTTGAAATAAGAGCACATTTTTTTTATGGATATTTATTTCTATCTTTAAAAATTTGTATTTTTAACCCAATAAGTTTCTTTTATAAGAATGTTACTGTTTTAAAAAAATAAGTCAAATAGTCTCCAAATATAAGAAAGCAGTTGATGTCAAAATTTGACAAGAATATAAATTTTTATTAAATGTCATACCAGTATCTTTTGCTAAAGCATCAAATATTTCTGAAAAAATACTAGCTTGCCTGCATGTTCAAAAATTTTGCTGAAATAAAAAAAGAGAATATATATTCTTTAAAATATATTCAACTTGATATCCGTCTAGATTTGTATTGCTCTAAAAAAAATTTTTTTTTTTGTGCATTGACTTTTCAAAAGACTATTTTCTAGGTAACATAAGGATTTCAAAAGATCCTAGAGTCTTTTAGGTGCGTGTATGTACGTATTAAAAGAGCTTGGTCCTTTAATAAACATGGTCTTTTAATTTATTATTTTTCATTTATAAATTAAAAGGCTATTTATTCACCGATTTAAAAGTTCGCAAATAATAATGATACAAATCGTAAAAAAAAAAAAAAAGTTTCAGTCATATAATTATCATCTAATTAAAATTGAATATGTAATAACTTTGGACAATGACTGCTTAAATTCTTACTGGTCTAGAAATAAAATCTTGTCGGAAAAGGATTATGAATATTGCTTCATGTTTTGAAGCCCATCAAAATTTATGAGTGTTTTTAAATATTGTTTTCATTTCATTATCAATATTTGTACAAAATTTTCGTAAGAAAATCCAACAATTTTTTTTTTTTTTCATTCTGATGGTATAAAACGTATCCATCGATTATAATGCAAGAGATTTTTTTTTTGCAAACGATGTTCTTTAAGGGAGGATATTACACAAAATTCGCAAGATTTGTCTATCCTTTTTTGTTTTCATAAAATAATATCGATAGATCTGTTTTGAATGAAATCATAAATTCTACCTGAATTACAACTTTAATATTGAATAATTATCACCATGACAGATGCTTCTCTACCATGCCATTCTAAAATTTAAAGTTTTTTTTTTTGGTGATGATATTTTTTTTCGTCTTCTGAAATTTAAATTGATATAACTCTAGCACTGTATGTTATAAATGCATGAAATTTTTAAAGGAATTACCCCAATATATTCCTTCAATTTGCATTTTTTTTAAATTATTAATGTTTTAATTAAAAAAAAAAAAAAAAAAAAAATCTAGATAATTATTTTTCTTTTTATAAAAAAAGTTGTGAAGTTTAATTTTGTTTTTGAAAATTCTAATAAAATTTTTAAAAAATTAAAAGGGAAATATATATTCTATGAATTTTTATGAGTACCTTAGTATAAAAAAAAATGTAAATTGAACTTTAAGTTTTGAATTTATATCAAAAATTTAAATAGTCAACATTTTATACACAAATTACATTTTCGAAAACAATAAAAACCGTTATTATAATAGGAAATGGTTTTTTTTTAAATATAATAAGTGAAATGCACCTTCCAAAAAATTTCAGAAGTGTCACTTTTAATTTGAAGATTTTTAATTTGTATTTTTTTATACCCATTAATGATATCCTCTCTGTAAATGTTGTTCTTCCTACGGATAACGGTCGTTTCAAGAAGCAAACACCAGAGTGTTAATAAAAAAATGCTCCTTTTCAAGTTTTATTGTTTAATATTCTTAATCTTTTTCAGTAAGTTTTGCTACTTACTTATTAGGAAACGATTCTCAAAAAATGATTTTCTAGTTAATAAGCTAAAGATCTGTATGCTTATATTGATTCCCCACTAAATACTATTTTTTACAATAGAATGTATTTCTGTAAATGTTGTTTTTCCTTTAGGCCACTATTGCTGCAAGAAGCTCACCAATAAGAGCTCTGTTTAAAGCATGCTTCAGTTTAGCTTTTTCTTTTTCAAAAATATGAACTTTTTTTTCTTTAAGTGTGGTTTCCTCCTATTATATGGATTTATTCTTAGCATGTATTTTTAAGTTAATAAGATAATGTATTGATTTGTATGAATAAATTGATTTTTCCAAACATATTTTGTTATTAGAATGGAAGCACTTCTGTAAATGTTGTTTCTCCTTTAGACAACGCCGACCAAACGGTATAGTGGTTAGCGTGCTAGCTTCTAGACCGCGAGGTTGCGGGTTCGAGTCCCGTGTTAGGCATGGGTGTTTGTAAATGTATGTTGGCTTGTCTAATGACAAATTTTTCGGCGCATTATAGCCCTCGTGTTGCTGACGGCGCCAGATAATCTGAATACAACCAACCAACCTTTAGACAACTATCATTTCAAGAAGCAGAAAATAAGAGCTCTTTTTAAAGCATGCTTCAGTAAAAGGACATGGTACTCTTCAAACTTTTTTTTATTTAAGCCTTAAAAATAATAATTTTACATATTTGGAAGTATTACTGATGAAAAAAAAGTTCACATATAGCTCTAAATTTTAAAAAAATTATACAAATTTAAAATTTTATTTTATTTTTCATTTTTCAATATTTTTTCCTGATTTTTTATAAAAAAATGTTTCTTGAATTTTTAGGCCTCGGCTTTAGAATAAGTAAAATAGTTTTCGAGAAAAACGATAATTACTGTACCAATAGGTTAAAAAAGAGAAAGAAGAAGAAAGAAAAAAAAAAAAAAAAAACAGGTATTATTCAACATTTAAATTTGTAATTTTTTTTTTTATTATATTCAAAAGTCCACGCCTATTTTTGTCAAATGGATATTAAGAATGACTCACACAAAATTTCAAGTAATTTCATTCTTATTTGCTGAAGTCTTAACATTTTGAGTAAGGTGGGAATTTCAAAAATCACGAACTGAGAAAAATGTATTCGAAACATCAAAGAAGCTATCGCAGCAATGCTAAGTTCTTCTTTACATAGAGTTTTTCTACCATTGCAGTAATCAGATCAGCTCAAAAACTTGCAAGAATAAGGAGATGGTTTCAAAGATTATAAACACTCAAAAAAGAGTGGTTTCCTCCAAATATATGGATTTTTTTCTTAGCATACAATTTCAAGTTAATAAGATAACGATATGTATGAATATAATGATTTATCCTTACAATTTTCTGATTACAATAAAAAGCACTTAAGGTGTATATATATACAATTGAGATAATTTTCTTTAAATTTTAGGTTATAATTTCAAACTTTTTAGCAGTATATCAGAATTAAAAATGATGCATTTTTGTTTACAAACTTTTTTTCCCGTCAATATTTTAATCAGCTAATTGCAATTAAAGTGACAAATTAGGAGATTATTTGAACATGCATAAATAAACTAGTAATTAACTTAGAGGTATTATTTTTATTGCAAATAAGAGATATTATATTGACGCATGTTCCTATGGAGAATTTTGAATTTGGCTTCAATATTTACTTGATTATAAGCTTTTAAATAAAAAGTTTTAAAAAATACATAGTTTTTAACAAAAAAAATCTGATTAAAATATGCATAATTTTTTTTATAACAATATATATTAGATTCTCCATAGAAAACACATTCACAACTATTGTCTACAAAACAAAATTAAAATTTTGTAAATCGGACCATTTATTATGAAGTTATGATCGTTGGCGTAAAGTCAAATAACACCAAAATGTCATTCCTCAGAAAACGCGTTTAAAGTTTACTCCACTAATGAACGGGATATAAAACAGGTTCACAAAACCTACTGTAATTAAGAAAATGGTATCATTTTAATGGTAATGAATTCGGGAATATTTTAAAACCAAAAAACAAACACGCAGACTTGAGTGAAATTTCGCGATTCCTAATGTATATGTATACCTTAAGTAAATGTTGTTTCTTTTTTACCACTATCGTCGTAAGAAACACACAAATATGAACTCAGTTTAAAACATGCTTCAGGTAAAAAAAAAATTAGAGTGGTTACCTTTTAATATTTTGATCGATACTTAGCATCAAATTTTTAAGTTAATACTATAATAATCTGTATTAATAAATTGATTTCTCCTAACTCATTTTGTTATTACAATAGAAAGCACTTCTATAAACGTTGTTTCTCTATCGGGTAAATATTGTTGCAAGAACCATTCAAACAAGGGCTGTATTTACTTCCGATAGGGCTACTTTTTCAAAATTATGTTTTCTTTTTCCGCTTGTTTGTTTATCTGATATAAAAGGATCTATGATCCAGAAGTATACTAAAGCTCTGTTTACTTAAACTGGTTCGCCTCCGTAACTTACTGATTCTCCTCAAATTGATTTCCCTTAAAACTACAAAGGCATCATTTCTGTAAACGTTCTTTCTTGTCTGACCGAGTATCGTTGTAAGAAATACATACATGAGATCAATTGAATAGAAAATGGTTAATCTCCGATATTTGAAGTGTTACATTTGTGGTATAAAAATTTCTTTGGACTGTTTGTACTATGGAGATTTTATTGTCTGTAATTGATAACTAGTGTGTTACATCATTAAATGATTGTGTGACTAAAATGTATCTTCCCTAATAGCACACATCCTCCCAGGGAGGTCCCTAGGAAACCCCCACTCATTCCCGGGACTACGAATGACTTCCCAGGGACCTCCCTGGGAGGATGTGTGCTATTGGGGTTTGAAAGAAAGTGTGTCGAGGATTAGTATTTTCATGTAGGCCTTTTTTTGGTAATAATCCGTTGTTCCGTTATACTGGGTGAGCAGAAGCGGTCTTTAATTTCAGAAGCATTATTAAGCCTTTTGTGAGCACTTAAAATTATAAGCAATAATTTAAAATTTCATTAAAATGTTTCTAAAGCGTTCAAGGTCAAAAAATTTAAAAATTAACTGCAAGTGTGAAAATGAAATTTTGAGAAATTGTTTGCAAACAAAATTTACTACTCAGTCGTTATGAATAGACGAGTTACCTTTTTTTTTCCTGGTTTTTTTCCAGGTGATCCAAAGTTGTTATCTTTATTTGTTTTGCAAAAAGGAATAAAAACTTAAAATAAAACCAATGAAAAGTTTAATTTAAGGAGAAGGATAAAATACATCAAAAGATCCATTTGGCTTTTATGTAAATTTTACAAGCTATTTTAATCTTAAATAGGTATGTTTGCATAGTGTCAAAAGCTGGATCCTACACATAATGATGGGTCTCATAGCTAGTGTATAAACAGAATGGTCATAAAGGAACTTTGCCAAATATAAATTTCTGGCTATCGTTTCGTTCAATAGATCGAAATGAAATTTCAGGTATAGTTATTCAAAAGTATGAGCTAGAGAATCTGCGAACGGCAACAAAATGGTATTCACAGTTACGGTTATAGTTACAGAAACTCAAAATATTAGAATGGCAACACCTACTTTTTCCAGTCGTAAAATGCTCAGAGCATGCGAAAACCATAAAGAGGGTTGGAACGGCACGTGTATCACAAAAAAATGACGAGTTATGCACGCACAAAAACAGATCAGCGAACTATAAAAAAAAACATGATCGGAGCTCACTTAGGAAATTTACACATGAGAGAGGTAAGACTCAATCACAGAACGCCGATCGCCGTTTTTTTGCACCGGCATAATACGTTCATTTTTGTGATACACGTGCCGTTCCAACCCTCTTTATGGTTTTCGCATGCTCTGAGCATTTTACGACGAGAAAAAGGGGCGTTGCCAGTGGAAAATTTTGAGTTTCTGTTACTATAACTCCTCTCTCTCTATTTCCCTTGTGTTTGCATGAGATGGAGAATTCAGTGTCCTCTACAGATAGTGATTTAACAAATGCAACTTATGTTTAAAATTCCCTAACTTTCCAAATAGTGGAAAATACATTGTATATCATGAGAGACGGACGTACACACAAACCTTTTCTTTGATAAATTAAAATCCCTCCTCCCCATATTGTTTTGAATAAATCATTCTTTGACGTTTGCGCATGATGTTGCATAGAAAGTTTGATGCATTTTAGAAAAGTTAAGTTATTTTTACTCTCTAACAACTACACTGAATTTCTTCTCGCTAATAAAAATCGGTTTATACGGGAACATTAAAATAAAAAAAAAAAAAAAAAAAAAAAAGAGAGAAAGGTACATTTTTAATTTTTTTTTTTTTTTTTAAAAATCAAAAAAATCAAGAAGTGCCCGTTTTGAAATTTTCAATTGAATTTAAAGAATGCTTTAGTTTATAACGCTTCCCCACCAAAAACAATAATAATTTTTCTTATAAATGTTGTGTTTCACCTTTATAAAAGCATGTATGCTCAAGAAATTTACTAAATAGTTGCTTGCTCAAAATGATTCTCGGTTGGATGACTGGAAGTAGGTTTATAAGTAATCACAATTGAAACGTGTGAAAAGCGACAGTGACAGCCCCCAAAACTTGTCAGAATGCATTTTTTATCGTCCTCGAATATATCTGCTAAGTTTCAGTTCGATTTTGTGATAATTAGTTATCCAAAATTGACAATACTAACGTGAATGAAATCGGTCTTTTAGTAACAGTGATGGATCCTAAAACTTGATATGACGTCATGTACGACGAATGTATATGTCGAATTTCAAAGCGATTGGATGAAGGCAAGTTAATTTTTTATTTTTTAGAAGCGTTAATTTGGTCACTTGGGCAGTGTCATATCCTGTGTGTCACATGACATTACGACTTCTATTCACTAACCACAAGTTATAAAAATGCATTTTGAAATCCTTTCCTATTTTACAACCATAGACAGATACAAAATAGAAAAGCATCTCGTCTTTCAAATCCAATGTGTGTAGGACTGACTGTCAAATATAAACTGATACCTAGATAACAAACCCGCATAAAATAAAATACGAAGCTTGTGAAATGCGATTCAATATTTGTTTGGGAAAAAAAATATTCTAAAAGAAATGGCTCAAGGGAAATCTTTTCCAACTGATGAGAGATAAGGAGGGGAAAATATTCTCCTAACTTTGCAGCGGTTGTTTCAAATAGATCTAATATATCTTCATGCTATTACTTCTTTTGGGCATTGCGTAAAAAGTTTACAAAAATAATAGCATAAATTATAGTTTGCTATTTTCTTTATATTTCTGTATGTTGGATATAATAGTAACAATTACATCGATTATTATTATTATTATTATTATTTTTTGTGCTTTTAAACAGTAATTTATTTTTGTGAAATAGACCACAATCACCTAAATGGGCGAGTTTTTCAATCCTGGATATAAATTTTGATAGTGAAAGAATGCTATCAAAATAGACAAAGTGGTTTCTGAAAATGAAACATTCTTGTAACTTCCTTAATAATTTTCCTTAGTAAAGAAGTTATTCCTGAAATATTATAATTCCTTAAAAAATTTAGGGAATAACTTTAACTATATATATATAAACTTTATATTTCTATCTAAATGCTGAAATTGGATGCAAATAGCTTTTTAAATGAATATAAGTATTTTGGTTTGAAATAAAAGTAAATTTTTATATATTTTTAATGTTTTTAATGGGGATGTTTTCTTATATTTCAATTTCCGAAAAATGATATATTGTTTTAATAACTGCATAATGAATCTGACTTATAAAATGCTTTCCTAAAAAGAGAAATTGTTGGAATATAATTTTTTTTAATAAAAAATTTATAAGTTTATGAAACTCGAAGTAGATATTTTTCAATGATATCTTAAGGAGTAAATGCTGAACTTTCTTGTTTCTTTAGGTCGGTTTCAAAATCCACGCCGTGATTCTGAAATGTCTGGTACCAAATGTACCATTCAAAGAAATGTTTCCCATATCAGGAATGTTTCTCCTTTTTGAGATGTCTATACTTTGTTCCAAGTCTATTTGATCGTCTAGACATCATAAAAAATATTTGCTTTATAATACTCGTCCGATAACTTAAAGTTGCATTTAAGTGAAATTCAGTTTTTGATCAAATCTTTCACTTTGAAAGGAGTGATAAATATCATAACAATATATTTTTGTTTGGATAAATGTTCATCTGGGATATTATGAGTACATTATACTTTATTCATGCTCACGCTACAGAAAATTGCTATTCGAATTGTCTGGCAGAAAAATAAATAGATATGGTGTTGTGATTGATTGAACACTAACTCAAATTTTGTTTATTATGATTACTAACATGTTGTTGTTGATCATAAAACTCCACTACAAGTTAGAAATAATATCAAGTCCATATTATAACCATTTGAGAAAATTTTCCTTATGAATGTTTGCCTATAAAACAGTGACCTTTCGTTTAGAAATCCAGAAATTTTAAAAATGTTGTCTGGAATATCAGAAGTTTACGGTTCATTGAAATGTTTCCTTTTATTGTAATAGAAAATGAACATTGATGTAATAGTAAAGATTAAAAAAAAAAAAAAAAAAAAAAAAAAAAATGGCAATTAAACTATTTTAATTCATAAGGCATTAATAAGTTTAAAAAGTTGCCTGTAATTTTGAATTTTAAGTTTCGGTACTTTCCCTTTACCTGAATACCAGAAAAAAAAAAAAAAAAAAAAAAAAAAAAAAAACCGCCAAGCTTAAAATTTGGCGCCGTTATGATCAAGCCTAAATGTTTACGCGGAAAATATATTTCACCCTGGTGGACTTTAATTTTAATACACTTAATTCACACTAATAAAATGAAATACGTATTTAAAAACATTATAGGTATTTTCCAAATTGTGTACAGACTATTTTAGCGTTTCAAAAAATGGTTAGTTTTCCTTAGGAGGCACTTATATTAAGAAAGAAGGTTTGTTATAGGGTTGCAATGAACGATAAACTTTTTAAAGGTTGTTAATTTGGATGAGTTATCACTGTAATTTTGCGGTTTTTGCCTGATGCCCAGCTAAAGGAAAAGTATCAAATTTATGTATATTTCTATATATTTGGATTGACACATTCCATTAAAAGCATTGAAAAGCATTAAAAAAAAGTTTTAATTAATTTATATTGATAAAAAATATCAAATTAGAATGAAATTAGTGGAAAAAAAGACATTTAATCTTTAAAAGTAACTGAAGTACGATGCACTAATAATGCTCACATAAACTTTGATGCTTGCAACTTCGGATACAGTGCTAATGCAGGCACAATGGAAGTAAACAAAAGCTCCGATACTTTCAAAACAACTTTGAAAATTCGACTGGTTTCACGATTCCTTCCAGCAGTTTTTTTTATATCCTCAGAAATTTCTCTCAGCAGTAGAAATTTCTAGCAAAATCCAGTCAACAAATCACGTGCTGGAAACCCCTGAAAATTTCCCAATTGATTTGGTTTAGATGTTGCCACTTTTTTTTCTAACCTGTATTATCGTTGCTTGAAAAGCAAGCAAAATAAAATAGAACTTTAAAATAAATACGTCACTATTTAAAATTACAAACAGAAAATTTGTGTAACAATTTGTCTAGAAAAATAATGTGGTATAAAAAAAAAAAAAAAATCACCCAGCCTTCAACAAACAGAATTTTGAAAAACATGTTTTCTAAGAAATTTTAGCTGTAAACATAAAATCAACTGAACATTTCATACAATATTTATATATGTTTAAATCATTTCACAACAAACCACCCCAAAGCAAAGCTAAAAATTTAGAAATCTACTTCGTTTCGTGCTTTCAATTTTATACGATATACAACTTCCTGCGGAGTAAATATTTCCTTTAGAAACACCGCAAGCACGTATTTTAAAGTCCTAAACTGACAAGGCAGTTTCTTTAGCAACAAATACCCTGAGAGGCGCAGAATTGTCTCATTGTATTGAATCTGTTATGGTAATATATTATCTGTTATGGTAAATTCAGGTTTGATATTTCTGGCGAAGGCCTTCTTTCAACAAAGATTGCCTCTAGGTTCTTTGCATTGAGTGGTGCGTCATTTCCTTCAACAACTGTGACAGAGTCCCTCAAGAGAATTAAGTTCTTCTCTGAATTCTTTCTTATTCAGCGTTATCCAAGAAAGGAAGGCTCTGTTCGTTGAAGAGGGGCTGAGAACTCGAGGGCAGATGGGGCTACACTAGGTTGAGCCCACAAGAGCATTATTTCTGGATACACAAAGACAGTTATTTGAGTTGGGCTGTTGTAATAGAAAGGGCGGAAGTATATTTATTTGATTGTATTAAATATTAATTCAAAAAGTATGAATCGATAGCATTATTTTTTTATTTAGAAACAGAAAGAATAATGTAATTTATAATTGGAAGGTTTTTCGTATATTAAGAAAGAATACTGTTAGCATTAGATTAAAAAGAGCTTGGGTCAATGTTA